>JAAKBH010000108.1:0-371544 GCA_019776075.1 Amaranthus palmeri | reverse complement strand
GGTTAATCAATAGTTGGTATTATTCTAGGGAAATTAACAAAAGGTTATATTATTCACGGTAATTTTCCTAAAAACAATGTCAAATGTCAATTTTGACAAATGGAATTATCTTAGTGGATTTAGTAAGATTACAATAACAATATTACCTAATTTAGAACCTGGTTTTATTATATTGGATCTAAATAAAGTAAAGTTTTTTATATGATTTATTATAGCAATTTTAAATATCTACCATCATTTCATATGTTTGATTAAATAAAAAAATATATTCGATAAAATAACTTTAAAACATTAGTAACTTATTTTTTGTTTTAAAGTCATAATAATTGGTAAATATTTAATCACGATAATTCAATATTTAATACTAAATAAAATCGTACATTACACGAGTATATATATTAGTATGTTATGATTTTGTTACACTTGGTTATTTATTACTTCTAATCATACATAATATTAAAATTGTTGGGAAATGACACATGTCAGCCTAAGGGATGGACTGCCATTTGTCATTTTCCAATTGGTTTTAAGCTAGGTGGGGAATTTTACCTAATTAATGCAAGTCTGCTGTTTAATTAAAATGTTAATGCAAGTATGCTGATTTTATTCAAAAGTTTGTCCATTTTAGGTTAATAAATTTATAACGTGACAATAATTTTGGGGAATCATACATAAATTTTTATTCTTACCTAATATACAAATATACCAATCAAGGTCTCAAAAATATTTACCAAAATAATTTTTTACCTAATAAATGCAGGATTGCTGATTTTATTCAAAAGTTTGTCAATTTGGCCTAATAAAATTTGACAGATGTTCTTACCTAAAATATTTACCACAAATATTCCAATCACAAGGTCTCTAAAATATTTCCCACAATAATTTTTTACCTAATAAATGCAGGATGACTGATTTTATTCAAAAGTTTGTCATTTTGGGTTAATAAAATTTATAACGTGACAATAATTTTGGGGAATCATACAGAAATTTTTATTCTTACCTAATATACAAATATACCAATCAAGGTCTCAAAAATATTTACCAAAATTTTTGTTCTGATGCAATTGTACACGCATGGTTATTGATCATCTTGGTGATCAGGTCATACAAGCAACGATTATATCTGGATCTAACATTGACCATAAGGTATTCATTCCAAGAATTACACTCACACCTTCAGATAGCTCTCAAATCCCGGTTGCTCTTAAAAGAAGACAGTTTCCCGTGTCTTTGTGTTTTGCGATGACGATCAATAAAAGTCAAGGACAATCACTATCACATGTTGGTTTGTTCCTACCTAAGCCTGTTTTTAGTCATGGACAACCCTACGTTGCAGTTTCTAGAGTGACTAGCAGAAAGGTTTAAAAATCCTCATATGTGATAAGTATGGTCAAATAAGTGATCGCACTGAAAATGTAGTGTACAAAGAGGTATTTCAAAACCTCTAAATTGTTATTCTCTAATGTAGATATCTTTATTATTGTTTTTAATTGATTTGTTTTACAATTTTATATTATATATATAATTGTGTTATTTTACATAAGTAATTGCATTATTTCTCAAATCTAATAGGAGTATTATATTATTAAATTGTTACATTATTTTTAATCAAATGTCATAATTTAAAAAATGTCAAATTAATATGTATATTATAAACATACATTAATTATATTAGTTTAAATTTTTTATGTATTAATTCTAAAAATTCCGTGCATGCACGGGTTTTTATACTAGTTGACTATATATAATTATATACTAGTACGAAAGCTCGTGCAATGCACAGATTTATATGTATGAAATATATCTAATTCTAAATTATGTATATAGAATTGTTATAATAAATTATATGAATATTTTACCTTATTTAGCTCCAATTTAAAAAAGTCATATTCTTATTTAGGTAAATATTATTATCTACTAAATTAATTCTATTTGTCAAGACTCCTTAAGGATGACATTTGTCAATTTCCAGCATCTTTATTAATATGTACTAGGATAGAAACCCGTGTAATGCACGGATTTTTTAATACGTTGATATTTTAGTGAAATTTTATACGAACGAAAATATTAAATGAAAGTGCGTGATAAATTATTTACATACATACATTGTAATTAAAAAAATAATTAAATATTAAAAACACAAAATGGTATGAGCAACTAATTAAGTTCATCAAAAGATGCTTTTATACGGTTGTTCATGCCATTGTAGTAAAAGTCAATTTTTATTTCTGTAAAAAATAAAATTGTCAAAATTGTAAAGCATGCAATTTTATTCTTACCATATATACTCCTGCCATAAATACTGGCTAATAAAATATTTAGTCATAAATATAATAATCTGCGATATTATAATAATCTGCGGTATTTAAAAATTGTCAAAATTGTAGTGTATGCAATTTTATTCTTGCCATATATACTCCTGCCATAAATACTGGCCAATAAAATATTTATTCTTGCTATATAATAATCTGCGGTATTATAATAATTTGCTGTATTTAAAAATTGTCAAATGTATAATGTATTCAATTTTATTCTTGCCATATATACCACTGCAATAAATACTGGCCAATAAAATAATTACTATAATAATCATTAAAAATCCCTGGTCATAAATAATCTGCCATTTTAAAATTAGAGAAATTTTGTCTCAGCTGTCAAAATCTCTGCTCATAAATAAAATAATCACTACACTGTTATTGCCATAAATAAAATAATTACTGATCAAAATCTCTGATCTAATTGTTATTATTGCATATAGTAAAATAATTACATTATACTATACATTAAAAATCCCTGATCATAAATAATCTTGTTGTATTTTAAAATCCCTGGCCATAAATACTCCTGCCATAAATATTGGCCAAAAAAAAAATTACACTTGTCAATCTCATATTCACTCATATTTTTCTATACTATACATTAAAATTAATATAGTGTATGATGATATGATGATTTCATTAATTATAAAGGTAAAGGTAAGAACAATTTTAGTATCCCGCACTAAGTAGGGTCTGGATGGGAATTTTTTTTCCTGAAGGAGGTGATCAAACCGTACCGAGCAAGGTTGTTAAATTCGGGATTTTACTTTGAATCGGAAGCCCCTCTTAAAATCGAATCGTAAAATCGAATCGTAAAATCGACCGATTCTACCAATTTTGCTGATTTAAGTAATTTTTGAAGTTTGTATTTATTTCGAGACATTTTAAATGTAAAAGAAACACTTAAAATTACCTATTATCAATATATTGTGTACTAAAACAAAGGTCAAGTTAGTTACTTCATGAATAGTTCACGTCTTAATAAATTCAAGTACCAGTTGACAAAACTTGAGTAATTAACAAAATACTCATGAGCAAAATTAATCATAAATAAATAAGTAAATACTCATTAACTACAACTACTATTTAATCCAACATGAGTAATCAATAAAATGAATCAATTATACTATTTAATTTCAATAAAAAAAATTCACACATCCCGCACAAATTCGATAATAACAAAACAATGAGAGAGAAGAAGGAGGTCTGGAGGTAAGGTGTAGGTTGCGGGCTGCGGGCTGCTGTATGAAGATTTAGGTAAATTGAGATTTAGGGTTTTTTTAAAAGTAAAAATTGTATGTGGTTAATTTTAGTCATTTTTCATGAAATCGGTAAAATCGGTAAAATCGGTCGATTTTACCGATTTCACCCGATTTTAACCGATTTTAAACCGATTTTATGGGCGATTTTACTTGATTCCCGATTTCACTTTCGATCCAACTCGTAAGGCCCGGGTGAATCGTAAAATCGTACGATTTTACGATCCGGATCGCGATTTTAATAACATTGGTACCGAGTATCCTTAAGGAAAGAGTAGACAGGTATGCAACTAGTCAGAAAACTCCCACTTATACCTGCGCCCGGTAGGGTTCAAACCCTAAACATTCTACTTTACATGCAGATGCTATACATACAAATGATTTCCTTAATTGTATTTATTACATACTTCATTACATATAGTATTTATTTCCATTTTAATAATTTTCTTTCGTTTTGATGATAGGAAATTATAATGATGTAATAAATTTGTCATGTGTGCAATCTACAATCAATGAAATTAATCCATTTGTCTTCCTATCTTTGAGAATGTCACGTGGAATTAAACTTTATTTTTATTATATTGTATGATGATATTATTTATTACCCTTGTTAATATGAAATTATAATAATGTAATTAATTTATCATGTGAGCAGTATACAACCAAGAAAATTAATCTATTTATCTCCCCTCCTTGAGAATACCACAAAGAATTAAACTTTATTTTTAATAGATTGTATAATGTTAATTGTATTACCTAAATTATTAATTAATAATATTAATGTTTTATATATTCATTTTTAAGACCTTAAACATAGAAGGACCATGGAGTATGAACATCATTTTAGATTAATAAAAATTTTGTTGGGCCTACCTACATATAAGGGAAATTCCACATGGTAGCATTGAGTTTTCATGAAATGCCAGTGATAGCACTCTTTTAAGAAAATTCCACATGGTAGCATCCAGTTTATGCACAAAACTAATGGCCGTAGCATTTTCCGTTAAGTTCTTGTTAAATTCCGTTAAATTTTTCATTTTCTAAGTTTTTCTCCACATGGTAGCATCCAATTTTTGTTTAATTCACCACTTTAACATTTAATTCACCATTTTAATATTTAATTCACGAATTTAACGTTTAATTCACGATTTAATTCATTAACGCCCATAAAATTTTGTAATAATTTTGTTTTCGTTCAAAAATGACACGAACTATTTAGCGACATTAATATCACTCGTATAAAAATGACACGATCTATTGTCATTTTAGCGACATTAATGTTAAAATATTTATTTAGTGACGTTAATATTACTCGTATAAAAATGACACATATTAATGTCATTAAAATGACAATAGATCATGTCATTTTTAAACGAGTAATATTAATATCGCTAAATAAATCGTGTTATTTTTGAATGAAAACAAAATTATAATTACAATATTTATGGGCATTAAAAAATTAAACGGTCAATTAAACAAAAAATTGGTGAATTAAATGTTAAAATGGTGAATAATGTTAAAATAGTGAATTAAACAAGAATTGAATGCTACCATGTGGAAAAAAAAAACTAACAAAATGATGAATTTAACGGAATTTAACAAAAACTTAACGGAATATGCTACGGCCATTAGTTTGTACATAAACTGGATGCTATCATGTGGAATTTTCTTAAAAGAGTGCTACCACTAGCATTTCATGAAAACTTAATGCTACCATGTGGAATTTCCCTATGAATTTAATAGAAAAGTGTCTTACCAAACATAATTTTTATTGAGTCATTTACATTCCAAAACAAATTGATAGAACGTAGAGTAATCCGCTGGATAAATTAATGGTGATAATTCTATGTTTAACCTTTCATCATCATCATACCCGTATATCCTACTCATAGACAAGCTATGGTCAGGGTATGGGGAGGAAGATAAACGGCAACTCATACCCTTATAGAAGAGTGCGGTCAAAGAGTCCCCTAGCTCGAAAGGGTCTTTAAAGAGAGAGGCACCTGCTACTATCTAAAATCCCACAACACACACCCACGTTAATCATGCACAGTAATTAATCAACTAAAGTTACACAACAAATATAATATGTACATAATAACTAAATAAACGCTAAAGGTAAGAGAGGTGGTAAAGAGCGATAAGTAGGGAAAAAATAAAATCATAACAAACGGTGGTCGAAAGGGGCATGTCTAGTGATGTAAGACGTAGATAAGGCGCCGCCAGCTGGCCCTATCCCTGGTTAGGTCTTAGAGAGGTGGACTTCGTGCAGGTCATTTTTAATCTGCTTCTCCTACGTCTTCCTAGGTCTTTCTCGGCTTCTCCTGCCCTCCATTATGATGCATTCAATCCTTCTTACTGGGTGTCATGTGACTTTCTCTGCACATGCCCAAACCATCTCAACTTGTTTTCTCGCATCTTTGCAGAGAGAGGTGTAACTCCTAACTTCTCCCAAAACTCCTGGTTTCTTATCATGTCCATCATAGTTTTACCACTCATCCACCTCAGCATACGCATCTCAGTTACATCAATCCTCTGTTTGAATACCTTCTTTACGAGCCAACGTTTTGTCTAATACAACAAAGTCGACTTATTGTAACGCGATAAAACTTACCCTTTAGTCTAGGGAATTTTTTATCACAAAGAACCCTAGTCGCTGCTCTCCACTTAAGTCATCCCGCCTAAATACGATTTGAGACGTCTCCATCTATCTCCCCATCACTCTGAAGCACCGAACCCAGATATTTAAACTTGGACGAACGTACCACAACTTCTTCCCCTATGTTCACCTCTGGCTTTCCAATCGATTTTGTCCCACTGAAGTCACATCGCAAGTATTCCGTGTTCGTAAGACTTATGCGCAACCCCTTATCTTCCAAGGCTTCCCTATACTCTTCCAATTTAATATTAACCTCTTCCTTAGTTTCTACGGCCAAAATAATATTGTCAGCGAAAAGCATGCACCATGGTACAATCTCCCACATGAATTTTGAGATTTCATCCATAACGACCGTAAAAGTTGGATTACAAATGGTTAATTATTTCAGTAAGATGATTTCGATTACAACACATTTGAAATTTATCATAAACATGCATATGATACATACAAAACGATATAGATGACGATTGTCACATTTCATTGTTGGTAAGAGTAGAATGAAGAGTGGCATATCAAAAAAAAGGTAATGTCAATAATTCAAAAAAAGTTTTATAATGTTTCAAAAAAAAAAAGTTTTATAAACAATGTGTTTTATAAGTTGTAAACCATTTGTTGAACATTTAGTGTCTAATAATCCTGAATATAATCACTATGTACTACTAAGGTAGTGGGACAATATGTATCAAATTACTAAGTCCGAATGAATCACTAAAACTACTAAAAGTAGTGGGACATTACGTATTTACGTACTAGGTCCGTGAGGCATTTAAAAGATAGGACAAATCAAGCTAAGGAGGAAAACCAAGTCAGCCTACAGCCGAATCGGCGGTCCTCCTATAGGAGCTAAAGCCGACTCGGCTTTAGCTTCTGGAAAAATCATAATTTGGTCAGAAGGGCATCGCCGAGTTGGCGATCCTTGGGGAGGACCAACCGCCGACTCGGCGGTCTGGGCTGGGAAAAAGACCGTTGCTTTTCATCCCGTTTTCTTGAGTTTAATGCTTAAGATTCCTTCTTTAATCTCATTTTTTCTGAGATAATTATGTGTATAATGCACCATTATACTCATGAATGCCTAGCTTAATGACAATTGATGATTTTATCATCAATGTGATCATTATGGTGATGATTATAAAGAGGCTCCTCTTCTATACTCTTAGAGTATAAATAGAGACCTTGGCATGGTGTTTGGCTCACTCCATTTCACACCTTTCCTCTGAATTCTCTAAATCTTTCTCTCATTTGTTTTGTGCACTTAAGAGAGTAATTAACTTTTGTTTGTGCACTCCATTGCTCATAGTTTCTAAACACTTTGTTATTAAGTTATATACACTAAGTACTAAAGGTATATTGAAGTTGTTTGTATCTCGTTGTGAATTTCCACATTTCAACCCAAGTACCTTTGTGGGGGAAATATCACAAAAGGAAAGTGAGCACACGCCTACAACTTGTATCAAGTTTTCGGGGTAACGATTGTCGTTACAATCTAATCTTCATTATACTTAGCATTGTAATCCTTGTTGTAATTTCTTATTGTCATCAACAAAGGGGTTTGATACAAATTCCCGATTGTAATTTGTATTGTAATTATATACACACGTAATACCATTTTCATTCATGTGAATGACAATTACACTAATCTAAAATATATTTATATGTACTACTTAATTTTATCCATGGAAATGAAAACATCACCACTTTTGCCAGGGGCGGTTCTAAGGAGGTTCAAGGTGTTCAATCGCACAGGGCCCCAAAATCTAAAAGGCCCCATATAAAAAAGTCATATTAAAATAACATATTAACAAGGTAGAGTAGTTGATGGGAGCTTTACTAAACATATTAATCGTCATAGGATCAAATCTTATTAATTACATTTTTTCTCTCTTTTCTTCTTTCTATTTCCAAAGCATTCCTTTTTTAACCCCTAACATCTTCTCTTACATCATTTATTTTTCACCCATTCATTAAATATCAATAATTACTAAAAATAATCAATATTTAATTTCTCAATTTTGCATTCTTTTAAACTTTACATTTTTTCAATATTTTTGATTGATCCATTACTTTTTTTTCTCTTTCTTCTTAATATTAGAGATGAATATTTGATTTTTAACAAATCAATTTAAGTTATTTTTATAAAATTAATATTAACATTGTTAGAAAATGCGTTGAATTTTTATTTTTTAAGAAAATATATTTTCAATTATAAAGGGCCCCAAGATTAAAAGTTTATACAAAATAAACCGGGCCTCAGAATACTTTGCTCCGCCCCTGACTTTTGCCTCTTCCAAAAAGGCAAACTACAATGTATTAAATATTACAAGTTGCTACTCTCAGATGATTCCAACCAAAAAATTTCACATAATTCCAACCCAAATTTTATATAACTCTCATTGTATTGAAAATTGGAGTATATTATACTCCCCTATCCTAACATAACATATGTTGAAAATTCAAAAGAATAGATAGAATAATAAATAATAAATAATATTGTTAGTTGAATAGATGATTCCAAATCCAGCCATTATATTCTTACTTCTTCGTATATATATACACTTCTATTTAGTCTTCAAGGACATCAAAATCCTTCTAAAAGATATAAAGGAAAAAAGGGTTCCAAGCAAATTAGCTTACATACATAAATTAATTTGTCGAATTTACATCAAAAATGGCTCATTGGTGTCCAGAAAATGCTGCTAAAGCTTACCTTAAAACCATAAAAATTGTGAGTATATTACTTTTAGTCCTATGTATCAAAGTTTATGTTTTTATTGTTGTGTCGCGAAGCTAGATTATAAGAGTATATAACATATCATAGTGTTTCAAATATAATTATTCAGTATACTTATTTCATATCATACTAAGTGATCAACTTAATCGGTATATTACTTGTAGATAATTCATGATATGTTATAGATACGCTATCACTAAAAACTTTAATTTGTATTAAGTGGAGCAAGTTTAAGTGTAACATATATTCCCTCCGTTCTTTTTTGTTCTTTTTATTCATTTTTTATGTTGTTTTCAAAACAAATTGTGAGTCTTATTATCTCTAAATACGCATTATAAAATTAATAAAAAAATTATATAATAAAACAGTTTACATTAAGACAAATCTAAAAAAATCTCACATAGATGTATCTTACCTTCTATATATGTCTAAAAAATCTTATTCAAATTTCTCTCTTTAAAATGAAATATTCTAAACAAGTAAAATATTAAAGAACCACAAATAAAACAGATTAATAAATAGTTATATTTTGGATAATGGGATGCTTTTATAATCACTTAGTTACCTATTATTTTGATTATGATTGATTTACTTTTGCAGGGGAATAAAAATAAAGAGCCTGATGTGGCAGAATTTATATCAGCTTTAGCAGGTGGAAACAATGCTAAATTCATGGTTGAAGTATGTGGGTCAATTGCAGGCCCAACAACCTTGGGCTTAGTGGGTGCAGCCCATCAGACTGATGTACGGGTAGTTTGTATATTACCCGGCCCGAAAGAGATCCAAGTCTCCAAATTTGAACTGTCAAATTACTTGAATGAAATTGAGTTTGTAACTGGAGATCCAGTCAGTTTACTGAGTAACCAGTATAAGGATGCTGATTTTGTCACCGTTGATTGTAATGTCAATGGTCATGATGTGATCTTAAAAGCTGCTCAGAAGTGTAGGATTCACAATAAAGGTGGTGCATTTGTTGTAGGGTACAATGCACAAAATGTGGCGCCTTTAGAGGAAGGGCACTTCTTACCTATTGGAGAAGGCCTTTTGGTTAGTAAGGTGCCTAAATCACATGGGTTAAAGGGTTTAAATGGAAAGAGGAGCAAATGGATAGTAAAAGTTGATAAATATACCGGAGAAGAACATGTTTTTAGGGTCAATTGTCCTCGTCAAAAAGTTATTCATGCTTAGTTATGAATTTACATGCGCCTAATATCAATATTTCTTCAAGTGATATGTAAAATCTTAAATTAGAATAGAATATATAAAAAAGGTCACTAAAACCATTTTCTAAAATATTAGAGTAGGAAATCTTTGTTTCGCCCTTAGATTTAGTTTTACATTTCACATCAAAAATTTTATCATATTGCTCTTTTAGTCATACTAGTCTCCAATATCAGTGTTTTTGTCTTCCTTTTGATAAAAAGTTATACAGAATGTAAATATATATAAGAATATTATAAATTGTTTTATATTTTATATGTCAGATTTTGCAGTTGGTATTATGATACTAGATTACTAGTTTTCTTAGAAAATTTGCCACCTGCTTCTTTGCTATAATGAAATTTTGGTGTAATTATCATCCATTTGTTTTATGTTATTCTTTAACTGTAAATAAAAAATGACATTGTCTTATAAACAGTGTCGTTCCTGAGTTTATAGGCTCTAGGCGAAAGAATAGATACGGGTCATTCCTATATAGAATATGATTAAGGTCTTGTTTTTAGTAAAATTTGAAGTGAAGTATGATGAGGTAAGAACACCTCCAAAAGCTACCAATTACACAAATTGATAACACACAAATAGCGGAAATAACCCGGATAAAATTAATTCACCAAAACACCAAAATCAACACACTCAAATATCACCAATAAACCACAATGAGATCAACAAGTAAACAAGACAAAAGCAAGTAATAATCAAAGAGCAAAGACACAAGATTTTTACGTGGAAAACCTCTTCGGTGTGAAGAGTAAAAACCACGGGACTTTAGGAGTCCACCCAAACTTCTCTTATTATGATGAAAAGGAGGTTACACAAACCAATCCAAAGTTCTCCAAAGGGTCTTCAAACTACCCAAGAACAAACAACCATAATAATCAACAATTGAGAAACAAAGGGAAAGAAATCACCAAACAACAGCTTCTGTCCAGGAAGTATAACCAACGAACCGAAGCTCAAAACGACGATCCAACCGTCCAAAATGAAGCCCTATGTGTCCCCAACAAGCTGGTAAAATTATAGGACGATCCAACGGTTGAAACTCCGGGAAATGGCAATTTCATGGAGCTGTGCAGGATGTATACGGGATGCTTTCTCACTTTTTGTGTTTCTCACTTTTCAAAAGATGATCTTTTGTCTTATGATAAAGACCAAATATAAAAACCCTAAGCTTCTCATGGAAGCTAAAATACTTGACCCCACATGGGTAAGAAAATAAGAGGATATTTATCCTTAATATAAAATGGGTTTCTCCACATAGGAAGGGACCCAAAAACCCAACAAACTCCCCCTCACGACTATGTGGAGGTGATTGCCATCCCGGCAATCTCACGGCAAATCTCAAGCTTCCCACGAAGTAAGGCCTTAGTCATCATATCGGCACCATTGTCATTGGTATGAATCTTCTCCAAAACAAGTGACTTCGCATCAAGAACATCACGAATCCAATGATACCTCACATCAATATGTTTCGACTTAGCATGAAAGGTCGAATTCTTAGCAAGATGAATTGCACTTTGATTGTCACAAAACAACACATACTTCTTTTGAGTGAAACCAAGTTGACGCACAAAACGTTTCATCCAAAGCAATTCCTTACATGCCTCAGTCGTAGCAATGAACTCGGCCTCTGTTGTAGATAAAGCAACACATTTTTGTAGTCTAGATTGCCAAGCTACAGCTCCCCCTGCAAAAGTGACCAAGTAACCCGAAGTAGACCTTCTCGAGTCAATATCACCAGCCATATCAGCGTCTGTGTAACCCACAAGGATAGGCTTATCACTCCCAAAACATAACTTCAAATCTGCAGTGCCTTGTAAGTATCTCAAAATCCACTTCACAGCATTCCAATGCTCTTTACCAGGATTAGACAAGAACCTACTAACCAAACCAACTGCATGTGCTATATCAGGTCTTGTACAAACCATAGCGTACATTAAGCTACCCACGGCTGATGCATAAGGGATATGTCGCATAGCTTCCTTCTCTTCAACGGTGGAAAGACTTTGTCGAGCACTCAACTTAAAATGTAAACCAAGAGGTGTACTCACTGGCTTTGCTTTATCCATGTTGAAACGTTGAAGCACTTTATGAATATATGCTTCCTGTGATAACCACGATTTTCGAGCCATTCGATCACAAACAATCTTCATGCCAAGAATGTTTTTCGCGGGCCCAAGTTCCTTCATGGAGAACTTCTTGCTCAACTGCTGCTTCAAGCTAACAATACGATCAACATTCTGCCCAACAATCAACATGTCATCAACATAAAGTAGCAAAATAATAAAATCATTGTTAGCAAATCTCTTTTGAAAAACACAATGGTCCATAGCAGTTTTCTTGAAGCCTTGCTCCCCCATAAAAGAATCAAACTTGCGATACCATTGCCTTGGAGCTTGTTTCAAACCATACAAGCTCTTCTTCAATTTGCACACATAATCTTCTTTTCCCTTAACTTTAAAGCCCTCTGGTTGTTGCATATAAATATCTTCATGAAGGTCACCGTGAAGGAAAGCAGTCTTCACATCAAGCTGCTCAATCTCCAAGTCAAGGCTAGCAGCAAGACCCAAAACAACTCTAATAGAAGACATTTTGACAACCGGTGCAAAAATTTCTTCAAAGTCTACACCCTTCTTCTGATTACAGCCTTTCACAACTATCCTAGCTTTGTACTTGGGCTTCTTAGCATTTTCATCCTGCTTAAGCTTGTAGACCCAACGATTCCTCAAAGCTTTTTTACCCTTAGGTAGTTTCACAAGGTCAAAAGTGTGATTTTCGTGCAATGAACTTATTTCATCTTTCATTGCTTCCATCCAAAGTTCCCTGTCATCACTTTCCATGGCTTCCTCAAAACATTCAAGTTCTCCCTCATCGGTCAAGCAAATATACTCAGTGGAAGGATACCTAGTAGAAGGAATATGACCTCTCTCAGATCTTCTAACAGGAGCGGGAGGCGGCTGGTCTTCAGGGTTATCTTGATGATCAATTTCTTCAACATTATCATCATCAGCGGGAATATTAACCTCAGGCATATTGCCCTCAATATCATCATCTTGCACCTCAGCAGGAATAGGTGCAGGAACCAAAGGAGGTGAACTCAAATCAACTAGATCACCACCAATCTGAGACGTAGAAGTAGGAGCCTTCTCAATATCAGAAATGAACTGTTCTTCAACAAAGACTACATCTCGGCTGCGAACCAACTTCTTTTCAACAGGATCATAAAACCTGTACCCAAATTGATCTTCTCCATAGCCAACAAATATGCATTCACGAGTCTTGGAATCAAGCTTCGATCGTTCATCTTTTGGGACATGAACATAGGCCTTGCACCCAAAGACACGTAGGTGATCATAGGACACATCCTTCCCAAACCAAACTCTATTAGGAACATCACCATCTAAAGGAACACTAGGTGACAAATTGATCACATGAACTGCAGCATACAAAGCTTCACCCCAAAAGTGTCTAGGTAACTTTGCCTCTGAAAGCATACATCCCATTCTTTCTAACAAAGTTCTGTTCATTCTCTCGGCCACACCATTTAACTGAGGAGTTTTCTTTGGTGTAAATTGATGTCGAATACCCAATGACTTGCAATAATCATCAAGCGGCCCAATGTACTCTCCACCATTATCAGATCGTAGACACTTCAACTTTTTACCAGACTGTCGTTCAACTAGAGCATGAAATTGCTTGAAAACATCAAGCACTTGATCTTTTGTTTTCAAGGCATAACACCACAGCTTTCTTGAACAATCATCAATAAAGGTAACAAAGTAAAGTGCACCACCAAAGGATTTTACCTTTAAAGGACCACACACATCAGAATGAACTAACTCAAGAAAATCAGGCTTTCTTGAAGGAGGGAGTTTCTTGAAAGAAACTCTGTTTTGCTTCCCTGCTAAGCAATGTGGACATCTCTCCAACTTTGCATTCTTTAAACCAGGTAACACATTCTTTTTCATCAAGCATCCAAGGCCTTTCTCACTCATATGACCAAGTCTCCTATGCCATAACTGTGCTGGATCACTAGCTGCTACATTGATGCTATCAGTAGAAATAGAGGCTTGCATCCAATATAGACTAGAGTGCTTCATCCCACGAGCAAACACTAAACTTCCCTTAGTGAGCTTCCACTGCCCACCATAAAAGGTACTACAATATCCTTCTTCATCGAGCTTACTAGTGGAGATCAAATTCAACCTAATGTCAGGAACATGCCTAACATCCTTGAGTAGAAGCTTAGCACCACTATCAGTCACCAAGCAAATATCTCCAACACCAACAACCTGAGTCAAGCCATCATTACCCATCTTCAATACCCCAAAATCTCCAGGTGTATAAGTGGTAAGGAACTCTTTCTTTGATGTCACATGTCGTGAGGCTCCACTATCAACTACCCAATTAGTTTCACAACTAGCTAAATTAACAACATCTCCATCATAAACAATGACAAGATCACTGGTAGTCGCGGTTGCTGCTCGATCATCCTTATCATCATCTTTCTTATCATGATAATTCACATGTTTGCCTTTGCCTCCCTTGTTATCTCTTTTCCACTTGTAGCAAAATTTTTTAATGTGACCCATTTTATCACAATAGTTGCATTTCATGTTCTTGAATTTTCCACGAGACTTGCTCCTACTAGAACCTCTATCATTTGAAGCTCTACTATTATTTCTCCCCCTATTTTCTACAACATAAGCTTTCTCGGGTTGAGAAGATGACACACCATGGGACTTCTTTCGCATTTCTTCATTCAAGATGCCAACTTTAACAAAGTCTAAGGTAACCTTCCCAGAAGGAGCTCCATTACAAAGTGTCATTCTAAAAGTATCCCAAGAATCAGGAAGAGTACTAAGTAACAAAAGTCCTTGAACTTCATCATCAAACTTGATTTCCATGGCCGACAATTGTTGAGTAATGCCATGAAAATCACTCAAGTGATCGGAAAGTGCCTTGTTCTCATTATACTTTAAATTCATCAATTGCTTGATCAAGAACAACTTATTATTTCCTGACTTGCTAGCACAAAGTGACTCAAGTTTTTGCCACAAGGTTCTAGCATTGACTTCTTCATTAATGTGATTCAAAACATTATCATCAACCCATTGACGAATAAACCCACAAACTTGCTCATGCTCAAATTCCCATTGTTCTTCACTTTTGCCATCCGATTTTTGAGTGGTAAAAACAGGTAGATGCCAACTTTTAACATACAACAAGTCTTTCATCTTCCGTTTCCACAAATGATAATTAGTCCCATTTAAACTAAACATTCTACTAGTGTTAAGATTACCATCCATTTAGAGAATTAACAATTAATCCGGCTCTGATACCAGTTGATGAGGTAAGAACACCTCTAAAAGCTACCAATTACACAAATTGATAACACACAAATAGCGGAAATAACCCGGATAAAATTAATTCACCAAAACACCAAAATCAACACACTCAAATATCACCAATAAACCACAATGAGATCAACAAGTAAACAAGACAAAAGCAAGTAATAATCAAAGAGCAAAGACACAAGATTTTTACGTGGAAAACCTCTTCGGTGTGAAGAGTAAAAACCACGGGACTTTAGGAGTCCACCCAAACTTCTCTTATTATGATGAAAAGGAGGTTACACAAACCAATCCAAAGTTCTCCAAAGGGTCTTCAAACTACCCAAGAACAAACAACCATAATAATCAACAATTGAGAAACAAAGGGAAAGAAATCACCAAACAACAGCTTCTGTCCAGGAAGTATAACCAACGAACCGAAGCTCAAAACGACGATCCAACCGTCCAAAATGAAGCCCTATGTGTCCCCAACAAGCTGGTAAAATTATAGGACGATCCAACGGTTGAAACTCCGGGAAATGGCAATTTCGTGGAGTTGTGCAGGATGTATACAGGATGCTTTCTCACTTTTTGTGTTTCTCACTTTTCACACTTTTCAAAAGATGATCTTTTGTCTTATGATAAAGACCAAATATAAAAACCCTAAGCTTCTCATGAAAGCTAAAATACTTGACCCCACATGGGTAAGAAAATAAGAGGATATTTATCCTTAATATAAAATGGGTTTCTCCACATAGGAAGGGACCCAAAAACCCAACAAAGTATTCACTAGTTTAGGGCATAGGCTTACATTTGTAAAACATGAACCGCTAAATAACCTTCTCAAGGCTCATATAATGCGTTGACTAACTATCAAATAGTGTTCAACAGTAACAACATCCTTTCTGAACTAATTTTCCCGCTAAGATTGATGTTAATCTGTGCAAATTCAATTCAACCATGGAACTCCATAGTTCCAACTTTCTCTATCCTTCCTAATTGCAAGACTGTAAACGATGTCAAACAAATCCATGCTCGTCTAATTGCAACTGGGTTTATCAAAAACCCTAATTTTACCACAAAACTCATTCTAAAATTATGTTCTTTTCCTCAAACACCACTCATTAACTTTGCTCGCTTTCTTTTACTCTCTGAGCATGCTTTAGTTCAAGAGGAACATATCCTTTTCGATCCTTTTCTATTTAATGCAGTTATTAAGTCATTTTCTGTTAATAATGAACCAAAGCAAGCGCTTTTGATATTCAATTTCATGCTTGATAATGGTATTTGTGTGGATAAGTATTCTTTTTCTTTAATTCTTAAAGTTTGTTCTCGATTTGGGTATTTTAAAGAAGGGATGCAGATTCATGGGTTATTGAGGAAACTAGAAATTGGGTCAGAATTGTATTTGCAAAATTGTTTGATATCACTATATGTGAAATGTGGGTCTTTTGAGCTTGCACGCCAGGTGTTTGATAGGATGCCTGA
Organism: Amaranthus palmeri; assembly: GCA_019776075.1. NCBI lineage: Eukaryota > Viridiplantae > Streptophyta > Magnoliopsida > Caryophyllales > Amaranthaceae > Amaranthus > Amaranthus palmeri. The sequence continues at coordinate 354,541 of JAAKBH010000108.1, read as the reverse complement.
GAAGGATTTGGTTTCCTATAATGCTATGATTGATGGATATGTGAAGGCAGGGTTGATTAGTGTTGCTAGGGAATTGTTTGATTGTATGGATGCCAAGAATTTGATATCTTGGAACTCGATGATTGCTGGGTATATGCAATCTAGAGGTGATCTCGATAAAGCTTGGGAATTGTTTAAGGAAATGCCTAAGAGAGATTTAGTTACTTGGAACTTGATGATTGATGGACTCGCAAAATGCAACGAGATGGATTCTGCCCATGATTTGTTTGAGCGAATGCCTGAACGTGATGCAGTCACTTGGGCTACTATGATTGATGGTTACGCCAAAACTGGTAGTGTTGACATTGCAAGAAATTTGTTTGATCAAGCACCTGGAAAGGATATAGTGATTTGCAATACCATGATGGCTGGATATGTCCAAAATGGGAATTTTATTGAAGCACTGAAATTCTTTTATGATATATTAAATATGGATAGTTTGTTTCCTGATAGAACTTCACTTGTGATCGTTCTTTCTGCCATTGCCCAACTAGGACGTGTGGATGAAGGCATCGCTGTGCATTCCTATATCAAGTCCAACAGCATTGCAATTGGTGGGAAACTTGGTGTGGCTCTTATAGATATGTATTCAAAATGTGGCTGTATTGATAGTGCCATTCAGGTATTTGAAAGTGTAGATTTAAAGGATGTTGATCATTGGAATGCCATGATAGGAGGGTTGGCTGTTCATGGCTTGGGTCAATTAGCATTTGACCTTTACACGGAAATGCGTAAGCAATCTATAGAGCCGGATGATATCACATTCATTGGGCTGCTAAGTGCTTGTGGTCATTCCGGTTTAGTGAAGGAAGGGCAAATATGTTTCGAACTTATGAGGAGAGTTCATAAACTGGAACCAAAAATGCAGCACTATGGGTGCATGGTTGACATTCTTGGTCGAGCTGGGCGCCTAATAGAAGCAAAAAAGTTTATAGCTGAGATGCCTATTGAGCCAAATGACATTGTTTGGAGGACTTTGCTTAGTGCTTGTATCTATCACGGAAACCTGGATCTAGGGCAGCAGGTTGCTGAGCGTCTTACAAGGCTTGATTTGACTAATTCGGAGTCATACGTGCTTCTTTCAAACATGTATGCGGGATTTGGTAAATGGGATGATGTTAGTAAAATCAGAACATTCATGGCGAACAAAGCTCTGAAGAAACTTCCTGGTTGCAGTTCTATTGAACTCAATGGTTCAGTCCACGAGTTCCTTGTTAGAGATAAATCCCATCCTCAAACTAGCGAAGTCTATTCTCTGTTGGATGAGTTCAGTGCTTCAGGACATTGCTTGAATTTCGAATCAGAAGTCACAGAGCTAGAACTGGTAAACCAGTAAAATTATACAAATTTATCTCTTTGATTGTTAGTTATATATATTTATTTATGTATATTTTACTCGAATAGGCCTGTAGTTTGGTAGAACCTTGATGTAAATGTCCTAGGCTCATAATAGACTCCTGCAAGATTACATGCCACAGGAAGTTCGGCAAACATTCTTCATGTCCGTATCAGTATATTCTATGCAGTGTAAATCCCTTCAATGTGCTTTTTCTTTCTATGTTGCGTCTGCTCCTGGACAGATTAATGCTATGTATAAACTGTAATATCGGGCTATAGCACGTTATCACGACCTTAAGAAAACATTTGGTAAAGAAGTACTGCACGATTCGTCTTCACTAGGCAAGTTAGCTTTCAGTCATCTTTTAGCAGCTGATATCTTGTGTGATGAGATACTTTCTCACTAGATAATATGCTTGGTGATCCCAAATGATCTTTTCAGTCACCTATTTTACTCAAAACTTCACCAAAACTGTCTTATTTGTCAGTTGTCAAAATGCTCATTATGGTTGGGGCTGAATTACTCAATCAAGCATAGTTACGTGGAACGTGAACGTAACCACGTTCCACCATCTGGGAACGTTTGTCCCCAACCACAACGTCTCGGTGTAGAAGACCTTTTTTTTAAAGGTATTTTGGAGTTCATTACAAATAAAGATAAAAGGAAGGAAAAAACCGAGATAAATCTAGAAAACTTAAGTTAAAATCAATTTAAAAATAATTTTAATTCATTTTTGTTTTCAAATATATAATTTTTATACATAAGGTATTTCTTATCTAATCGTTTCCGAGTCAATCTAGATTGCGTTCCTTATTTCCGTTCTTATTCTTCGTTCCAAACCAAATATCGTTCCAGGTAACAATGCAATCAAGCAACATTGTGGGGTGAAATTTTTGCCCTCCATCCTAACATCTATCTGCTTGGCTTAGAAATTATTAGGGTTTAGATGTTGTAAGACACATAGACTTGAATTAAGGAAACAATTGACAACCAGCCTTCTGTTACTAGTAGGAAACTAAACCAGGCTCTTGACCCGACTATGACCTGAAGTGACTCCAAATTAGGCCCGAAGTATAATTGACCCGAATCTCAATCAAACCGAATTGCAACCGACCCAAACTCAAAAACCTCCGAATGCACAGCTCTAGTCATCGTAGGGCCAATCCCTTTACCAAAACAGGAGGATATTATGGGAAGAAAAAGTAAAAATATCAGCAAACATTATTTCAGCTGTCTCAGTAGAATAAAAAGTGTGGTAATGAACAGATAAGGATTAAAAAAAATGGGAACTGAAAAGGAGAATACATAAGCTGGACAAAAGTTCTTGGCTCTTGGTAAACAAGACAATAAAGGTTCACATGAAAGACAAATAAAAGCATTTCTGTAAAAATAGTGATTTTTAATTTCTTCTTTGTGTCAATTTCCAATGATGGAACTTTCTTTGTTTGTTTGTTACACTAGGTGCTAATATTAGTAATAGTATCCTTTAGAATTTATGGGTCCATTCACATGTTCTTCAGTTGTGATAAATATTGTCTGCATTTGGAGGTGTAGTTGGATTTTGGACCAAGAATTTATTTCTTTAGCTTAATCATGAGTAATGGGTCCAAACTAGAGCTCAAAGGTAGGAAACTTGTATTCACCACTATTGGAAATGATATGGGGAGAAATTTTGCTTGTTATTAGATGAAACGATATCGATGGTCGACCGGACCAATACAGATATGCTCTATAGGAGAAGAACTAAGAACCACTTTAGTCAAATGAATTAAATTGAACTAAATGAATATGAGTTATGAGAATAATTGAAAAGTAAAGAATTGAATTGAATTGAACTAAAAATAAATGAGCTTAACTAAACTAAGTTTGTAGTAATTGGAGAGAACAGGTCCTATACGGAGATATACAGGGTATAATGATGATGATAATGATGATGTCCTTTACAAGGATAGGGTTACATTCATGTGAAATCCTAATAGCGCTTAAACAAGGGTCATAAAGTGGCATTTGGGTAATGTACTATAGTCATTATTTGCTGTATTAGTTAGAAACCAATCTCATTTTGCGCATAGGTCCGAGGCCAACTCCGGTTATAACTCATAAGGTTCGGATCTTGGTAGAAAAAACCAGGACAGAGAGATGATGAATCGACAACGAAAGAGTATACATTTATGATGAAAGCTTTCTCTCTAGGTTTTTTCAGTGTAAGAAGTTCTATAACTTTATCTCTAAATGTGTTGCCAAACTTTTCAAGTGCACCCATATTATTTGGTCACATACTGAATCCACAAGGAATAGTACTTCTGTAACAACTTTTGTAAACAGTGTAGCACTAATTACTTAAACAGTAGAACCTGAAGAAAGTCATTGAATGTTTCATTACTTGAAGGGAATTCATTTTGTTGTGGCTTACAATTTACTTAAAGGAATGATTTACTGCACCAATACAACAATTATACCTCATTTGAAAAGCAGCAGTGTCCTACAAACAGGGATACTTGAAGAGAACGAGCTTCGTTGATAAAGTCGTAAACGACGACAACAGTTGTGCCTCGAACATATCATGGAAACAAGGAAAATATTGCCTTTGTTAGTGTTTTTTATTTGGTTGATCACAATGTAGCAAGAAATACCTCAAAATCCTAAAATTGAATCACCAAAACTAAATGATTCTAACAGTTATGAACAAGTACAAGAACACTACATATGTAAAGCAAGTACACAGAATTAAATATTCTTACAATAGTACAACATTCTAACTAAGACAACTAACTGACAAATTTGATTAGAATACAACAGCAATTGGTACATTAGACATTTGCACAAAATTTGCATCAGATTAGCAGATTAGCGTACCCTTATCCTTAATCGACATCGCAAAATGAGATTAGCTGACAGTTAGTAGATGCCCGTTTGTCACTAATTTGAAAAAGATGGGGAAAACCATCATTTCTGAGTTTAAGAACTGTCATCAAGCAGACTTAACTCTTGTCTAACGGTGTTTATAGATGGCCGTTGATGAGGGAGTTCATGAATGCAAAGTGTAGCTAATTTACCAAGCTCAATAGCTTCAGATTCTTCGTATTTTCCGTTAAGATTTGGATCAATAAAATCTTCGAATCTTCCTGACTCAGCACCTTGTCGAATAGATAGGTCGATTTTTGATTTACCTGATAGAATTTGGAGTAGAAGTATACCAAATGCATACACGTCACTTTTGTCGGTAAACTTTCCAGTGGTTGTATACTCTGGAGCAAGGTATCCCATGGCAGCGCTGGCTTTAAGCATAGAGAATACAATATCATCGGCAAGTAGCTTGTAGAGGCAAGATCCCATAAGTAGTGGATTAAGCCTCCAGTCGATCAGCACTTTTTCAGCCGATATATTTTGGTGAACTAATTCTGGTTTGCTGCTTTGTGAGGTGTGTAAATAATCAATACCTGGGAAGCAGTAAAAGGAATAGTTAGTGAACTTCACTTGCATAGTCACATGTCGCAACAAGCTCAATATTTCAGCAACCAGCGTGTAGGGAAACGATCGTCTTAGTAACTATTAACCTAGTCACTCATCTTGCTCATTTGATTTAGAAAACTTACATGCAATATGACACCAATCTCATTGTTACTGTTGGAAAATAACCCACATGTAATTTCACATTGAAGAATTAGAGAGAAGTTGACTGACATATATATTTGATGGGCTACTCCTCCTTATATCAATTGGTTTTATGATGGAACCTCATCGAGTTGATGTGCAGTCAACTCTGCTTTTATGCGGGTTTTGTTGTGTACAATCCCGTGAACAAATTTATCAGTCACAACCCATGTCAGAAAATGCAGTTCTAAATGCTAAACTTATGGTTTGTTTATGATCAAGGGTCACACTATTAGATGTAGACACAAATAAGAAGTGCATCAAGTTGTCGCACTTTCAAATGCATTTAACATATACATCAGTTCTTAAGGAAAATAAAAGAATTTGGGCAGCACAGAATCTGAATACAGAATCGATATACAAGGAAGGCAACCAATACTAACCTTTAGCAATGCCCTTGATAATCGAAACTCTGTTAGACCAGTTGAGATGTTTATCATGGCCATGATTCAAATCAAGATACTGCAGCAAGTTTCCGTTGGGAACATAATCATATATAAGGAAGCATTCTCCCCTTCCTTTTGAGCAGCAAAAGCCTCTAATCCTCACAAGATTCCCATGTTGTAAGGAAGTTAAGATCTTCAATCCCTTCAAGAACTCTCCTTCATCTGTCTTACAGTTAGTCTTAGCTATGCGCTTGATAGCAACTATTGATCCGTCTCGTAACACACCTTTGTAAACAGCTGAGTAATTACTTCGCCCGAGGAAATTCACTTCAGAGAAGTGCTGAGTAGCAGATTCTACATCCTCCATATTGAACATATAATTCTCAAATAACTCTTGGGAACCTTTTCCTAGAGGATCCCACCCATTTGAATATTCAAGACTAATGAGGGGTGCAACATTCCTATAAACATCCTTAACATGATCGATGCTAAGCCGACCATCAGCATTATTCACATTGCTTGCAATCTTTTGTTTTCTGCGTCGATACCATGAGAACATCGAAAGGCCAACGACTGTGACCAAACAAATTAAAACTACCCCGGAAATCAAACCAGCATGTGAGGTTTTAGAGCCGTTAGAGCATTGTGTTCGGCTGCAATTTATGGGGAGGTTTGCTGATTCGGGTATAACTGTATTCCCCGACCCACCAGAACCCGGTGTAAAAGCTTCAGGTTTATTTTGATTCTGGTCATCAGAATCAGTGCAAACTCTCAAGGAAGCAAACCCAACCCCACATAAACCTGGATTATTCTGATACTGGAATCCATCACTCAATCTAAGCAAAGCTGCATTTGTTAGTGTTCATATTAGTTCCTTACTTTCTCAATCATCTATTAATCTATTAAGTAAACTTGAATTAATAGAGAGGAAGTTAAAGTTCAATTACCAGCAGGTACATTGCCAGAAAGAGTATTGTTTCGAACATCAAAGATTCGAAGCAAGGGTGCTTCAGCTAACTTGACAGGAATCGGACCAAAGAACCTATTAAAGCTTAAATCCAACCTAGTTAACATGTCCAACTCTCCCAAACTAGCAGGAATCGCACCAGTTAATTGATTATACTGCAGAGCAAGAACATCAAGCTTCTTAAGGGAACCTATCTGTGTAGGGACATTCCCACTTAACTTATTATAACAAAGCTGCAAAACTGCAATGCAAGACAAGCAAATTGAACCATTTTTAGTTCTCTCTAATTATTTTTTTTAACTTTTTATTGACTTACACATTTAAAACAATCAAATTTGAAATTAGGAAGCACATTAAACAGTAGGGTAATTACAAAACCAATTCAAATTTAAAGAAAATCTCCAAAAGATTAAAACTTTGCAAATAAATTAATGGAAAAAAAAAACTTGTAAATGAGAAGACTAACCTTGCAAATTAGAGAGATTTCCAATTTCTTGAGGAATGCTGCCACTAAAATAATTAACATCTAAATACAGATCAGTAAGCTGAGTTAAAGCAGCAATTTCTTTAGGTATTTCTCCAGTTAACCTATTGAAATGCAGGTACAACCCAGATAAGTTCTTGAGGTCACCAATGGAAGGAGGTAAAACCCCATCAAGTCCTTTACCTTGCAATGAAATATTAGCCACTTTGCCAAACTCATTACAAGCAAGACCCTCAAATGTCTTACAAGGATCCCCATTTTCATTCCAAGAAGAAAGGAAGGTGTTATGAGGGTCAAGAGAAGTTTTTATGGCAATGAGAGTTTTCAGCTCAGCATTTTCACAAACAGATAAAGGGCATAAGAGAAAAAGAGGTATTAAAAGACAGTATAAGTAATGGGTAAACTCCATTTTTTTCTGGGCTTTAGGGTTGAAAGATGAAAAGTGTATTTGGTAAAAGAAAGATGGGAGCTTTTGTTTAAGAATGTGGGGTTTTGAGGAGAGAGAAGGAGTGGAGAGAGAAAGAGATGGGAATAACTGAACAAGAAAGTGAGAAAAGGAGACTGCAAAGAAGTGAAGTGTAAAAAGACAATGAAGTTAGGGAAGTAGTGAACTAGTGAGTAGAGGGAGTAGTAATACTAACTAGTGAGTGAGTGGTATAAGATGAGATTATTAGAATTTGAAATCTTGGAATATGTGGGGTAGGTTAGTGGGGAACTCCTAAGTAGCTATAATTAGGGGTTCTCAAAATCGGATATCGGCTTGATTCGGATTTAGAAATTCAGATATTTGATTTTTTGGAGAGTGAAGATCACTATTTGGTTTCTGTTCGAAAAAAAACAAAAAAAAAGTTTTGAAAAACATTTATATACTCCTTCCAATTCACCACTAAAGTCTTATTTGTTTTAGCACTCTATCCAATGCACTTATACAATCGTTAATATCTCTAATTGTGTATAATTAAAAATTATGAAAAGTTGATATAAATAATTCTTGCATTGAGACGAATCAAACAAGATCCCACTTGATTATGTTTTAACTTATAGATTAATAATGAAATACAAATTAAGAGTAAAACATAAATAGTGTCAAAAAACAAATGGAAACTTAGTGGTGAATTGGAGGGAGTATTACGTAAAATAAAAAATAATAAAAAAGTCGAAAACTATATATCCGAATACCCGGTTTTGCCAGTACGTTGACTCGTATTCGAATTTGGCTTAAAAACTGGATATCTGATTTGAATTATCCGGTTTTCAAAAAGCGGATTATTTATTCTATTTTTAAAACCAAATCGAATAATTCGAATCGGATATTACTTGAACAGCCCTAGCTATAGCTGCTAACAAAAACAAAACTACCAAAAGGTCCCATAACTCTTTAATAGTATGATGAAGCAATACTTAAGTTGGGCTTTTGAGATGAGGGGTTTGGGTTGTTTGGAGTTTGACAAAGCATTCAATATAAGACCTGTTTTTTGTTGGAGTAATTTAATAATAGGGAATTGGAGTTAAGTGACGGATGGATCATATATTCATGGCCCCTTTGTATATAGCTAATGTTTATTTAACTTGTACAAAAATAAGTTTACTTTAGTAGAAATCAATCTAATTAAGTAAAAATAGGGCAATAACGTTAAAAAAAATTGATTCTCGGGTAAGTTAGAAAATTTTACAACTAGCGAGAGATAAATTTTCTTGATGAAAATTTAGTATGATAAGCGATAAAATTTTGTTGATGAAGGTAATATAAGTCAAGTTAAAGCATAAGTTATATACACAATCTATTTTATTTAGCCTAGCCGCCCGCCCTAATATCTATAGTTAGTTTGGGAATATCATCAAATTTTAAAGATTGATGGTAAGCCCCTAATTTCTCCTTTTTAAGTTTTTATAATATGATTAGAATAAATTTTTGTCCTTTCCCTTTAAGAGAGTTGTCCTACCCATTTATTGGTGTAGAGACACTTAGAGATTATGAATACAACAAGAGGTGAATTGTTATATTGCTTTTTTTAAGTATGTTTGCCCTGTTTTGCGAAAATTAAACTCAATTAAAATACTTAAGCGAAAAACAAGAAAGTAAAATGGAAACAAGAACTTTTACATGGAAACTTTCTAGGCCTAATAGAAAGAAAACCACGACTACTCCGGATTTTAAACTTCTCTTAATATGTTTTAGGCAAATAATACAATTACATAAAACAATTCTCTTCTTTTCTCTTCTAGGCCACTTCTCTTCTTCTTATGCTTCTCTTTCTCTCGTTCTTTCTCACGGTTCCCCTACTGGACTCCCTTTTGCATCGCATAATAGGGGTATGAGTGTGTATTTCATATCATTGCAACGACTTTGAAAGATTTTATTGTACAACCAAACATGTTAGGTTGTTTGTTTCTAAGGGCTTTTGAAACTTCGTTGTATGATTTATCTTCCATTGTGTTGTTTTTGTGGGTTGTATGTTAAAAGTTGTTGTGTTCTTTTTAAACTCAAGCGTTTACTTTGGAACCAGGATCCATACTTAACATGTCGATAGAGAATCCGGTGAGGATCATTCCGTCGAGATAGATATTTTAAGGCAAACGTGTCATTTTCTTATTAGTATCTTTATGTTTTCGAGCATGTTTATCTTTCACATATCCAATATTCAAATGAGATGCCATCGAATTTTCAACTCACTTTTTTTAAAAGAAAATCATGATAGATTATTCCTCAAGCAACCTATACTTATATTATATTAGTTTCGTCTTGTTTTATTTTTATTATTTTTAGTAATACCTGAATTTTCCCACGTCGTTTAGAATGTTAATTGGTTTCGTTTAAGTGATCGGAATTCTGGGGTGTTACCACTAAACCAATGCTTACGCTTTCAAATAGCACTGTTGAATACACTGTGTACAGTGATGCTTGCAAAAATCAAGATCTTTACTAATGCAAGATTAGAAGGTGATCATTTGTACATTAAGCTAGTTAAAAAAATATGAAGTTATCTACCTGACTCATGTCCTAGAGCCTGTAACCATCGCTTTTTCTTTAAATATTTGAAGACAATTTTTGTATGAGGTTAAGTTCCAAATTTTCATAGTGCATTAGACTTTGCGGTTCTTGTATTCATAGAAAATTTTGAATGTGAGACAAAGATGACTAAAATTGATCAATGAATAAATAGAAGATTAAAGTACCATGCGAGTAAGGCTAATGTCGTAGTTGATGCTTTGAGTAGGAAAAAAAGTAACTTCTTAGCTTCCTTGATTGTTCCTAAAGAGTTGCTTAGAGACGTCGAGATGTGGAATCTCAAGATTGTGCACGAGCTGAAGTCCCGATTAGCATCCTTAACTATCCAACCTACAACTTTTGAGGAAATTTTGGCAAATCAATCTAGTGACCCTTTGTTGGAGATGATGAGAAAGTATGTTAAGGAGGAAAAGGCCGAATAATTAACAGTATTTGAAGATGCTAGCATTCAATATACATGTCGTTGGTGTGTGCCTTCTACTCGTGGATAACTTAAGAATAAGATCTTTGAAAGACTTACAGTTCAAAATACATTGTGCACCTATAAGGAAACAAATCGTGTAACCGCCAGTTACGAATGGTCCATCATCCGTTTACCCAGGTACAAGCACTCGTATGGTAAGCGAAGCAGCAGAGAAGTTGTTGAACATGTCTCCGAGCTCTGACAGGTAGGCAATGAAGAAATCATTACCGCCACCAATGAAGGCCGGAGGATCGCATGGTCCATCACACGTGTTTGCAGGACGATCTTAGGAGATCCAACCCACCCAATCGTAACAAAGAAAGTCACTTGATGAAAAGTTCTAGACGTCTTGGTTGTACTACATTACATAACTAAAACAGTGGAACTTGGATGTTATATACTAGTAGAGTTTTCCTAGTGTGTTCGTTTTTTGTTCAATGTTTGTCTGAAGGGCGCTATTAATGTGCCTCGAACCCGGTATCAAGAAGCTCGCGGCTCGCAAAGAAGTGCACGGCTCGCGAGTCATATGCAGAAACTTTCTGTTTTGCGTTTTTGTCAAGTCGCGGCCCGCAGGTAAATGTACGCCTCGCGACCCACTTTGCAATTTTCGTGGATCTTGTTTTTTCGTGGATTTTTTACGGTTACCTTTATTTGTGGTCGGTTATTTTGTGAATACTAGGTGCCCAAGTATCTTTTACTGAGGTTTTATTATATATATAACTCCTCTCATTACTACTAAAGATCATTATTCACAAATTGTTAGAGAGATCACAAGAAAGCCATTTTTCTTTGTGAATGAGAGTTTGATTCATCTTGTAAATCTTTGTTGTTCATAATGAAATTATTTGATCTTGATGGCGGTGGATGTAGCTATCACATTGATAGTGAACCACGTTTTATTTCTTATGTCTTTTCTTATTGTTTGTTTGAATTTCTTTATTGTTTCATTGTTGTTCATCGATCTTGCTTCCGCTGTCGTACAACAATTAGTATCAGAACTCAGGTTTCAGTCCTTGGAGAGTTTTTGAGTGAAACAATGGTTGTAGAATCTACAATAAGAATTGAGAAATTTACCGGGAAAATAGCTTCGGGCTATGGCAAATAAAGATGTAAGCTCTGTTGAAACAACAACAAATCTAGCGTCCATTGGCTCCAAAGAGTACTACTACGAGGTCGGAAGACGGACTAACTGACGGGCAATTAGCAGTAATGGAGGAAAAGGCTCATTTTACCATTTTTCTAAGTTTAGATGATCATATCATCACAGAGGTCGCTGATCAGGCTACGACGGCAAATTTATAGTTGAAATTGGAGTCGTTGTATAAGACTAAGTCGCTGACCAACAAATTATTACTGAAGCAACGGTTGTTCAGCCTCTGAATGCTCCCTTACGAGAACATCTTGAAAAACTTAATTTGCTGGATTTACATAATTTAGATGTTATAATAGATGATAAGGATGCTACGTTGATTTTACTTGTGTCTCTGCCATCTAGCTATGAAAATTTTGTTGAGTCTTTTGTTGTTGGTAAGGACTCACTGCCCTTAGAAGAAATGAAGTCAGCACTTCATACTAGGGAACTTCGTTAGAAAGCTATAGGTGATAACGGGGACAGTGGCAATGAGTTGTTTGTTAAGTCTGAGAAATCTAAAAAGAAGAAAGGGGTTAACAAGGGAAATAATACTGGGTCGGGTGCTGGAAACGGCAATGATGGATCTAGTAAGACTGCGGGAAATACTTGTTATTATTGTAAAGAACCGAGTCACTTTAAGGCTAATTGTCCAGTGAGGAAGGGCAAGTCTGGGGATCTTTTTAATGGTTGGGTTCTAGATTTAGGGTGTTCGTTCCACATGAGTCCACGTCGAGACTAGTTTGACACGTATGAGTCTTGCAATGGGGGTATGGTTATTGTACTAGGTAACAATGCACCTTGTATGATTACAGGTACAGGGTCCATGAGATTGAAGACTATTGATGGACAAAAGTTGACTTTGACTAATGTACGGCATGTTTCAGCTTTGGGAAAAAAATTTGATTTCATTGGGTAACTTGGATGATTTACGGTACAATGGGGAGTTTTCGAATGGAAAGTTGTCCATTTATCGAGAATCTGAGTTGGTGCTTAAGGTTATCAAAAAAAAACACCCTCTATGTCTTTGAGGGTGTTACACTGTCTAGTTATGTGGTTTGCGCATCATTGTCTCACCATGAGATGACCAAGATTTGGCACATGAGGCTTGGTCATATGGGGGACAAGGGGATGCAGCTATTGTCTAAGAGGGGTCTACTATCCGGGATCAAGGTTGCCAACCTTGAATTTTGTGAGCATTGTGTGTTTGGGAAGAAACACAGGTCTAAGTTCAGCAAGGGTGCTCACAGTACTGATGATGTGCTTGATTATGTCCATTTAGATTTCTAGGGTCCATTTAGGGTTAAAGGTATGACATGTTTCCGCTATTTTGTGTCATTTTTCGATGACATGTCCCGATACACATGGCTTAGGTTTCTTAAGTCAAAGGATAAGGCTTTCAAAGCTTTTAAGCAATGGAAAGCTTTGCTGGAAAATCGACAGGGTAGGAAGATTAAGAAGCTACGAATAGATAATGAGCTAGAGTTTTGCAAAGAGGAGTTTAATCAATTCTGTTCAGATGAGGGTATTGGTCGGCATCATACCGTTAGGATGACACCACAGCAGATTGGTGTTGCAGAGCGAGTTAATCAGACACTGCTTGAGAGAGTTCGATGCATGCTCTCTAATGTAGGGCTAGGGAGGAGGTGTTGGAGTGAAGCTGTGAAGACAACTTGTTATATCATCAATATGGGTCTTCATTCGGGAATTGACTTCAAAATTTCGTTTGAGATCTAAAGTGGTACGTTGCTTAGTTTCTCTAATTTGAAGATTTTTGGTTGTGTTGCTTATTATTACGTTAGTGAGAGTAAGCTGAATCCACGAGCCAAGGTGGGGTGTTTTGTTGAGTACGATGATTAGGGATGGTCATGGGTTGGATCTGGGTCGGGTTCAGCCGAACCCAGATCCAGACCCTATTGTTTTTTAAGGATCCAGATCCAGATTAAAATTTTTAGACCCAGACCCAGACACTTAGGGTTTGGCGGGTCTAGGGTCTGAATTTGGGTCTTAAAAGGATTCTTTTTTTTTTCTAAAAAACTATTAAAAAAATATATCATGCAATTTTCTTTTATTCATATAAAATTTCTAAAGCGTTTTCAACCAAATACGGTGGAGTAATTTCCAAAATATAATAAAGTTTCGAACAAAACAACCAAATACGCATAAAAAAGTTAGAAGAAACATATTTAATAATCCTCCATTGAGTCCACATCATTATCAACATCATCATAAACATCATCTCTATCTGGATCCTGTCAAATACGAAAATCAAATATTAAACACAATAGAACAATTTTAATCTTTAAAGAAAAAATGGAAAATAAAATAAATCATGCCATATCAATTACATCAAATGTTTCATTATCATCCTCAGTGGTCTCGAAGTCATCAATAATAGTTGAGCAAGTATGAGTATTTTCCATTTCACCTTCTAAGTGAACACAATAAATACTCTTACATTATTAAAAGTAATTAAAAAGAATATTAAATTTATGTAAATAAAACGCTAAATCATCAAAATGACCTTTGAGGTCTTCCATCATCCAGTTTTGCAAACACATCAAAGCTTCCAAGGTTTCCAAATGAAGTCTAGAATGATGAAGGCTAATAACTCTGTCGCCTGTACTAAAAGCACTTTTTGAGCCAACACTTGAAACAGGAATGGCCAAAATGTCTTTAGCAATCTTCCTCAATACTTCCTATTGACTTTCCACCAACTAATAATATTTAAGTCTTCATCATCTGGTAAAGGATCTTCTTCTAGATAAAAGTCAACTTCACACTTCACATTTACCTTCCGAAACTTAGTTTTCTTTGATTAAGCAAATTCATTCTCCTCATCTTAAAATGAACTTGGAACCGAACGTTTCTTACTAGTAGCGCCAATATTTGGCATTGTATCAGTCTTACTTTGGTACTCCACAACAAGGTCATCAAGACACTTTCGAACCATAAATAGTTGTCGATTTGCATCATCCTCATAAAACTTTCTAAAATAATACTCCACACAGTCCATTTTATTTCAAGGATCTAAAATGGTAGCAATAGCTAAAAGTCCACTAGTATTTTCCAATACTTATCAAACTTTTCAGTCATCTTCTTTGCCATCAATCTAACAATATCAAATCACTTAACTCCCACTTCGCTAAAGCTTGTTTAATTATACAAACTCTTCGAAAAAACAAATTAATTGTTACTAACATTGTTCCAGAAAATAGATTGGTTGTTTTATAAAAAAATTTCCAATTTCTCACAAACACTCCAGCTAAGTACCAATCATGATCACTAGGAAACACAAATTTCATCCTTTTGTTCAAACGTTTTAACCTCGAAAAAACTTCAATAAAAGGCAAAACAGCTTGAAGCATAAAAAAGGTCGAATTCCACCTTGTTTTACAATCTAAAATCATCCTTTTGCTTGGTAATTCAAAAAATCGACAAGCCTCTTCAAATTTCTCAATCCTTTTTGGAGTCGACATCCAAAAGGCGACACAATAACGTATTTTCTCAATTCGAGAATAAATGACCTCTAATCCATCTTGAACAATTAAATTTAATACATGAGCACTACAACGCATATGCAAAAAGTTTCCCCCAAGTATTAATGACTTTTTCTCAAACTTATACAACAAAACCTTCATCATTGGCTCATTAGTGGCACAATTGTCAACTACCACAAAAGGAATTTTACTTTCTAGACTAAATTGAGACAAACAATCCATTAAAATCTTTGCAAGAACCCCCTTTGTATGTGGACAAGGTGCATAGACAAGCCTATATAGTTATAAATACATTTAATAAATATACAACAAAGCAAACATAACATGCTAAGGAACAAAATTGAACAAAAATATAATTTACCTAAAAGTTTGATTTCGTAACCTCCATTGTTGATCAATAAAATGTGATGTTACAACCATGTAACTCTTATTTTGATTGAATGCAGTCTACATATCAGTGGTGATTGCAACTCTACTATCACTAGTGGAAAAAAGCACATTGGTTGCGGCTCAATGGCTGTGGGTATAAGACATACGCAACAAATATACTTAATTTAAAAAAAACACTTCAATGGCTGCGGATTACACAAAAACCGCAACCAATAACTTAAAAAAAATCATGAATGGTATGGGCTGGGTTTTGAAATTGAGCCGCAGCAAATGAGCCTAAAAAACCCTAGCTAAAATTGGGTCGCGCCTCATTTCGTCCTTCTCTTATATAAGCCTAAAAACCCTAGTGTTCTTCATTTCCCATATAACCCTAAACGCGCCTCACGAAATTCTTCCTCTGAAATAACCCAAGGGCGAATTCCTTGTTCTTCCTCACAAAATTCTTGTTCTTCCTCTGAAATTTCTTGTTCTTCAATTCCTCACGAATTTCTTGTTCTTGCTCTGAAATTCTTGTTCTTCCTCACGAAATTCCTTATTCTCCCTCACAAATTTCTTGTTCTTCCTATGAAATTCCTTGTTCTTCCTTCTCTTATATAAGCCTAAAAACCTGTTCTTAGTTATTTCTATCAAATTAGTCGTCAAAATGAAATCTGTATGCGCCTCTTAGCTTCTTTTTTAGTGCGAATTTCAAGAATCTTCTTCAGTGCGAATTTCAGCCTCAGAGACTCTCAAGAATCTTCTTCTTCAATGTGAATTACAAGGATCTTTGATTTTTTTGATTTTTTTTATGTTATTGTAAATTGTAAATGGGTTGAATGTTTTTACATTAGATCTGTCTTATTTTAGATGTTCAGTGTAAATGGGTTGATTTTTTGATTTTTTGATTTTTTAGATGTTCAGTGTAAATGGGTTGATTTTTTGATTTTTTAGATGTTCTTGCATTAGATCTGTCTTATTTTTATTTCGTTTATGTTTTTACAGCCTTTCGTTTATGTTGAATGTTCTTGCATTAGATATGTATACGAAAATGGGTTGAATGTTCTTGAGGTTGCAGCCTTTCGTTTATGTTTTTACATTTCTTTAATATGTTCTTGCATTAGATCTGTCTTATTTTAATTTCGTTTAATAAGTTCTTGCATTTTTTAATATGTTCTTGAAATGTTCTTGCATTTTTTAATCTTCTAGCATTAAACAAAAAAAATAAAAAAATAAAAAAAACCATCAAAGGCTGCGGACATAGAGAGAACTGCAGCCTTTGATGGCTTGTTTTTGTTTTAAAAATGGGGTATTGGCTGCGGTTTTTATGTCCGCAGCCAATAAGTTTTTCTCATTTGCTGCTACTATAAAGGCTGCAAGTCAAAACCGCAGCCCATACCCCTAAAATAACCGCAGCCAATGTGCTTTTTTCCACTAGTGTATCATTGTGTTCCAACAATCCCTTTAATCCAAGCTTGTCTTCCTTGAATTGTTTCATGATATCTCCCTTTAAAGTAGCCCTAGATATCATCTTAAACTCACAATTAGGGTTCTCAACAAACCTCCTAAACCCAATACGTTCCACCATGGATAGACCCATCGACTTCCTTGAGTGCTCTTGGTCAAACCCTTTTCCTTTGCCTTTAACATTAAATTCTAGACAAGTAGACCCATCGACTTCTTTTTTAACTTTGAGTGTAGACTGGCCTCGTGCAAGTTTTAAGTGTCTTCCCGGACAAACTGTTCGTGCATGCTTTAGTAAATGTGAAGTTCCATTTGCGCCTCCTGCAGAAAGGTTAGCCTTGCAATAGTTGCACACTGCCTTCACCACTCCATTCACTTCCTTTTTAGTGAAATATTCCCATACCTTTGAGGTTGTTTTCTTTTTTCTTTTGTTTGTGTTTGCAGTATCATTTTGACTTCCATCTACGTCCACAAATTATTCCTTATTTTTATCCAAATCTTGCACTGAAGGAAAACTATCTATGCTATTAGATTAACTTGCTTTGAAGCACATTGTGATTGCTCCTCCTTTGATTAAATACATCAAAATCCTAAATTAATATATAATTTATTATTACCCAAAAGGCCAAAACCCTAAAACAAGATGAATTTGTTATAGGTATTAGTCTCATTACCCAAAACCCTAAATCAAGCTGTAATTTGTTAATGCCCAAAACCCTAAATCAAAATATAATTTGTTATAACCCAAAACCCTAAATCAAGATATACGTTATACACAAGTAACACAACACAAGTACACAACACTTGAACGTTGAAATAAAACATTCAACACATAGTCAACCGAGTTAAAACAAAGCTAAAAATGTACACAAAATTATTACTAGCAAATAGACAGAAAAATAAATTACTAAGAAATGGAGAGAGTAAAAAAACCAATGAGGACTAAAGATGGCCACAGTACAGACTGATGAAGAAAACGACACCGGATTGAAATGTTGAGAAACTGAGAACTGGGTTTAGAACTGAAAAATAAATATCAGTGACAAGAGGGAAATGGTCGGCCCTTGGGAAGTTCAGATTTAGAATGGAAATGGTGAGGTGAGAGAAATGGCCGGCCCTTGAAATTTAGATCTGGAATTTGGGAAGCAATATTGAAACGTTACTATAGTACATCACACCTACTCTAGTACTACTACATTTAATTTTTTGTTTTTTGATATATTTTTTAATATACATAAATACGTAATATACATGTTAGCAGCTTATTGGGAGTTGAAAATCAATATTATTTTTTAATATATTTATATCTTAGGGTCTACCGGTCGAGTCTGGGTCGGGTCCCGGTCTAAAAACCATTGGACCTGGACCCGAATCCGGACCCTAACATTATGGACCCAGATTCGACCCTATTTTTTAAGGTCCAAAAAAGATGGATCTAGACCCTTAAATATGGGTCGGGTCGGGTTTGGACCCTTAGGGTCCAGGACCCATGATCATCCCTAATGGTGATGGTGTGAAGGGTTTTAGGATCTATTTGCCTTTAGAGTGTCGAGTCATTCTTAGTAGGGATGTTACTTTTGATGAAAGCACCATGTATTCCAAAAAGAGCTCGAAGTCTTCTAATTTGGGGAAGGAAGGGGAGAACGTGCTACAGAAAGATTGGGTACTTGAGGTACATCAGTCATCCATTGTTGATATACCTCGAGTGCAGTTTATTGATGATGATGGTGAGGTTAAAGTGCCGAGTACTCCTGAGCCTGAGGTTGTTCTAACTCTGGGGTGGAGGTGGAGTAGTCTAATCAGGGGTCATCTAGTCAGCTCCATTTTTAAGTGGCCTAAACGTGTTGTTAAGAAGTCTGTTAGGTTGATTGAAGAGATGGAAGGAAGGAATTGCTTTGTTGAGATTTTGACAGGTTATGCATTGAGTGTAGCAGATGATGTAGAGTCATATGAACCTACCACGTATATACAAACAATTAGTTGTAGTGAGTCGGCGCAATGGCTAGTTGCGATTAGGGGTGTTCATTAGCGGGTACCCGGCATTTCGGGTACCCGGAAAGCCGGGTACCCGGTTAACCGGGTACCTTTTTTAGCGGCCCGTGTCCCGGCCCATTTAATGCGGGTACCCGGTTTTCGGGTACCCGGATAAGACGGGTCGGGACACCGGGTACCCGGATTTTATTTTTTGATCATTTTAACTGAATTAATTATGTTTTTATTTAAAAGATCTGGGCATAAACAACTAAATCAGATTCAGAACAGTGTGTGAAGTATGCAGAAGCATTCAAGCAGAACAGTGCACAACACAAGCACAAGCACTAGCACTGTATGGCCATGACTGAAATTGCATTTAGCATTTAGATAATCAATTCAAAGAAAATGCAATAACTGTTAGGATTTAGGAAATAACTATTAGGAAACAATTATTTAGCATGTTATTTCCTAACAGAAATTGCATATAAATAACGATTGTCAATGATATTTCAAGGCAAAATCAATCACAATTATAACTAAAACAAGCAAAGTGATGGCTGAGCTACACAAACTGCATTTGACAAGAAGATACAAGCAATTAGTTTTGAAAAAGTATATATAGTTACTAATAAGCGGGTCATTCACGGGTACCCGGATCTTTTTAAAAACGGCCCATGACCCGACCAGGTTAAGACGGGTCGGGTACCCGACCCGGACTTTTCAAGTTTTTTACTTTTTTGACCCGCCGTTTATGAGGCGGGTCGGCGGGTCAACGGGTCGGGTCGGGCGGGTCGGGTATTTTTGAACACCCCTAGTTGCGATGGGTGAAGAAATGCAATCTCTTTACAAGAATAGAGTGTGGGAGCTTGTGAAGGTACCAGAGGGGAGGAAGCTTGTAGAGTGCAAGTGGATCTTTAAGAAGAAAGAAGGGTTGACTGAATATGAGAAAGTTTGTTTTAAGGCTAAGCTAAATGCAAAGGGGTTCAGTTAGGTAGAAGGGGTTGATTTTGTGGTTCTTACCGGTGGTTCAACATACTTCTATTCGTGTGCTATTATCAATTGTAGCACATTATGACTTTGAGTTGGAGCAGCTGGATGTTAAGAAGACTTTCTTTCATGGTGATTTGGAGGAGGAGATTTTTATGAAGCAGCCCGAGGGATTCGAGATTCCAGGAAAAGAGTATTATACATGCAGATTGCAAAATTCATTGTATGGACTTAAGCAATCCCCTCGCTTGTGGTACAAGAGGTTTAATTCTTTTATGGTTTCACATGGTTTTGATAGGAACTCGTATGATTGCTGTGTGTATCATAGTAAGCTGGATGATGGTTCCATGATTTATCTATTGTTATATCTTGATGACATGTGTTGCCACAAAGAATAAATATGATGTTGCTAGACTTAAAGAGTTGCTTAGCTCGGAATTTGACATGAAAATTTTGGGTCCAGCTAAGAAGATTTTGGGTATAGAGATCTATTGGGATCGAGCTAGAGGTAAGCTTTTCTTGACTCGGAAATGTTACATCGAAAAGATTTTGTCTCGTTTTGGGATGGAGAAATCAAAGCTTATAAGTACACAAACATCTGTTAGCTATAAACTGTCTTTGTCTATGTCACCTCAAATTGAGGAAAAGTTGGCATATATGTTTAGGGCCCTTATGCCAACGCGGTTGGTTGTTTGATGTATGCTATAGTCTGTACTAGGCGGTATATTGCGCACGCTGTTAGTGTTGTGAGTAGGTTTATGGCTCGACTTGGGAGATAGCATTAACAGGGGGTGAAGAGGATTTTTTGCTATCTAAATAGGACAACAGATACTGGTCTTGTGTAAGGGAATGATAAGGAGTGTTTGGTAACTGGGTATAGTGATTCTGATTATGCAACTGATGTGGATACCAGAAGGTTGGTGACTGGTTATGTGTTTACCTTGGGTGGTTCTGTAGTTAGTTGAAAGTCTACATTGCAGTTTTAAGTTACGTTGTCTACTACTGAAGCTGAATATATGGCGTTAACTTCTGCGGCAAAGGAATCTATTTGGCTCGCACGCCTTGTGTGTGAACTGGGTATTGCACAGGATTTTGCTACGATGTATTGTGATAGTCTAAGTGCCATTTGCTTAGCAAAAGATCAAGTGCACCATGATCGGACCAAGCACATTGATGCCAAGTATTATTTCTTGCGTATTGACAAGAGGGTAAAAGTAAAGAAGATCGGGATCTCTAACAACCCAGCTGATTCTTTACTAAGTCTGTTACATTTAGTAAGTTTTAACATTGCTTAGACTTGCTAAATATTGATTACTATGTGATGTAGTAGGCCCTTAGAGGCAGTGTTGGGGAGCTCCTGCTGTAGTCATTTAGGCCTTAAGGTGGAGCTTGCCCAGGGCTTGTGATGCAAGTGGAGCATTATGAGTTGTTATACTTAGTGACGAGTATGTTATGAGTCTTGGTTGAAGATTCGTCGGGATGGGTCTTGGTTGAAGACTTATCGGGATGTATGACTAATGCATGTGTCTTACATCAGGTTTTGACTTAAGATATGTTCACTATGTATTGATGCGATCGTTTGTTGACAACGAGTTCTCGTCAAGGTGGAAATTGTTGTTAATGTGCCTCGAACCCGGTATCATGAAGCTCGTAGCTCGTGAAGAACTGCACGGCTCGCGAGTCATAAACAGAAACTTTATGTTTTGTGTTTTTGTCAAGTCGCGGCCCACGAGTAAATGTACGACTCGCGACCCACTTTGCGATTTTTGCAGATCTTTTTATTCCGTGGGTTTTTGACAGTTACCTTTATTTGTGGCCGGTTATTTTGTGAATACTCGCACTACTACAAATCATCACTTGTGCCACAGTAGCAGTCGTGGCACAAGTAAGAATTTCCCATGGCTATGATGTTCAGCCACGGGAATTTAAGTTTGAGACTACCGTGGCACAAGTGATCGTGGCTAGATTGTTGCCACGGGAAAATT
This sequence comes from Amaranthus palmeri, assembly GCA_019776075.1. Lineage (NCBI taxonomy): Eukaryota > Viridiplantae > Streptophyta > Magnoliopsida > Caryophyllales > Amaranthaceae > Amaranthus > Amaranthus palmeri. The sequence goes on along the minus strand of JAAKBH010000108.1, from coordinate 332,794 downwards.
ATGGTTGTGGCTGAAACTTTTTTTCTTGCCACGGTAGATCCCGTGGCTAATTATATTCTTTTGCCACAAGCCTACCCGTGGCAATCTTATTTTTCAAAACACATAAAAGAATCATTTAATGTTGACAATCTATAACATTCCTTCTACACAAATGCCTTGGGTAGGATTTGAACCCAAGACCTTCAGTTTGATATACCAACACCCCAACCACTAGACCATCAGTTATTTACTGATAATCTAAGTAATGTTTGTATACTTATAACCTAATACTCCGACCATTTAGTGTATTATTATTATTATTATTATTATTATTATTAACTAGTTGAACAAAATTATTAATAATAAGTTAAAAAAATTATAATTAGTTGAAGAAAATTAGTTGCAAAATTACTTAAAAATAATTTGTTCAACTAATTTTCACAAATGCAACAAAATTAATCCTATATTAGAATAATATTACTCGTATTAATATATATTGCTAACACTTATTAGTTATTAGTATATTACTATATTATTATTAGTCGTATATTCTTTTTTTTTCCAATTTTAAATTCCAACCATATATTGATTTAGTAGCAAGTTAGTCGGAAATTCCGACTAACGCTTGTCAGTCGGAAAATTAGTCAGAAATTTCCGATTGTTTTGATTTAGTCGAATACTTTCAGTCGAAATTGCTCCAGTGCGGTTTGGGCTTGTGGTGTGGATAAGGCCCCGGGTTTTGACGGGTATAATTTCAAGTTTATTAGAGAAATGTGGGATATTTTACAAGAAGATGTGTATTCGTCTGTGTTGGATTTTTTCTCTTCCCGGTCTTCGGTTCGCAGTCTTAACATCACATGGGTAGCTTTGATCCCTAAGTGTCCTAATCCTCGGTCCATTGATGAGTTTCGCCCCATTAGTATGGTTGGGGCAATATATAAGATTATTTCTAAATTGCTGTCTCTTCGGTTGCGAGATGTTCTTCCCCCGTTGATCGATGCTTCTCAGAGTGCTTTTGTGCGCAATCGCCAGATCTTAGATGGTGCTTTGATCGCAAACGAGTCCTTGAAGTGGTTGAAAAAGAAAAAGGTATCGGGTGCGTTGTTAAAGTTGGATTTTCAAAAAGCGTACGATACGGTGAATTGGGAGTTTCTTCGCTTGGTTATGATTAAACTGGGTTTTGGGTATCGCTGGGTTCAGTGGATTATGGAGTGTGTAGGGTCTGCCTCGATGTCCATTTTACTTAATGGGTCGCCTCTACCGCCTTTTAGGATGGAGAAAGGTTTACGTCAAGGCGACCCGTTATCTCCTTATCTATTCATTATCGTTACCGAGGTTTTGGTTGTTCTCCTTAATAAGGCGCAGGCATCACATCTTATTGCTCCCTTAGAGATTGGTAAAAATAAGGTTCCTCTTAAACTTCTTCAATTTGCCGACGACACACTTATTTTTGTACCCCATGATGTTGCGTGTATTACGAATTATTTTCGCATTTTAGATGTTTTTGCGATGTTGTCTGGGTTGCGTCTTAATTATAGTAAATCCTGCTTTATTTCTTGGAATGCGAGTGACTGTGTGTGGGTTGAGGATCTAGCCCGGACTATGGGGTGTCGTCATATGTCGTGTCCTGTTACATATTTGGGAGTGCCTCTAAGTGCTAATATGTCCCGTATTTCGGCGTGGAAGCCTATTTTGAGTAAGGTTGAGTCTAAGTTGGCATCTTGGAAGGCTCGTACATTGTCTCGGGCAGGGCGTTTGACACTTATTCGGAGTGTGTTGAATAGTCTCCCGGTGTATTATATGAGCCTTTTTAAAATGCCAAAGACGGTTGTCCGACGGATTGTGTCTCTTCAGCGTCGTTTTTTTTGGGGTGGCTCACAGGGTGACAAATTGTCTATGCCTTCGGTTCGTTGGTCTGATTTGGTTCTTCCGAAGTCGCTTGGTGGGCTTGGTATTGGTGATATTCTGTATAGGAATTTGGTTCTTTTGTTCAAATGGTGGTGGCGCTATTCTGATGCTGATGATACGCTTTGGAAGCGTATTCTTATGTCTGTGTATGATATCCATGGTTTCAAGGCTTCGTCATCTACTTTTGGACATATTCGAGACGGCATGTGGGGGCAGTTACTTAGTAATGATCCACAGACGGTTAAGGTTCGGGAGATTGTTGAGGATGGGCTATGTGTGCAAGTTGGGGAGGGGAATTCGACTTTGTTTTGGGACGATAAGTGGTGCGCTTGTGGTCCGTTGAAAATTGTGTTCCCTCGTCTCTTTATGTTATCTGTACAACAACAGTCGTTTATTGGTCAAATGGGGGCATGGGTTGATAATATTTGGGTATGGGATCTTCGATGGCGTAGGAGGCTTTTTGATTGGGAAATTGAGGATGTGGGCCGATTGGAAGACGTTATTGTTGTGCAGTCTTTGCGCTATGGTATTGGTGATCGCATCTCGTGGAAGTTTACTGATTTACCTTCGTTCCCTGTGAAGGGCATTATGGAGCGCCTTTATGAAGGTGAGCGGCCCCTTTTGTCTAGGCCCGTGATTAGTAGAGTGTGGTGCAAATTTTTTCCTCCCCGTGTCCAACTTACTCTTTGGTTAGCTTGTTTAGGCCGGTTAAAGACTCGAGATAGGTTGGTCGCTTTGGGGATTATGGAGGTCCAGCAGGCGGTGTGCCCATTGTGTCACGCTACTTCGGAGTCTAACTCTCATGTGCTATTCTCGTGTGATTTTTCGTGGAGGGTTTGGATGGATGTTATGCGGGATTGGGGTATTCATGGAGTGTTCTCTTCTCGGTGTGATTCTTTTATCGTCGAATGGGATGGTTTGATGCGGCGTCGTCGGTGGAAATCTCTATGGCAACTTACTTTTGGTTGTGTTGTGTGGTCCTTATGGTTCGAAAGGAATAATATCGTCTTTGAGCAAAAGGTCCCAGATTTTCGTCGGTTTATTTGGTCGTTGAAGACTCGTCTTCGACTTTGGGGTAAAGAATTGTTAGGTGCCGCGGGTGTATCTTCTCCAAATGGGCCGTGTTTTATGTAGGCGTTTTTTGGGCTTTTATGTTCTTAGTTCCTTTTTGATTTTTGGTTTTTTGGTTTTATCAGTCAGACTGGATCGTTGCATAGCCCATCCCTATGCTCTGTTTTGGATGGCCTGATTTCATGTCCTAATTTCTCCAATGGCTTTTTCCCCTCGCGGGGTTTTTTATGCCGGCGGGGTTTTAGGGCCATGGCTTCAGTGTTTTTTTTGTTTTTTTGTTTTGTTATATATAGCTTCCTAATTTTCGAAAATATATATATATATATATATATATATATATATATATATATATATATATATATATATATATATATATATATATATATATATATATATATATATATATATATATATATATATATATATATATATATATATATATATATATATATATATAGGAAGGATCCAATGAGAAGGGGGTTGAAAATGAGAAGGGTAAGAAAGACTCTACACCCTTGATTTCACTAAAATAAAAAAAACCTACGGCCACGATTAGACCAAAAACACATAATTGTAGAAGTAACTATGTTACACAGAAAAGTAACTATGACATAAATTTTAGAATGTTCTTAATTTACCACATAGTATCCTTTTTTGTATATATAGTAACCAAAAAAATGAAACAAAAATCCTTCTCATTTCAAAATCCTTCTCATTTGATCCTACATCTATATATATATATATATATATATATATATATATATATATATATATATATATATATATATATATATATATATATATATATATATATATATATATATATATATATATATATCTCCTCTCATTAGTACTAAGGATCATTATTCACAAATTGTTAGAGAGATCACAACATTCACAAGAGAGTCATTTTCTTTGTGATTGAGAGTTTGATTCATCTTGTAAATCTTTGCGGTTCATAGTGAAATTATTTTATCTTGGTGCCGGTGGATGTAGCTATCACATGATAGTGAACCACGTTTAATTTCTTGTGTCTTTTCTTATTGTTTATTTGAATTTCTTTATTGTTTCATTATTGTTCATCGATCTTGCTTCCGCTATCGCACATAAAGGGAGCTATGCTTTTGAGACTTATTGCCTCGGTCTTTATGTATTTTCAACTGAAGTTATGAGAACCTTTTAATAATGCTTTATATGTTGGGATGTTGCAAATGTTGATGTAGTAACTAACAATAGATTATTAGTTACTACATTTGCTATACGTGAATTAAGATTGGAGGTATGAGGTTCTATTCGAATTCTTGGAGAAGACAAATAAATTCTCGTTGTAAGATATTACTAACTAATTAAAATTGGTGTTCTTGTTCTCTTGCCTTTTGTAGTTTTATTATTATTATTATTATTATTATTATTATTATTATTATTATTATTATTATTATTATTATTATTATTATTATTATTATTATTATTATTATTATTTTTATTTTAATTTTTATTTTTTAAAATTTTTTAGTGATTTATTTTATTTATATGCATTTTATTTACCTTGTTTTGTTACAAAAACCTCTCTTAATTTTTCTCGATCCGGAGGAGTTCTTTGATCGCGCTCTTTTTATGGGTATGAGTTGTCACCGTTCTTTTCTCCCCAGACCCTGTCCATAGTTTTCTATGAGCGGTATACACTGAGTAGAATGATGATGATAATGATGATGATTATTATCGAATAATTGAATTAACCTTTAAATATGTAGTGTACATTCTTTTTGTTTTACTTAATAGTCAATTATTATTATTATTATTATTATTATTATTATTATTATTATTATTATTATAATTATTTTTTCAGCAATTATTTTTTGGCAAAGTAAGTATTATAAAATGCCAAAGAAAAGTAGCCGAGGCTTACAAACGGTTCAAGAGACTGAGTAGCAAGTCCAGACAAAGCTTCTAAGGGATAGACCCCTCGTCATTCGCTTGACTGGAAATACTACTCCAAAAAGGAACAAAACTTCCTAAGACTAACAATGCTAATACTATAATTACATTGGCATGATTAAGATGAACTACACAAAATCTGTATTGTTCTTTGAGGCCCATGTACACGGTATATATTCCAAAAACAACTGATCAGCAATTCTGATGTTTGACTCCTTAGCGTCCATTGGATTTCAACTCCAGAACTTCACAAAATTTAGACCAAGCTTAGGCATTATCCATCAGTTTCTGGTGCCACAACAGGCTGTAACAAGCTTGGACAATAGTATCAAGTATATGCCATTGCAGGTATGGCCAACCAAGTGCATAGCTTCAAACAAGCTAAAAGGAGCCCTTGTCAAAGTCGTATGTCGACACAACATCTATTGAACACAGTAGCATCAACCTAAGCTGAGTCAGCTCAGCTTATAGCCTGCTCAAAACTCCTCACAGCAGATACACACAATACAGCTCATAGCCTGCTCAAACTCGTCATAGCATGTTGAAACACAGTATATTGAACACAATAAGCAGCAACCTAAGTTGGACCAACCTGTGCTCAAAACTCAAGACTCAAAACTTATGTTGTCAGACTAAGCTATGCTTAAAACAGAACAATCACAGCTTATGATTCTCCACCAGCAGCTATACAACCAGTAGGAGGACATTACAAAAAGCAGTAGGCGCAGCTTCACTTAGACTATAAACATTACTTACATTTTATAATTGAACAAGCCAAATAGCCATAACTATCTCAGTATCTCATCCCTCTCTAGTGCTCGTAGTCTTCACCTGCCTTATCGGGAGTCCAACAGCAGGCAGAGGAGGTGGGTACATATTTCCCACTATGCTACCTCTAAATAGTAACTGACGTTCCCAAGGTCAGGCCATAGACCAAGCAAAGGATAGTATTCATGTTAACTATCCTCTACTACACACCAGAAAAGCATGGGACTATAAGAAACAAGCTACCAGACCCAATAGCAGCACCTTGTCTCCCTCAGACAGCAGTACAACTCATACACTCAAAGACAACAGGCCAAAATAGAGTTTTCTCTTGGCTTGAAGAAGGAAAAGGAGTATCAATCGAAATTGATACCCTCAAAAGACAAAACTGCAGTGAGCAGTTCATATGAAGGCTAAAACAAGCCCGAAGCAGGGCAGCTAGCAACAATCATCACAATCGACACCACCCAAGGTGAGTTGGGGGGGGTGGGGGGGGGCGATTCAAGAACACAAAAATTTCGAAAAAAACACAGACTATCCGTAATTGGTTAGGGATTCTAAGTTCCAAAACTTGAATCTCGAATCTTAATCAATTTAGGGTGAAGTCTCGGAGCTTGCATCTTAAACGGAAGCCAAAGGCCAGCCTTTAGCTTGCATCTGAGCTTGCATCTGAGCCACCATTAAAGGTGGTAGCATCTCATTTGAAACCAGCCAAAGACAAAGATTTTACGATTTAGGGTTACCTTTTGTGACCGAAAACAAGCGAAAAATGCTGATTTGGCTAATGAAAAGGCCTAAACCAATCCACAATAGCAGTTCAAACATACCAGAGATTGAAGAACTGGATTGGGATCCAAGAATCAAACACGAAAAAACACCAGGGCTAAATCTGGGTTTTGAAGACCAAAGAAACTCGATTCACTTTCTTTTTGGGAACCAAGAGCTGGTTTTAATAAATAGGGAAGGGATGGCGTTAAGCCTAGCACGTCGGTGGTCTCCACCTCCTCGGTGGTCGGCCCCGCCGCCTGTACGCCATGGCTGAGGCAGTGAGAACGCCCTACAGGGGAGGGTTTTAGAGAGAGGTTAGAGAGATGAACGGCTCAAAAACTCAAATTTTTAGCAATTATTGTTATTATTATTATTATTATTATTATTATTATTATTATTATTATTATTATTATTATTATTATTTATTATTATTATTATTATTATTATTATTATTATTATTATTATTATTATTATTATTATTATTATTATTATTATTATTATTTAAGTAAATCCGAGTTAGCATGAAAAAGATTTTAAAATGGAAAAATTACCCGGAATAATACGACCTTTCACTGATTTTTCAAGAATAATACAAACTTTCAATTAACCACCAATAATACGAACTTTGACATGCATTTTCCGCTGGCATACATGACCTATTTATAACCGGTAGTACAGGTCTTTTTTTGACCGTTGCTCAGCAAGTTTCAACCGGTAGTACAAACTTTCAATTAACCACCAATAATACGAGATGAAAACCTGCTGAGCAACGGAAAAAAAAAAAAAAATGTACTACTTGTTATAAACTGGTCATGTATGCCAGCGGAAAATGCATGTCAAAGTTCGTATTATTGGTGGTTAATTGAAAGTTCGTATTATTCTTGGAAAATCAGTGAAAGGTCGTATTATTCCGGGTAATTTTTCCTTTTAAAATCTACTTTTACTCCTTCAAATAACCCCTTCATTCCTACCTCCCTCCATTCTCTTCTTCCTAACCTTGCTCTCTCTCTCAAAAACAACTACCACTACCAACCAGTGGCTGCCGCCACTAGCAACCACCGCCTCCACCATCCGGCCGCCACCAGCCCACTACCAGCCCGGTGGTTGTCCCCACGTGTCTCTCCTCTCTCCTCCATTTTAGTGAGTTATTTCATTCTTATTTTAAATTAGTGCTTTTAATCTTATAAGTTTTGGGTATATTAATGAATCTTTGTTTCAATTGATTTATTTCTTGATAGAATTTGTAATAGTAAATGTTAGAAATGAGATTTGAAAATGAATAAGTCAGGGTTTGTGTTGGAGATGAAATTGAAGGCAGTGTGTACTACTTTTAGCATTTCGGTAATTTTGTGATATTGGGACAAATTTTAGAAGCTTTTGATAAATATCACTTTTAATAAATAATGGTGGTTTTGATGATTAAAAATAGTTCGTGTTGGTCACTTTTAATAGTTAAATACAAATTAATTATGTAAATGGTGGTGAATTGTTGGTTTGGTGGTGATAAAATTTCTAATAAACATAGTTACATGGAACGTGGAACATAGCCACGTTCCGCGATCCGGGAACGTTCGTCCCCAATCACCACGAAACGCGTTCCAAATCGCTAAAGTTGACGTCCCGGTATTTTGGCCTTTTTCAGAAGGTATTTTGGCCTTCATTTACAAATGAAAGAACAAGAAGAGAGAAAAAAACGAGATGAAACCTAGAAATCTGAAAAAATTCAGCTTGAAAATGATTTCTCAAAACCAGAATAATCATTTTTATTTAATTTTGTATTCAAAGATATATACTATATATATATACTGTATCTCGTACCCAATCGTTCCCGAGTCAATCTAGGTTGCGTTCCGTGTTCCCGTTCCCGTTCCCCGTTCCAAACCGAATGTCGTCCCAGGTAACAATGCTAATAAAGAATTAGTGATAAAATTACTAATAAAGAATTATTGATAAAATTACTAGTAAAAAATTATTGTATGAAATTACAAAAAAAATTATTACATCATGTGGCGCTAACGGTGATTAACTGTGTCATTGTAATTGTAGATACATGGTTGATGTTTAGTTGTGACGGCCAGTATCAATTATTGCCAAACTAATTTCTTGTCATGATTTTGAGATGTCTAAGCTACTAATCGCTTTGTTCTCTTACTTTGTCACTTCAAACCTTGAGGAATATAACAAATATGAATGAAAAGCATTATCACCTGGCGTTGTATCATTGAAGTCATGTGTAATACACTACATCATACAATTTAAGCTTACATAGTAGGGATGGCAATGCAGTCCGAATCCGACCCTAGTCCGACTCGATCTGAGGAAAATAATCCGATTCGAGTCCGAGATAAAAGTCATCCGACTCCGACTCCGACTTTAGCATCCGAGTCCGAGTTAGAGACGGACCGGAGTTGGACCTTATTAAAAATCCGAGAGTCCGACCCGACTCTGACCCTGTAGGACATTTGACTTTGAATTTGACTTTTAAACTTATATTTTGTTTCCTTTAAAACTCTAGACATGACTGATTCAAGCTCTCTCTCATACTAGTTGTAATTTTCGATTTTGAAAAACTACTTGGTATTTTTATTTTGATTAATGAATCAAGATACAACAAATGAAATCAAGAGAAATAAAATACGCAAATCAAAATACGAGAAAATTTTGTTAAATTGTAGTAGTAGTAGGATCATTTCTCTTATTAAAATTAAAGTACATATTTTTTTGTTAAATTGTATTTGAAATATATATTTTTTAATTTTGTATGCTTTAAAATCATTAGTACAATATCATAACGATATTGTTTGATAATAATCCGACTCCGAGTGGAGGTGGACTGTAAACAAAAGTCCGACTATTATCCGGAGCAAAGTCGGAGTATGTATAATCCGAGCCGAGTCCGACCCATTGCCATCCCTATCACATAGTCTTGTTTTATTGCAAAAGTGTGTGAATTAAATCTTTTCCCCTTGAACATGCCTTGTTCTAGAATTTAATGGAAACTAATTTTATAGTTAGATTGATTGATGACAATGTTTGTGAGTACACATGTTGTGTATGGATAGATTTTGTATTCATATGAGTTATAGCTTGTAAGGATCGATGTAGGGTACTCAGTAGAGCAAGTAGCTCCTAAAGAAAGTCAAGTAGACTTACTAGTTTTACTTTATAGGTGCCCAGTTCATTAGAGGGGCATAAGAACCTCTTTTGAAGTGATTTACGACTTGTCGTCTTGCAGTTGCAGGTACATACACTCATTAACTAACTTCTTACATGCAATTTCACTTAAGATATTATTTTTTATTGTGATAGTATGCATTGTATCGAAACTATGAAGTGCCAGTGAGTAAACTTTATACAAAAGTTATTCGATTATGAAATTCTTGAGCTTAGAATAGTTTAGAGGATAAGATTGTTAGTAGAAGGTGGGATCATCCTCTTCTTTATTTAAGAATTAGATTATGTCTTACTTGGAGTCAGTATGACTCCTTTATAAGTAAATTTCGTATTTTGTTGGAGTTGCTCAGTGGGTTTTTAGCGTTCTGCTTTCCCAGGGCACTTCATAATAGTAGAAAGCGGGAGTTATTCCCATTTGAAAAAGTATTAGATTATGATTAGTTGGCATGACTCAATTGGATTTTGTCCGATTGATTTAGTACTCCTCTAGATGAGATCTGACGAGATCACCGTACAGAGGGTATGACCATACTTTTGTCATTGGGCGCCGGGTGGCCGATACCGCTCCTTGATCAAGGTGTTACCTTGCGGGCCTTGCAAACCCCAATATGGTGGCCTTTTTACTGGGTTAGTACCCCAGTGTGTTAGTTTTTCTCGGAGGTAGGACCCGAGAGCAGGGGCGGATCTACTATTAGTCAATGCTGTCAATTGACAGCATTTGACTAATATAGATTTTCAAGTATAGTTTTATGTTGATGTACCAAGTGTCTCAGTTGGTAAAGCTTTTGGTATATGACAGCACTTACTCAGGTTCGAATCCACCTAACAGCAAAATTTTTAGATTTTTTTTTGTAAATTTCAAAAACCCATCCCACTTCCAAGGTTCAATTCCTGAATTCCCCAATTTCCAAAACCCATTCTCACTTTCGAAAACCTAGATCTGAGACTGAGAGAGAGACCGACGGCTCCTTCACTCCTTCACCGCTTCACGGCTGTCGGCTTCACCGGTGCCGGAAAACTCCTTGGGCCTTGGTAAGTCGTTACTCTCACTGTCAGTTTCTCACAGTCACTCACGGAGTCACGGGCATGGCTCAAGTCACCGTTTTTTTTATAAAGATTGTTTCTTGACAATTGACATTCCTTCATTCTTTGTTTATTCATGATTTTTGATTTTGAATCAATTTAGGGTTTAATCAATTTAGGGTTAAACATTGTTTCTTGACATTCTTTGTTCAATCATATTTTATTTTTGGTTTGTGTTAATTTGTTAATTTGTTAAACAAATGATTGTGTTTTACAGTAGAAATGGATAGGTATTTCAAATGTTGATGGGTATTGGCAGCAATTTAAAACGTAATTAGTCTATTACCGTAATTAGTTTTTCATCCTAGTCAATTACCGTAATTTAAAACGTTGATGTATTTTTTTAATGTTATCGTTATCGACAGCATTTGATTTTTTTCTAGATCCGCCCCTGCCCGAGAGGGTCAACTGGAGGGTATGAGCATATGCTTTGCCATGGGCGCCGAGAAGCCGATAACGCCCTTGGCCTTGTCACTATGCTATAAAGTGGAGAAAAAATCCACTACGCTAGTATATTCTTCGAGGGATTAGAAGTTCCGGAAAAGAAATCGTGGAGTAAATAAAAAGTGTTTAGATAGATGAGTAGAATCTTTATTGTCAAGTTTCAAAAAAGAAATCGTGGAGTTAATAGAAAGTTTTTAGATAGATGAGTAGAATCTTTATTGTCGTGCAATGTTATTGTTCTATCCACCTGTTTTGATGGTTCTTACTACTATAAGTTCGTTGATTACTGACGTGTACTGTTTGTTATTTTTTTTTATTGTTGATGGCTTATCTTTGATGCCCTTGCTTTGACACGTTGATTTATGATCTTATGTTGAGCAACGGGGATATCATAGAAAGACATTACAAGTGATGGAGCTTCTTTGCATTGCATAGAGGGGGAAATGAGTGAGAATCTTGAAGTGTACAAAAAAAGGCTTATTGTTATTGATTCTACATGTAGTTTCTTGTTCAATTATGTTGTTTATGTTTTTGAGTTTGGGATGCATGTCCCCTTTTGTATAAGTTATTTATGCTGCAATGTTTTATTTTTTTATTTTATTTTTTTTGTGATTTGTATGATTTAAATAGTTTATCGTTCTTTTTCTTTCTCCAAACTTAAGCGTTTACTTTGGAATCATGATCCATGCTTAGCATGTCGACAAAGTATTAGGTGATGAACATTCCGCCGTGATATCTTGTTACAAGGCCGATGTTGCCTCTTCTTGATTATGTTTTAGTGCACGTTTATTTTCTTTTAGTGCGTCCAATTTCAAGGAAGCTGCTGCCAAAATTTTTGCACCATTTTGTTTGGAAGTTTTTTAATATCCCTATTTTAAATCAATAAAACTTTACTTCTTTTCTTTTCCTTTTCTTTATTTTATTTTTATTCTTATTTTAAATGTAAAACCTGAATTTCCTCCGTTCCCTTGCTGTTTTGATTCCGTATAGAGGGTCGAAAATTCAGGGGTGTTACAAAACGTATTAGGACATGAAGCAAACTTTTTGGTGATTAGAGATGAAGAAAGATATTGCTGAGCTTGTTTCTGAGTGTTAGATATGTCAACAGGTTATGAGTAAACATAAGAGGCTTGCGTGATGACTCCAACCCTTGAATATTCCTGTATGGAATTGAGATGAAATCTCTAAGTACTTCATGTTGGGTTACTAAGGACTACGTCAAAAAGTGATAAGTCTATGGGTGATCATGAATAGGATACCTGCAAGTGCAAGGTTCATTCCAATGAACTATCAGCGGGACATGCATTAGTTGGCTCGATCTTACCTTAAGCATGTTGTGAGATATCATAGTATTCCTATGACTATAGTGTCTAATCGTGATGAACTAATACCATATATTTTTCGAAAATTTGGTGAGCATTTCAGGTAGCTTGGGGTATAAAATTTCTAGGAAGCTCATCTTTTCACTTATAGGCAAATCGAGAGCACTAATAAAACCCTCAAGGAAATGTTGCAAGCTATAGCCTTGGAGAGGCAAGGATCTTGAGATGAATGCCTAGAAATGGTGGAATATCGTTTTAATAATAGTTAACTAGCAAGCATCTAAAATGACACCTTTTGAGGCTTTAGATAGTTGTCAATGTCGAAGTCCTGTGTATTGGAACTTTTTAGTAAGTCTACCACTTTGAGTCCGACTATTTTGGAAAAGATTACTACTCAAGTGAAAATCTTGAGGTGGCCTAAGATCGACATTTGTCCTATGTAGATCTTAAGAGGAGACAATAGGAGTTTATGTGGGAGATTATGTACTATTGGAAATTTCGCCAATGAAAGAAGGAATGAGGTTTGATAAGAAGACAAGTTAAGCCTGAATTTCATAGTTACTATGAAATCACATTAAAGGTTCGAAAGGATGCTTATAGTCTTTCATTGTCAAATGAGTTGGGCAAGGTACATGATGAGTTATTTCGCAGCTTATGCGATACATTTCGATAAATCTTATATGCTAGACCATAGTGTAAAAATGCGGTAACGGTTGCGATTGCGGTATCGGAACGCTGATGCGGTAACGGGAGTGATGCGGTTATCATAACGGCTAAATATCGGTCGAAACCATAAGAAATCTCTTAATGCGGTCCAAAACGCGGTTTTTTTACACCTTTACAACGCGGGAAATATCGATTCGTTTGTTTTGAAAACCTTTACAACGCGGACGATGCGATGCGATGCGGCCTTGTTTTTATTCTATGTGCTAGACCCATTACCCTTAGATCTTGATGAAAATTTGTCTTATGAGAAGTATTCGATTGAGATCTTGGATACTAATGTGCATATACAAGGAGAAAATACACTAAGAGGCTAAAGGTTCTATGGTCTAATCAACCTACTCAAGAGTTAACGTGGGAGACAAGGAATCTATGCGTGAGAAATAACATGATCTATTTTCTTAGGTTAGTTGAGGCTCATATCATTATTTTGTATAATTTGTTTTCCATTGCAAACCTTTTTTTAATTCCTATGATTTAGCATTGTTTTAATATCTTAATATTCAAACGCTTACATGGGAACTAGGACTCATGCTTGGCATGATGTACGGAGAAGTCGGCAATGACTTATTCCGTCGTAGTTGATTATTTCACGGACGATGTTGCCTTTGTCTAATTATATCTTCATATCGTGATCTTTGAGTGTCTCCTATACCTACAACTTTCAAATGAGATGTTGTCAAATTTTGCACTCACTTGCTCAACATGGCATTACTCATTTTATTTGTTTTCATTTCATTTTAATTTCTTTTAATGTAACAAGCATATTTCCTTTGTGCAGTTTTTGTTTCGTATAAGGAGTCGGGAATACAAGGGTGTTACAACCATCTTATATTTTACCTAACTTTCTCTCTACTCATCTTTACTTCCATGGTAACTCTTTCTCTTAGTGAACTTGAATCCGTCATTTTTGCACTCAAATCTACTGGTTTCAGTCTATTCGGTAACTTAATAGCTTGAATCCGTTCAACTTCTTGGTAAGGGGGAGGGGTTAAAGCCTTACAAGGGAGGGGGGTGGAGGTGCGAGGTGATGGTTGTTCCTTGAAGAACTTACCTCTAGTTCATTTTGTGTAAAATCCGAACTTAAATTGCTATAGTAAAGCTTGACTCTCCTTTAATTGATTTGTCTATACTGATGGTTTTTTCTTGAATTCAAACATTTTTCGCATCTCGCAAGTAGGAATAGTACTTTTTCTAATTGATTTATCAACATTAAATTTATGTTGTGCAATGGTTTTGCTGTACAATTTAATTTCATTTTAATCATGTATGAATTATTATTATTAGGTAAGTTTATGAATTGGAGTTATAGATATATTAATGCTCGGAAGATCGTCGACAATAATAACATCAATTGCCAGTTACCTGATACCTTTCTGTCTTCCTCCACCTCATCGGTTTGCAATCAGAACAATGCATAGAGCTAAAGGAAGCAGTGAGAGCTCTTCTTTCTCTTCCTCGGCTCGTGATTCCCACAGGTTTGTCTTCCTTCTTATAACTATGTATCACTAGTCCTAGAGGGTATAGAGTAATGAGTATTCAATTTAACTGGGGAATTATTTTGCTACGTGTTATCGTTTTGGAAAATGTATGCATTTATATGATAATCGGGATGGACATGTTTTGAATGCTATTTTGTTGACATTGATGTGCAAAATGATATCAAGGTATATGAATCATGAAACGCTAAAGCCAAATTACTAAATTAAACAATAAACCAAAATAATGTATATATTTATATATAATTCAAGATGAATGAATGCATAATGCTATGCAATGCGATGGGATTGATGGGTGATTACTAGCTTTGATCGATGGAATTGATGGATGATTACTAGCTGGATTTTTATTTAGCTAGTTAAACACGTTATGTATTAGATGAATAGAAAAATATTCTACACCTTATGCTTTCTATTATTTTTTTTTTCAAAATGCAGTTTAGGGAGAGGGAAAGGTCATCTTGATATGGAAGATAGCGATGGCAGATCAAGGAGAGGTCGTGGTGGTGGTGCAGATAGAATTGATAGTCTTGGTAGACTATTGTAAGCATAATAAAAACTTCTTTATATCTCAAGCTCTTTTCGAGGAATTAACCTTGAATTTCCTTTACCACTTTCTAAAAAGACTTCGAAAATTAGTTTTATTAAACTCAACAAAATATTTCTTTAAGTTAGGCCTATTCACTTCGCTTTAGTTTTGTTGTATTGAACTTATTTTTACCGATGCAAAATCAGTTTTGTTGAACTCAACTTAATGTTTTTGAAGCTCTAATGTTTTTTTTATGCAACTATTGATTTTTACTAAATTTAACGTTTTACACTTTTAAAATATATTTTTTCTGAAGTTTAAGTGAATAGGACCTTATGGTGATATTTTGGATCTATTATAAACTTAGCCACTCAATATGGTCATTTAATTTTACACAGGGTTCGCATATTGAGACATAGTGCAACAGAGTTGAATTTAGCTATGCGTTGTGATGGGTATGTCAAACTTCAAGATTTACTGAAGTTGAACATGAAAACAAGGTCAAATTTCTCACTAAGCTCTCATTCCGTCGATGAAGTTAGAGAAGTGAGTCTTGTTGCCATTTCCACCTTTTGATATATTTTGTTATAGTGTATTGATGATGCATAATGTATGAAAATGGAACCTTTTTCAAACAAGTAATTCTCTAACAAGACACATACTATTTTTTGAACCTTCTCACATTCGGCTTTTAAATTCAATTTTCGGCCCTAATATTGCATATGTATTTGCCCAATGCAATGAAGAATTTTTTCAAATACACGTACTGATTACATTACCACATTATTGCTTTCACACAACCCTCTTTTCTAATTATTCAGAGACTTCTAATCCTCTAGCAGACATCGTATATTGAGTTTTCTAGTGTTTTTAGAGAGATAAAGTTGTGACTGGTTCTTGTGTCAACGATAAGAATTACCTCCTACCCAATAAGGATTCCTTTTATCTTTAGGGTCCTTGAGTTCGCGAGGCCTACCATTAAGTATAAAGAGAAGTTTGCATTTAGTTTCAAGTTATAAATTTTACTTTCAGGTTAAGGTTCAAAGAGGTATTCACACTTAGTTTTTTCAAAATTGTCGAGACACTTCTTGTATATCCCCTTCCTCGTGGCATTCCATGTTTCCATAAGCGAGGAGGACATTGAGCTCCCTTTCAAGACTCTTATGGACAACAACCAATTTTTTGTCACACTAGACTTGGCTCTTGCCCCTTGGCCTCTTAACCCTATTTTCCACTTTGTCAGCAGGTGGGTTTTTGTGACTAAGTGGAGGTTATGGGGGTGTATAGGTGAGGTGTCATTTTTTGATTTTAAGTGGTGTGGGTTAGTGAGGTGAAATTATGGTTAGTTAAATTAGGTTATGGAAATTTTTAGGGGTTTGAACTTTGAGATTAGTTGAGCTTGCATGAGGGTATTGGAATTTATAGGTTAGGGTATTGGAATTTATATAATATCCCTTGTTCCCAAGAGCATAATGTTTCTTCTCCATAGGTGTTGCAAGCTCTTGCGGTTGGCCAAACTTGATAGGCTGTAGCACCCTCATTTTCCTTTTGATCTGTTTGTAAACTGTTTAAATCCATCTACTCAATGCTAGCATAAAGGGTGGGTGTGGGTCTCCACTGATGATCCCTCATAGATATTTATTATACCAAAGAAGGAAGAGGAATGGTTGACATATAAAAGGCTTAACAATTTAGCTAAAAATATGGAAGGGAATATCACTGAAATTGCCTTATCATCCTTTTGCGGCACCCATAGTTTAAAAAGCTCGCCTAGGAGTGCTTAAGGTTAGCACCTTGGGCGAGAGTTCAGTCCTTAGTTTTAAAAAGTGTGCCATGCTTTGCGCCTTGTGCGCCTCGAGCTCAGGCTCAGCTGAAAACGCCTCGGTTGGGTGAGGCGAAGCCCACTTCAAGAGGCGTGCGCCTTGGGCGCCTCCTTGTTGGGTTGGGTAATTAACTTATGCTTGTTTGTTTGGAAAAGAAATAAAACTAAAAACTCTAATTTAATGAATATGAAGTTCGGAAAATCGTTCCTTTATGAAAAACAAAAGGTATGCAAAGAAGAACATAACTTTTGCGATCTCTTCGTATTCTCATTATAATAGTTTTTTGCTAAAGTGGTGTTTGACGCAAGAATAATAAATGTTTTCAAGTTTGTCGATACTAAAATTTGAATATCATGTTATTTGAAGTATTATATATTTTAAAATTGAATTTTAAGCCCTTCGCCCTGCGCTTTGCGCCTAGGCTCCAAGGGCCTTTGGCACCTCGGTGCGCCTCGTGCTTTTTAAAACTAAGGTTGAGTCAGGCGTCGTAATAAAGATAGGCAAAGTGGTTTCTTAAGGAGAGCATCATAGAGCGCTTTATAGAGCCTAAGTCGAGCGGCTCAAAGAACCTAAGAGTGCTTTTTAGTCTTAGTATCAGATTGAACCCATTTGATTAGGGTACCCCCAAAAGCACAAAGTATGTTTTCTCTTTTCTTCCTCTGTATTTATCTTTTAGTTGTTCAAGTTTCTATTTTTATTTTGGAAATTTTTACTAGTTTTTCGAGTTTTGAATTTATTTTTGCATGGTTTTTGGGATGCTTCATCCCCATAGGCTTGCTCCTTCGCCTATTGCCTAAAGCTTAAGCGTTGGGACCCTTAGCATTGGATGCCTCACGCTTTTTAAAAAAATCTATTGCCATGTCAACCAATGCTTGAAGAGGGGCCTTGAGTTTAGCGACGTGAATCTCTTTGAGTATGAAATATTGAGTTCAACTTGATGTCGATAGGTTTTGCAACGTGCCCAGTTCAAAGCATCGCCATCCATTGACACTACCTCTCATTCCAACTTATGATCTCACCCTATGCCTCCACGTGGGGTTAATTTGACAAGCGTTGCCGAGATTGTTTAGGTTTTGGTTGAGATTTATGGGTTGTATTGACTGTCTTGGTTGTTTACTTGGGTGGATGTACTCTCGAGCTGTGTTTTGTGAAGTTAGGATGATGTGCGTGTGGGTTTGGGGCTCATGGTTGTTGGGTGGAAGTCCAGATTAGAGAGTTGCCCCTTGTCTGGAAGCCTTGGCTGTCTACATTGGTGAGGTAGTTTTGTATCTAGTCACTATTACTTGAAAGAGGCTATTCTAGATTTGTGCTGTCCCCCGTTAAGACGCCCCTATTGAACTAGTCGAATCTCATCGTTCTATAGTTGTCTATTGAGCTTTGTGTGCCTGCTCTCTGTTCCGATACATTTGATCCTGAAGTGGCATGATGTTACTCAGATTCTCCATGATCATCTTCCTCAAAACCACTGCATTGGCTTGCAAGTTTGCTTCCAGACATCCAGCCTAGACTTCATGTTCTATACACCGTGGTGTTGAGATGAGTGTGTTGCTCCTCAAGAGCCTCAACTAGATGTGCTACTGTCATCTAAGACATCACATTGTTGTCTATGATACCACTGCTCTGAACCTTAATCATGGTGATGGCTACCTTGAGTTTCTTCCCTTGTTAGTTGTAACAATGGAGGAAAGCTTGAGGAGTATAAGGACCTTGCAGGAGAAGAGAGAGAATGAATGGTAAGTAAGACAAAAAGGAGAATAATTGAAAGCAGAGTGAAAAGGATGAGGCACGCACTTGTGGGTAAATTCCACTAATGAATACCCCTTAGGCCTCCTGCCTCAGCCTTGTCCCCCTCCAAGTTCTCCTGGAGTATGTCTGATTGTGGCTTTCCTTCAATTTGGACTTGAACATTTGTCAATGGTTGAGTCATTACAACTTGATTCAGCAATAATCCATGTAGTCTTCCATATTTAATGATTAAAGTGTATAGTATGGGTTCATCCATGGTAACTGACATACCCCACAACTCGGTTCTATTTGTAATTACTGTCTTGTTGGTTTTAGACAGTTACATGTCGACATTAACTATTCGCTAAATGGATACACCTTTGGAAGACAAAAACGCCACTGCATAATGATTTTCCTGCCTACCTCTTGAGGGAGGTAGGAAGGTATTGCTACAACCCAAGCTAAAGTCCCATATTGTGCTAACTGCTCACATGCACAAGACATGGAAAATCAAGGACTGAATTGACCAATATTCAAAAAGATTCAATTATAAGCATTACAGTTCTGTGGGCCTGTGGGGTCATTAGGGGAAATAAAGGAAGTGTCAGGAAATCCTGTTAGGGCACTTAAGGGGCCAACAACAGCAGGAAATGTGAGATAAAAAAGGGTAAAATGGAGAGGATGCACCAGAAGCCATATTTACTCTTAATTTTTGGTTTTTCCTTTTGAAAAATACTGGAATGTCTAATTGTCTTTTGTTTTAAAAATTGCCTTTCCTCTTAATTGTGCTCATGTGTGAGTGTTGAATAGAGACTGTTTATAGCAATGTATTACGTTAATGGTGTTAAACAAGTACTGACAAAAAACATTTTTTGGGCCTCAGTCATCGCAAGAATTTAATGGTTTAGCCTCTAGAATTAATGTATTCTAAATGTATCATAACTCTTGTGCTTTTGTAGGAGTGTTGAGTAACTCTAGCAGTTCATTTGTTCTCTATATTTTGACTGTGATATGCCTCTTTTTCAGGCCGTAAGGATAGACAACAAGCAAAGGCTTGGCCTTGTGGAAGAAGATGGAGAACTGTGGATACGTGCAAATCAAGGCCATTCTGTAAAGGTGAGCTATCCTTGCAGGAAAAACTATTACTCCTGTTGTAACATATTAGACTCATCAAAACTTATTCTATGAAGTAAAAGTAAGTTCCATATACTGCCTTTCTCAAATCTAATTGGTTTGGATTCTCCTAAAACCTTTAGGTTGTTGGATTCCACTAAATGGTGTAAATGACAATTTTCTGTTGTGGTATCACAATAAGTCAAAAGAGTTAAATGAAGTTTTCTTCACTTTCTTTTGAAACGGCCATAGTTTTCCAACCAATAATACATGCTTCAGAGAAACCAAGCTTGCCAGTTCTATTTGGCCTATCTAGTGCAACCAGACAATAGTGAATATCTTGCATGCAAAGAGGTTGTAGTTACCACTTAGTTCATATCCAACTAATTATCTTATATGGCAACTATACGTTTCTAGAAATGTATCTCTCATCCTTGTTTGTTTTGAAGTTATTAGGTGATAAGCACAATTAGACATCTGTTCAGAAGTTTTTTGTTCAGCTCTTCTGATTGAGAATGTTTTCATGTAGTAACTGTACTATTAAATAAATGGAAACTTTTACCTGAATAATTACTACTTTGCTCATTTTTTCCAAGCTTGTATGCCTTTTTTTATAAACCTTTGTTTATTAGAATACATTCGCAATTTAGCTTCTCAAGCTTAAATATAGCATGTTGGAATGTGGCTTGTCACGTGTTAGAAAGAAATCCACAAAGGCACATGTATTTAGATTGAAGGAATACCGTTGCCTCATGTTTATAAGTATATTTTCGTAGCTGTTGGGACAAAAAGGGAGCGAAGTGAAATTGGGAAGAAGTCTCCTACATTACTATCTGGGATGGGAAATTGGTTTATTCTTTTGGTTTTGGTTCCGTTTAACTGGGAAATTGGCTTGTCACTATCCTCATCCATGGCCTCCTCTCTTGAATATTGAGCCTATATGTGCTCATCTCATCTTTATTTTGCTCTCTCGGTCCTTCAAATACCCCTCATCTCTTAACAACTTTCATCCTCTGACCTACTAGTTCTTTCCCCTCTAGCGTTGATATTCCTAACAACATTCATATTCCTCTATTCTTCATGCTGATGTCCTTGCCTCCTTATTAGTGCACAGATTACCAAAATAGGTCGTCATTGATAGTTCAGTTTAGAGGTGGACATATGCGTCTATTATGATCATGAAGGTTTTAATCTACACTGTCTTTTAGATCTAATTCCAGTATAATTGTTGAGTTAAAACTCCCTTCTTTGGCCAGTTTTACTGCAACTGTGGATTTCTGTTATCGGTGTTTTGATTTCACAATGAAACTGAGTCAGCCGATATGGGGATGATCTCACTGAAAAAAGTAAATGGGTGTTGGATTGGAGTAAGTAGAGTAGATCAGTAGACTGATGTAGGGGTAGGAAAGGTAGCTACTGGTGGAGCTGAGAACATGTGGTCAGTGGCTTCTTTTCATGGGTGAGGATGTCGAGCTATATTGTCTAGTAAGCGATTTTTTTGGGGGGTTTTGTGGAGTTTTTGTAGTGAGGTTTTCTAGTAATTTCTTGCTAAATAGGAATAGTTTAGCCTTGCTTTTCTGGAAGTTTCGGTACATGAACAATGTACTAAACAATATTCCAGGAAGTTAGCGTAGTACTAAAAAGTCTACAGCACAGTTTCATACTTCTTCCAGTTCCACCTAATGGGAGTGATGGAGCTTAGTCCCAGCAATATGGTCTTGGGCTTGGGTTTATGCTGTAGGTATATGGTGATGTCTTTTTCAAAATTTCTCGCGATTAGCTCTCTGGTCATCCACTTATTATTTCTAATTTGTTTCAGTCAGTAGAGACCGAGAGTTTATTAAAACCAATTCTTTCTGCTGAAGAGATACCTGGTATGCTTACTACTAAAATTTTCCAGATCTATATATTGCTTGCTGCAAGTTACTTTGGCTAAATATATGGAATTTCATACGCAGTTTGTATTCATGGCACATATAAGAGGCTTCTTGAACCAATTCTTTCGTCGGGTCTCAAGCGAATGAACAGGTTGCATGTTCACTTTTCACATGGCTTGCCTTCTCAAGGAGAAGTAATAAGTGGTATGTAAAGCAGTTATTGTGATTTCAATAGACAATTAGTAGCAATCTCTGCGCAGTCGGGTTGTTCTAGAATTTTGATCACAAGAATATTTCAGAACGAAAACCAATTATCAATGATTTTTTAATGATGATTTTGCATCGTTGTTCCAGGCATGAGGCGTGATGTAAATTTGCTGATCTTCATAGATACAAAGAAAGCTATGGAAGGTAAACTCGTATATTGATATGATTATTGATGAATGTTAATTGGAAAATGATAATGTGATAATGAGGTGTTTCAATTTTACAGATGGAATGAAGTTTTACAAGTCAGAGAATGAAGTAATATTGACAGAAGGGTTCGACGGAGTTGTCCCACCTAAATATTTCCAGAAAATTGAAATGTGGCCAACTAGAAAGCTACTGCCTTTCCAAGATTAAGTTGCAACTTATGTAAACAAATATAGTCTATCTTGTATTACCATTACTATTTCAAGTTTTCAACAAGTTATTTTTCATTGTTGGGTTTTTGTCTAAGTGAATTTGCTTAGATTGTACAAGTACAAAATAAAGTTTACGTATTATTATAAGCAGACAACCTCTTGAGAGACTGTTTCTTTGAGAGACGTTATTCAGGCCCAGTCCATTAAGCCTTATTCTTCACTTACTATATTCTTAATGCATACTTATATTATTCTTAATGTATACTTACAAATACTTAATTCTCACCGAAAAAGTACTTAAAATGCCTACTTATAATGCTTTAATTTCTATCTAGATGTTTAGCCTACCAGTTTAGTTACCATATCCTTCATGCCTATTTACAATAACTTTAATGCCACTTACAATATAGTTAATGGCCTCCGAGTAAGTACTTAAGTACTTACAACATTCTAGATACCTACTTATTATATTTATAATAATTATCGAAAAACTTACACTATAATTTCGTTTTTGGGCTAGCCCTGTTAGAGATCTTCTCTCAAAGAGACCATCTCTCACAAGAATTTGTGTATGTTAGGATTATTGGTGACTTGTATTACCAAGTAATCATAACAAGATTAATCTAATTAATCTAGCTTGTTAGTGTAAGTGAGAAGAGGACAAGTACAAAGCTTTTGATTGGGTGTTTGGGTATCTTCAAGTACCATTAGTACAATAGTACTAAGTGGTAGTGGAAGCTTGGTGTATGTATGGCTTGGTAGTGCATGTCTTGGGCTCCAAGACTACCAAATTCAGAGCAAGGACCATAGTACAAGGTGGAGTATCAAGTGGAGACCAAAGGGGTACAAAGGAAAGCAAGCAGCAGCCAAGAAAAGTTTCTGATCAAGTCACTGTTTGTGGCTCGACCGAGCGGTATAGCCGAGCGGTGTAATTAGAAGTTTCTGCCTCAATTTTCTAAAGTTGATTCAGCTGCTGGCCCACCACTATTTCCTACATAATTTCCTATATATACACACCTTTGTAGACTTATAATATTTGCCCAAGTCTCATTATAATTAGTGCTACCATTCTTGCTTTATTTTCTATCCCATTAGCTCCTCTCTTCTCCTACACATAACCTCCATTTGTAATTCCTATCAAATTTGTATTTTCTCCTATTGAACACAATAATATAATCCTAGGCTAGATGGTGGATGTAGCCAAATTGGTGAACCACCTTAAATACTTGTCTTGATTATTTACTTTATTTTTAGCCATTTATTATTACTTGCATTATTATTTTGTTCCTACACTTTGACACAACATAAACACTCTCTAAACTTCATATTTGATCCTTGAGTGAGGTCTTAGCCTCTCCTTTCAGTGTATTATAAGTATCGTCTCTTAATTATAAGTGTGTCTCATATGTGGCCGGTTTAATATTACGACACCGCATATGAGACAACCCGCTATTAAACATATTGCTTAAAAGGCTAACATGTAGCTGAAAATTTGTTACATTTAGCTCAAATTGAACACATATAGCTTAAAATCAATCACATAGAGCTTAAAATTTACCACATAGTAAATACTATTGACTCTTCCATGCTCCTTTAATTAAATGAGAATAATAATCTATTAGTGGGAAAATTATATAAAAATAATGATCACTTACACTTTAATGATAATCACATATGCCTTAAGAATATACACATAGATGATATAAGGAAACATATAGTATAAACTTACTTCTACAAACCCAATCATATATAACTTAAAATTAATCATACATATGTTAAAATCAATCATATTCAAGTTGGATTGTTGTTAGAATATATTTATGTCACTCCTTAGTTTATGACTTACGTTACTTGGAGATTATCTAAAGTGTGATATTTAGTGTGGAATTCCTTGGGTTACATAAGGATATGAATAGTTTAGTTTTTCTACATTCATGCATTTAAATGATCTTTCTAATTTTTAATTATAAAGTTATTCAATGAGGAAAATGAATGATTGAAGTTCTCCTATTATTAGCTTTTATTGATAAGAAAACTTTCTTCAATATTTTACTGGTTTAGATGCTTTTAGATCTTATAAATTCTTATTCCTAGCCCTTGTTTTAACTAAAAGGGTGCATATCTTCAGACTCCTAATTTCCAGACTTTATCACGTTAAATTTTGAATATTTTTTATATTATTCAGACGTATACAAGATTTTCTTTAAGTTTAGACTTTATTCCCAAACTGACCTCAAAAATCACTTTCAAAAGTGATGACATTCATACCAAAGAAGCCGATGTATGGTTAATTATACTTCCGCACCTAGCGACTCTAGGTTGGAGGTAGGTCCCGGTAGAAAAGTTTATTAAGCTTTGATGGTATTTATCATATATTCTTGGGCCGTGAGACTCTTTGAAGAATCTTTTCCATTCTTGGTGGGGAATGATAGAAAGAGTACTATTTTAGAAGACTAACTCCAAGGCTCAAATTTTATTTACTTCACTTATTGTTTATTTATTGACGACTCACCTTTCTTGAATATAAAGCCGTTAAAAATCCTCTTTCTATTAACAGTTTTTGGCGGTATAAACAAAAATCTGCAAATTTGGGGCTTTAAACATTTCAATGAATGAAGTTGTTTCCTTTACTTTGTCTCTCCTAAACAAATGTACCTCCATAACTTCACTCAAGAAAGCCCACAAACTCCATGCCCTCATCTTAACATCCTCTACACCTTTCACTTACCACAACCCATTCCTCCATAACAACATCCTTTCAATGTATGCTAAGTGCGGTTCGGTCAGACATGCCTACAATGTGTTCGATAAAATGCCCCATAGAAACTTCATTTCTTATAATTCTATCATTTCTGCATATGCCCGTCAACCTTATGCTGGTGCTGCTAATTATGCTTTTGATTTGTTTTTCCAGATGAGATTTCAAGGTTTTACTCCAAATGGGGCGACGTTTATAAGCCTACTGCAGTCAGCTTGTGTTGCTGATGACTTGTTTAGAGGGTTAGCTCTTCATTGTTTAATAATTAAGTTTGGTCAGCTGTTTGATGTGCAGGTTCAGACTGCTTTAATTTGTTTCTTTTCTTATGCTGGGGATCTTAGTTCTGTTGATGAAGTATTTGGTGATGTCATTGTGAAAGATGATTATTCCTGGAATTGTGTTATATCAGGGTATTTTAAAAATGATAGGGTGGCAGAAGGCCTATGCTTGTTTAGAAAGATGTTGAGAAGTGATGCAAACCCGACAGAGTTTACATATTCAATTGTATTGAATGCTTGCGCGAAATTCGGTGATTATTCTTGTGGTCGACTTGTTCATGGACATGTTATATTAACCGGCGTGCTCCTGGATTTGCCTTTACAGAATGCATTGGTTGACATGTACTGTAGTTGTGATGACAATCAATCTGCGTTTCGTGTTTTTAAAGGAATTCAGAAACCGGATCTTGTGTCATGGAACACGATGATGGCAGGATATGCAGATAAAGGAGAAGGAGAGAAGGCTATGGATTTGTTTGTGCAATTGCAGCGTTCCACTCAACAAGCAGATGAATATACTTTTGCTTCTTTGATCTCGGCCATTCAAGAATACCCAGCTTCACACTATGGAGAACCCCTCCATGCAAAGGTTATATTATATGGATTGGATAACAGTGTCTTTGTTGGGAGTCCACTGCTTTCCATGTATTTTGGAAATGGAAAAATTGAATCTGCTGAAGCGGTTTTCCACTCAATCCCGAGAAAAGATATTGTTCTGTGGACTGAAATGATCTCTGGTTATTCTAAAGTGGGATATAGTGAAAATGCAATTGAATTCTTCTATAATATGTGGAAAGGAGGTCATAAAGTAGATGATTTTGCCCTAAGTAGTGCTTTGAGCGCTTGTGCTGATCTTGTAACTTTGAGGCAGGGTGAGATGCTCCATTCTCTGGCTGTAAAAACTGGTTGTGATTCAATGATGTCAGTATGTGGAAGTCTGATTAATTTATATGCCAAAAATGGTGATCTGAAAGCTGCTAAGTCGATATTTTCTGAGGTCAAAGCCCCCGACTTGAAGTGTTTGAACTCAATGATTGGTGCCTATAGTCATCATGGAATGGCCGAGGAGGCAATAAGGCTGTTTCATAGGTTTCTAGTTTCTGGTCTTCAACTAGATGATGTTACATTTATTTCTCTACTCTCGGCTTGTAGCCACTGTGGTTTAGTCGATAGAGGGAAGCAATTGTGGAATTACATGAAGGACAAGGGACTGTCCCCTGGACTTGAGCACTATGCTTGCATGGTAAGTTTGCTCTGTCGAGCAGGGCTACTAGAAGACGCAGTGGAGATAATAAACAAATCAAATTTAAGTAATAATCGTGTTGCATTATGGAGAACGGTGCTGAGTGCAGCTGTTTCTAGCAAAAATTTGTCGATGGGACTTGACGCTGCAAGGGAAATATTACAGCTAAATGAACAAGATAGTGCAACTCATACTTTACTTTCAAATCTTTATGCTTCTGTGGGGAGTTGGGATGGTGTCTTGGAAGTAAGGAAAAGAATAAGAGGACTGATGTTGGAAAAGGACCCAGGACTTAGTTGGGTTGAGACAGTAAAAAGCTTGGAAGTTTTCTCGTCAGGCGATCATTCACACCCGAAGATTGAAGAGGTAAAAGACCAGCTACATATACTACAAGAAAACATGATGCTAGGGAAAGATGTTGATATATAATACTGAAATGTTCTGTTCTGCTAGAAGTTTGGCATAAAATTATTGCTGCTAATCAGGAATCAAACTATCAAAGGTCCTCCATTAATGGGATTGTTTCCAAAACCAGTATGTTTTGCCACCCACTAATATGGATGCAAGTTGCATATACATCAATATGATGAAGGAAGAAAACGTGATCAGTGCTGAAGTATCATACTCATGAAATCTCTAGCTTTCATGTCAACACCAAGCATATAAACTCGGGTTACGTAGCACACAGGCAAAATTTGATCAAAAATACCGGCTCTGACAGACTAACATCTGTTGATAGTACCAGCATGTCCTACATTAGTAGCCAAATCTAGAATACACAGCAGAAGGTTGCTCTTTTTTGGTGCTGTCATGTTACTCGATATGGTGGTATTTCTCTTCACCGTGCACTGACTCGGCTTTTTACTATGCAACCTGCTATGAGTGACACCATCTGTTATTCAATAGCATTCAGTTTCCGCAAGAGTATTCCCAATTGATTTTCTTGTGGAAGTACAGTCTGGTTGTTAACAAAGCAGACAAAGCATATTAGCAGTCACTTCTGGTCTAGAGCAAAGTGACCTTCAGTCATTCAAACAAGTGTCCTCATTGTCCGACTGTTCATGACCGATATAACTGAATCAAATTAGAAACTGGTACTGATGGTTTGTCACGCCATGTTTAGCAATTTAAAGCCAAATGTTGCTTTTAAATGGCAATTTTTTGTATCAATGGTTCAATGCGAACTCAAATATTTTGGAATCCGAGATGAATTCTAATAGCAACCCTTTTTACTATTCTCTGTTCTCTTATACAGCTTCACTACTCACAGATGATTAATTCCATGTTGTATTCCTAAATGTTTTTATTTATTTCTTGGATATGAATGCGAAAGCAGTAGCAGAATGTTTGCATGGTAAGTTTTGGTGAGTGAGAACTATGGAGTTGGGGCTGTCCCCTACTCGAACACGAAGAGGAAGAGGATGCTGCATGTACAACTGTTGAAAAACATGGAAACCAAAGCAAGAAAATACCAACAATTCATTTTCATTTCCTCTAATCTAAAATTACTGCTCATGTACTCAAGTTAAGCATACAGAATAAAAATCAAGCATTCATTGAGACACAAGTTCAATGACACAATGCTTTATAATTTTACTCTATCACATATTGGATCCTCATTGCCTTTGAAATCTATCCTACTCAATCAAAAAACTACTAAGAGTAAAATTAAGTGTACCAAATCAGCCAAAGATTGATGTCAGAAAAAGAGTATGAGTATGCCCAACAACGAAAAAAAGGCGGCGAACTGATCATGTAGGCTAACAGTGCTAATTTGAGGACAAGCTTCATAGCGTTGTGTTTGACGCTTCATTAATCCCCATTCTCTTCTGATTCACTTTCCTCTTCACTCTCTAAGTTTAAATGATTTAGATTCCTTTCCAAAGGTGGAAGTCCATCATCTGACTCGCAAGATTCACCCTCTTCATTGCTTAATGCTCCATCCTTTTCTTCTTCATCATGCAAGACATTTGAAGCCCGTATACTTTGTTGCTTAGATATCCATGCATTCTGAACTGAAATTATCTCAGAACTATCTTTGCATTCAGAATAAGCTTTAAGTAGCTCCTTGTTAAGTGACAAAAAGGCATGGCCCCACTTGAACTTGCCAAGCAACATATGCGCTGCTTCCTCTTCACCACATATCAACAAAGCAGCAGATAGGGCTTCTACACATGATAATTCGCATGGTCTGCCATAATTCACAGGATTTGCTGCCACCAGCCATGGTAACAACCGAGGAGCAGTGCAACGGAGTTTCACAAAAGGAACATCAGTCAGTCGTGCCCATGAGCAGTCCACAACAGCCAGCCCTCGCTGCTTGATTAGAGGATAGTCTTCTCTCGAGACACAGTGGGTCCCAACAGGGCTTAACACAATGCCCCCAAACCCAGCAGTGACTCGCAATTCTTTTAACAAGTTAAATCTCGCTAGTTTCCTTCCTGTACACCTTTTTGCATCGCATTGTCCAAAGTCCCACATAGCAAGCTGAATTCCAAGACTAGGTTGAGTCTCTTCATTTATGTCATATTCTGATGGAAGAGACCTGCCCTCCATAGAGGGGTCATAAAAGGAACTAGACTGACCTCCATGAGAACGATGGTTCTTCTGCTTCCTAGGATGCTTGTGTCCTCCCATTAATTACGCCTGGAAGACGGAAATTTAGATCCTGAAATACAGCTTCTTAAGGGCAGCTTCAAACGCACTAGAACAAATCAACTACATGGAAGAGCATGCAGCAAAAACAAAAACAGTACAGAATAACCAAGCATTGAATCTAGGATTATGGTCGAATACAAGGTAGTTGAATCTTGGTGATATTACAATGCACTTATTTGACAACATTATTAATGAAGACCTTGGATTAAAATCAAATCACAGGAATGCATAAGAATTTCATGAAAAAATAACATGGCACTAAGCAAAATTCATCACTTCAACAATGCTTACTCTCTAACTTTTTATTAAGACACAAAACAACTCAAGCAATATGTTTACAACTCAAATTACAAAAAAAATTACTGCACTACCACTAAAGTAGCTTGCAGCATGGAGATGAGCAAGTAATTGGAAAATTAATTCATTCACGAAATAAAGGTAATTGATGAAAAAATGTATGCACATTCATAAAATTGTACCTCCGCCATAAGAAGAATATTTTACAAATTGATCACAAGCAAATGATGATATCATACATCAAACAATCAAACATTTTCTGCTATAATAATCACTAACCAAAATTCCTTACAAAAAATCAATTTATAAACTACTAAACACCTGAGCGACCTTGATTGTTTTTGGACCCTAAGCAAAATAGTGATAAAATCCTAGTTTGGGCCCCTTTAAAAAAGATAAGGTTCAAACTGAAATATAAAATCAAAACATAGAAAAGTAATTTTTTAAAATAAGAATACATTTTCACCCACTGTTGGTTATTACCCTTCTAATGTCTAAGATCAAAAGCTTTTGATGGGTTTTTATGCAATTGGAACTAGTTTCTCCACTGGAAAATTTTCAGTAGGATAACCATTAACCAATCATCATCATCACACTTAAACTAGGTCCTACACTCGAGTACAAATCCAATAACCATTAGAAGAAGCTCCTAACCACAGAGTAGTAAAGAATTCATTAAAATTGAAACAAACCAACAATAGAAATCTACTATAAATACTCAAATAGTGCCAACAAAATGATGAACCTTTAAGCAGTAAGCCCATCTTAAAAACAATTAACCAGATTAAGAACTTTCATTTAGAGTCCCTGATCCTAATTGAGTTCAACAAAACCAGCAATGAACTTTGACAATCAACAGCATATGCAACACATCCTAGAAAATTGAACTTAATAGCCTAGATCATTATGTTGATCAGAAAAAACTAACCCAAAAACATACTTAGAAAATCTTCATATAAACTTTTTGCCATGATAATAAAATAGTATAAAAAAAAACCCAAACCACCAACAATAAGACGTCGACAGTTTATGTTCATGAACAAAATGACTTCAATACAATATAACATAATTCCACCAAAAACCCAAATCTAGTCTAGTTAACAAACAAAAATTACGAAAACCTAAAAACCAAAAACCAAAAACCAAAATTCCGAACAAAGAGCTTATAGAAAAGCAAATTATTTTTTTTTTCAGTTATAAGCTAACAACTAATTCTATCAAAAGTGAACTCCTACAAATATCAAAAATCAATCATATGCCTCAAATCGTTTACCTATTAATTGTGAAGACTAAAGATCGAGAAAGAGATCAACTGCTCTTCAAATATCCATCAATCAATAATTAGAGCGGAGAAACATGAAGGAATAGGGTTTTCCCGAAGTAAATGGTGAGAAATTTGGGTTAAAGTTAGGAAAAATATAAAATGAAGCAACAAGTTTACCAGAGACGACAAGATTTAGTATTGCTTAGCTAAAAGTAATTAGGCTTGGTTGGTTTAGATTCGGGTTCGGGTTATATATAAACAAGTCAGAAAATTATTGACCCATACTCAACTCATTAAGTTAATTGGGTCGAAAATCACAATATTGACTCAACCAAATCAGGTTGACCTGATTTTGACCCACTTAACCCGTATATAATTTTTGTTATGTTTTCGTTTTAGTGTTTTTAACGTTGATTAAATCTAATTTTTTTAGACTTTAATTTTAACTTTATGTTTTTTTGTTGTTTATTTTGTATTTACTATGAAAAATAAGAAAATATTAAGTGAACTAAGTTACTTATTGATTTAACTCGAAATTAACACATCATACTATAAATTAAAAGAACTAAAAAATTCCATGTGGCATGCTCACAATAATTTGCCACATGGAATAATCTTTGGATTCTTATCATATTTATTAATAATATGATTAATTAATTACTATATTTAGTAAACTAAATAAGTTAAAGTTGATTTTATTTTATTAAACTAAAACAAATCCACCAATCATATCATACTATCAACTAAAAGAACTGAAAAATTCCATGTGGCATGATTTGCCACATGGAATATATTTTGGATTCTTGCTATATTTATTAATAATATGATTAATTAATTGCTGTATTTATTAAACTAAATAAGGTAAAGTTGATTTTATTTATTAAACTAAAACAAATCATACTATTAACTAAAAGAACTGAAAAATTCCATGTAGCATGATTTGCCACATGGAATATTTTTTGGATTCTTGCTATATTTATTGATTATATGATTAATTAATTGCTGTATTTATCAAACTAAATAAGGTAAAGTTGATTTTATTTATTAAACTAAAACAAAAAGAATTAAAAAAATTTCATGTGACATCCTTTCAAAGATTTTTCACATAGAATAAGCAAATTAATTAATTGTTATATTTATTAAACTAAATTGAATAAAATTGAGTAAATTAATAAAATGCATATAATGTTGACCAATATTTCTATCATTAAATTATATTTTAACTAACATTTATTTATAGTTAAATTTTGAGTAAATTAGAAAATATATATGCCACATCATATATTCTGGACAATTTCTAAAATTACAAATTTAGTTTATACATAAATTGTCAAAATTGAGTAATTTAATACAAAATATCTTTGCCTTTATTATTTTAATTAATATATATTTATATAGGTCGATGCTAAAAAAAACCGTGTATTACACGGGATTCTATACTAGTTTAATTAAATGGGTTATATAGGTTTTTTCTCAGGTTTAAAATCTTGACCTGATCCTAACCCATATAATAAACAGGTCGGGTTGGGTCGACCCATTTAATTAATTGGGTCAAAAGTCTCAACCTAAACCCACTTATTTTGGGTTACGTTCAGGTAGGGTTAGCAGGTCGGGTCAGCTTTTGCCTGCCTTAAAAATAATTCATCACTTTAATAAAACAATTTTTTGATGTAAGACATATAAAATCATTTTTTTTGGCAATTAAGTATATAATATATTATATACTAGTATATGTGCCCGTGCATTGCACGGATTAGTTTGATGGTTAATGCTATGCAATTTATATTTGAAGTTATTATAAGTATTTATTTTCAAGTTTCAAAAAAAAAAAGTAAATTTTTCAGTTTTTTAAAATTTCACTTATGGAGAAATAATATAAGAATGATAATATAATTGATGATTGATGTATGAATATTGAATAAACATAATTAAACAATAAATATGTCAATAATGCATTACACTATATGTTATTTTGATAAATTATACAATACATGGCACTAAGTGAATACAATATGCATGCTACATTTATACATTTTACTATATGTCTCTATTAACAATTTTTATTACATGTTAAAAATATATTAGCTATTCATTACATGTTCATTAATATAAATTGCATTAAAAATCGCCGATATAAATAACTTATTTGAATGTCTCGTTGTTAGTTTTTTAAAAAATCATTTATTATTAAAAACACGACTCACATAATTAATTTTAAGCTATTACATTAATTCATTTGACCAGACATTTTAAATAGTGTTACTTATCCTTTTTAATCTTTTTATTGAATTATATGATTTATATTTTTTTCTGAGTTTAAATGCTGAAATTTTGAATGTGAATTAATGTTTTTTCATTTATTTTAAAAAAATATTTCTTTTTATTATCTTTTAATATTTTCAAATATTAAAATATTAATTCATTTATTTTAAAAAATTTTGAATGTGAAGTATTACTTTTAATAAAGTGTTTGAAAGTCACATTCTTATCCACCGAATTTAACATAACATTTAAATATGTTAATAACTCATACCCTGTAAACGCCCTAGATTATGAAGGCAAAGACTAATTGGAATTTAGTATTAATCAAGCGGAAGCTTGCTTTTGCCAACACAATAAAGGGGATTACTTAAAGGATAAACCAATGTCCAAGTATAATACTTGAACAACAACCAAAGCAATATAACGAAAGTCTTAACTGTCTAAAATAAAGGAAAATTACAACCATATCGAAATAAGTCCAAAGTTCAAATTACATCCTTAAAATAGTCCAACCTAAACAACCAAACTAATAGTCTCTCAAATACAATAAATAGATCTAAACAAAAGGGGAGTCATACTCCAACTCGGGTTCATCTTCCGCTCGCATATCCATTCTTCGTCGAGGTGCCATAGGGGTTTACTCTAAAAACAAAACCATTGAAAAACATACAAAGCATAGTATCAGCAAAAAGGCTGAGTATAAACACACTAGTGTTCGTCAAACAAGTTATCAAACCTTTTGATTTGAGTAAATTCATTTTGAAAGATGCTTTTTCATTTGATAAATCATATTATCATTCAAACCCAGTTCAATGGTTCTATAGTAATTTCAAATTCTCAATTTTCATTATAAATCTTACGATCTCAATGGATCCAATCAATTTCAAACTCATATCATAAGTTTCCATGGGTACTCTGTGAGTCATCCTGTGACTCGTTTGGTAGTCGGTCTACCGTCCGCGACATGTCCGGCAAGTGTAACACAATGGTATTGTGAACAATAAGCGCTCAGCATTGGTGAGCAGTTTTATCATGCACACAACATTTGTTGTGGCATATGTACCCGCCATTTAGGCTAAAACATTTTTTTTTGTATATAATATATACCTTGAAATTTCAATAGCATTTGAAAAGTCAAAAATATTAAACTTTTTCTTATGATAAACATCTTTTATTTGCAACATAGCAAAACATACTTTCTTTACAATATAGCAAAAATCATATCATAATATTTCCCACATGGGTAAAACATGCTTAGCATAATCACATCATCAAACATAACCTTTGTATTATATTGGGGCATCATCACTAACATGTATGAAAATGCATTGCAGCAAAAAGTGATTAAAAATTCAAGACGATTTTTCAAGGAAACCACTAAAATGTTTAGTTTCAATCAAAGAGTTTTGAAATTAATTCAAAATAACTATGATATAGTTCATAAGTCTTTAAATCATTATGACAAAAGATTTCATAAAACATTATTTCCTTACATACGAAATAGTTTTGCCGATAATAAAATCGATAATTGATTTACAAAAATACATATTAATTCTCCAACAAGACCCAAGTTAATTAAGTCATTATAATACCTTAATTAAAACGAGTTTAAGGTTGTCCCATCAGATTATGATTGGTTATGCCACTTATAATCATTTTACGATTTTTTTCGACAATTTCGGTATTTACCGTTATTTAAATGATGTTTTAAATCCATAAATATTATAAACCATCTAAGTAAAACTTATTTTACACTATGAGGCAGTAGGTTACTAAAGAATTTATAAGTTTTTGATATAGATCTATTTTTACTCAAATTTAATTAACAATATTACACCTTTAAATAATTAAACAATATTTATTAATTTAATAAATTAGTAAATAATCAATAATTAGCTTAATAAAATTTTACTAAAGTTCTAGAAGACATATAATACTTTTAGTAGCTCATTTTAACTAATAAATGTCATGTATAATATTTTATATTTTTTTATATAGACATTTTATCGATAAATCAATAAAATCGGTTTAAATTTTTTTTGTCCAAATAAATTAATATAAAAACTTTTATGATGTTCCAAAAACTATTTGAAGAAATATAAAATTTTAAATAATCATTAAAAACCGTGTGGGGCATTTTTAATAATTAATATTGTTATTTTACCGATAAACCGAATAAAATTTATTTAAGTCCATATATGGTCACGAAAATCCATATAAATTTGTCGACATGTATTTACTGTTTATATAAGTATCTCATAAATTTTTCATACTCAAAATACGTCATTTAGTATTTATTTTGTATTTTACCGTTTTCTAACTTACCGATTATTAATAACCGAGTAAAAATTATTAAGGTCCTTAAACGTCAACAAAATCTTCTCAAAATTTTACCATATTTAGTTACTGTCCATATAAGTATGTGAAAAAAATTTCAAGTCCATATGTCTTCATTTATTAATTATTTTATATTTACTATTTAAAAATTTATCGATAAATAATTTAGCGATTACTCAAAAATCATGAAAAATTCTAAATTAAATATATTCTGGCCAAATCTTGTTGGAGACATTATAATATGATTTTATTAATTATTTTTGATGATTAAGAGTTTATGTAATACTATATTTCATAATAAGAGTATTTAACATCTTAAAACCCATTAAAATATCGATTTAACGAATAAATTTCAACAAAATTATTCAAGAGATTATTTTAACATATAGCTACTGGAAATTACTCTTAAAATGCATTTTAAATATTTTCTAAGTTCATAAAACCATTTCCATCACAATTACTTTCACAAAGTAGTGTAAATCTTGCCTTTAAACATATAACAATTCTTAAAATCAACATGCATGATGCCCACAATAATAATACATGTAATAAATCATTGCATACTCAAAATTATCACTTATATATCATTTTTCAAGATTTAAGAACTTCTCTTTGGGAATTTTATTTTATTTTTTTTTTAAAAAAAACAAGTTTATAGAAAACTTTCCCAACTTGTTCTTAAACCCTTTAAAAATCACCCCATGTGACATACCTCGACTCCAAGCCTATATAAGTATTTCGTAAGCTCCTACGTAAGCTCCGATGCGTTCTTAGAAGTGGTTCCAACTTCGGGTCCTTGCCCTTCAAGCCTCAACTCCAACTCTTCAACTAAACATATTGCATTCATCCAAAAATCAATAACAATTTTGGATTTCTAACATGCACTTAACTTTCCTTAGTTGGAGTTGTTAAACTAATACTTGTGATGATTTTAACATATTTGGAGTATACTTATTATGTTGAGCAACATACTTAATCAAGTCTCAAAATTTTACTTAAATCCTTTAAGTAACAAAATTTATAAGATTGTGAAAATACATGTTCATAGTTTCCAATTTTTTATAGATTTATAAAAGTGATTATTTTTTTCCTCTTTTTAGTCATAAAATATATCTTTATAACATACTTGATTTATGAGAAAGATTTTATACAAAAATCATTTTTATATATACTTGTTCTAGTATAAGTTGTAAAAAAACAAAGTTTGTAATTTGAAATTTAGGCTACCTTGTATGAATGCTCCAAAGTGGTATGGATGAAGTATGATAAGATGGATAATATTTTTATGAAGCTTTTATGTTCATAAACTTCAAGTAGATAATCTCTTTTTATAAGTGTTTTTGTATGGGCTTGAAAGTGTTTTTGTTGGAGATGATTAGAGATGACTTTGTATGTGTTTATATGAATATTTTGAGAAGTATATGATGATTTTAATAATCTGGACAGCAACTAATACGCACTAAAATGAGTGTTTTTCAAGTGGTTTTAGTGAGGTTTTGAAGTAGAAACATGTAGGACTTTTAGAGGTTTTTGAGAGAAGTTGTTTGAATGAGTTTGTGGGTGTATTGGGTGACAATTTATGAGTGAAATGAAGATGATGGGAGGGCTGATTTTTCACAGAAAAATCAGATGTTTTTGGCCTTTGTATTTGGTCTTTGCATGCATGTAATGATGCCCAACATAGGTTAGAACAAAAGGGGTTCTTGGGTAGAGTTTTTAGCTTGTGTGTGTAAGTGTAGAAAGAGCTATAAGAGGGATTAGGACAGCTTTAGCATGGCTGGTTGGGGCTTTGTTTTTGATGATTTTTGTCCATCATTTGATCTATTATAGTGTAGGAAATGTTTATCTAAGATAGTTTAAAGTTTGGGTAAAAATTATTGTACATGTAACAAGTTGTGTGACTTATACTATATGTTTAAAAATCACTTGTATATGTGTATGAAATATTTAATTTACTCCCATCATGTTTAAATAATATGATCGGGTAATAATTAAATTTTCTCGAACTATTATCGGTAGTTGCTCAACTTTAAGTTTTACCTCCAAAGTTTACGTTTCTTGTTACGATTCATAACTACGTTACGAATTAACAAGTTTCTAATCATCGTAGAAATTTTTCAAATTTCTAGCATCACTAATTAAATTTTAATTAGTGAATGACAAATATTAAAAAAAATTAGGTGCTAAAATGACGAATAAAACCTCATTAATAATGCGACTGTTTCATACCCAATGTCAAATTATAATTATTTCCTAAATTAATTTTCCGTTTAATTAATAAGAACCAATATGATTATTCCGTTTGCCAAAGCTCTATTAGCCGGAAACTCGGAATTTTCCAACTCTTTTATAATATTTAATCTTTTTATTAAATTATGTATGATTTTTCAAAAATTAAATGTAAAAATATGAAATGTGAATGTTTTTCCATTTATTTAAAAATAGAATTTCATTATAATATTTTTCAAATTTAAAAAATAATAATATTTCAATCATGTGTTGAATATCACATCACATTATTATACACCTAATTTAACATAACTGTTAAATATGTTAATAAATTATACCATTGTAAACTTATAATTATTTAAATTATTATTATTTCCTAAATTGATTTGTCATATGAAACAATAAGATTATTCCATTTGTCAAAACTCTAATAGCTTGACACTTGAAATTTTCCAACTCTTTTACAACATTGTATATGATTAATCGTTTTAAGTATTAAATTATGTATGATTTTTCAAAAATTAAATGTAAAAATATGAAATATGAATGTTTTTTGATTTATTTAAAAATAGAATTTCATAATATTGTCTTATAATATTTTTCAAATTTTAAAAATAACAATATTTTAATCATGTGTTGAATATCACATCACACTATTATATACCTTATCTATGTTAAATATGTTAATAAATTATACTCATTGTAAACTTATAATTATTTGAATTATTATTATTTCCTAAATCAATTTGTCATGAAACTAATAAGATTATTCCATTTGTCAAAGCTATAATAGCATGGCACTTGGAATTTTCCAGCTCTTTTATAATATTGTATGATACCACAAGCTCCAAAAACAAACAAGGCGCCAAAATTAACTTGGGACCAAGCAAAAATACCTCAACAGGCTAAGGCCCAACCAGGACTACCTACAACAAAAGAAGATTTCTCATCCTATCTGTACATCTAGAAGAAATCCTAAAAATGTCTCTCTAGCTATTTGGTATAATTTATAAAAGGAAAAAATATAATAATTAACCATGTTAAAATATAACATAAAGAAAAGATATTTAGGCCCCTTTAAAAATTTATACGATGTTAAAATATATATTGAGAGTTATAACATAATATATTTGTAATTATAACATAACATATTTGGAGTAATAATCATAATATATTAAAATTTATAATATAATATAGTTGGGGTTATAAAAAAATATATAATTACGGGTATAACGTAATAGATTTGGTTTTATAACAGTATATATTTACGATATAATACTACAAAATTGATATTACAATAATACAAGCAAATATATTATGTTATAAAACCTCAAATATATTAAGTTTTAATTCC
Source organism: Amaranthus palmeri (assembly GCA_019776075.1). Taxonomy (NCBI): domain Eukaryota; kingdom Viridiplantae; phylum Streptophyta; class Magnoliopsida; order Caryophyllales; family Amaranthaceae; genus Amaranthus; species Amaranthus palmeri. Next base: position 293,750 of record JAAKBH010000108.1, on the reverse strand, counting down.
AAATATGTTGTGTTATAACTACAAAAATATTCTGTTATAACCCCAAATATATTATGTTATAACGACAGTTTTTTTAAAGCTGTAATCTTTATAAAAAAAAGCAGTTTTTTAAAACAACAATTTTTCTTTTTTAAAATTAAGATATTTACTAAAGAAGGAAATTGGATTGGGCTTTTGATATCCGTCTTTAGAAAAGACGGTCTCTCAATGACCCTAGAGGAATATTAATCAATTAGAGTAACAAGTTTCAGATCAGAACACTCATACTTAATATTCACAACCTCAATCCAACAACAAAGTACCAAACCATGTTGAATATTGTTTACTACTTTACTTTGTTGCATGATGTACCAAAAACCGAATATTGAATATTGTTTATAGAGCACCTATAATACATACATCCTTCTCATTTCTAAACTCTTTCAAATAAACTTTCAAATTTCTTTACGTGATGTAAAACATTTTTTTAGGGTGATCATATGATATATATTAGAGGTGTTTAAATTTTACTTTATTTAAATTGTTTACTATATATTTCCTTTGATTTTTAATAGTTGTTTACACTCTTTTGTCGTTATTTAATGTATGATTTTAGTTTTTAATATCTTTAATATCATAGCATAAAAATCTAAAAAGACAATATTAAGAAAATATGCATTAAGACAAATTAAACAAGATCCCTAGGTTTTCTAGGGTTTTTCACCTGTGTTTATCTTGTTACGAGATTTTCATGGCTGATCTGTTGATCGAAGGTTGTTCTAAACTTAATATTACAAATGGGGGATGAGGATGTGATTGATCTGGGGGAAGAGGGTGAGGAACATCTAGATGATAAGTTGTCATTGCGTCTTGTGGGGAGGCTGTTGACGGAGAAACCGGTGCACGTTGAAGCCCTAAAGCACACTATGACACACGTATGGAGTTTAAGGGAGGCGGTAGTGATTAGGGCTATTGAGTCCAATCTCTTTTTCTTCCAGTTCTTCCATTGGAAGGATAGAGATAAGGTGATGAATGGGCGTCCATGGTGCTTTGAACAAAGATTACTTGTGCTGCAAGAAATCGATAGAGATATACAACCGTCGAACATGGTGCTTCATTTTTCTCCTTTTTGGATACGGTTGTATAACCTGCCTTCTAGTTGCAGATCGGACGATAAAATTGCTGTTATTGCTCGGGGAATTGGGGAGGTTATGGAGATCGAAGAGGATTTTTTAGACCTCAGCCCTTATCGTAGGGTTAGGGTTATGGTGGACTGTTCGAAACCGCTGAAACATTTTCAAAATGTGAAGATGAAGGGAGATAACATGGTGAAGATAAATATCAAATATGAGAGGCTCCCTCATTTTTGCTTCTTGTGTGGCCTCATGAACCACACGGAAAAGGATTGTACGCTCGTTAATGAGGAGGATAAGGGGAGAGGTGATGGATGGGGTCTAACTATTAGGGCTTCGCCTCGCAAAGGGTTCAGCAAATTTAATGAAGAAGTTAGTGCCCTAAAAGGTAAAAGATCGTTATTTTTTACCAAACCAAAGGACACTGATCTGGTCTCTCAAATGCCGAGGTTTATGGATCTGTGGAGGGGAATAATGATGGGGAAAGGAGAGAGAATTTTATAGAAGGGGGGACAACATGTCAGATCGGTTCAGAATTAAAGACAAACCCTTGTGTCCGTATCGAAGAGACATCAGTAACTGATTCACATGCTTTGTGCCTGGATTCTTATAAAGGTGTAGGGGGAAGGATGATGGAGACTTGATAAAGACAAGTGAGAGGGAGGATCATCTGTCAAATGTGGGTGAATTTGCTGCATCAAAAAATATACAGTTGGAGGTGGTGGCGCCTGCTCCTTCATTCAACATAGGTGTGGGCGGCAGTGGATCCAAACGCAAGGTGAATATCAAAAGGAGGCAGATTAGAGCTGTGCAGAAGAAGGATAGTGCAAATGGGGGGTATCCTAATTCCTAACAGTATCTCCAATACTGGTTAGTAATACCTCACAATGCTCTCTCTCTAAAAGAAAATGCTTTGATGATGATGTTGATATGGTAGACTGTGAGAATGTGCTAAAGAGAGCTTGCCCTGTCAGTGGAACGAATGGTGTGTCTTTCAATGAAGTAGCGGTGGTTGGTGAAGACCAACACCGCGAACAGCAATGAAACTCTTTAGTTGGAACTGTCAAGGGCTCAATAACCCCTTGAGAGTTCGAGCTCTCCACACGTGGTGTTGGAGAGAGAGACCGCAACTGGTGTTCGTGATGGAGACGATGATGCAAAAAACTAAATTGGAGTAGATAAGGAATAAATGTGGATATGTGGATGGGCTGTGTGTTGATAGTAACGGTCACTCGGGAGGGATTGGCTTATGGTGGAAGGATTTGAATGTTTCATTGGTGTCATTCTCATGTAGGCATATTTTGGTGGAAGTGAAGGATGAATACAGAAGTAATATTACTTGGTATGCATGTGGTATATATGGATGGCCCGATCGTGCTAACAAATTCAAAACATGGGATCTCATTAGGGAAGTCCGAAGTGCTATGGGAGGCCCTCTTGTGGTTTTTGGAGATTTTAATGAAACTTTGAGCCTTAAAAAGAAAGAAGGGGGTGCCATTCGAGGTGAGCGGGAAATGGATGGGTTTCGTTCTTGTCTTAATGATTGTGGTTTGGGGGATTTGGGGTACAGAGGCAGCACGTTCACATGGTGTAGAGGGAACAACCAGACGAGCATGATTAGGGAGCGTTTGGACCGTTTTGTGGCATGCCATGAATGGAGAAATATGGTGGAGTCTTATGATGTGCGACATTTTCCCATTTACAAATCGGACCACACACCTATTTTTTGCCGTACGGATAGGGTGCAACGGGATAACCATGACGAGAGGCTGTTCCGCATCGAATCACTGTGGCTTTCAAGTGAGGAGTGCAAGGAAGTGGTTAAGGACGCGTGGAATGAAATTATTGATGCTGGTGTGGAAGGGCGTTTGGAGAACTGTGCGTCCAGGTTGAAGATTTGGGCTGAAAACTCTTTTGGGATTATTCAGAAGAATATTAGAGAGTCTGAGAAAAAACTACAAGCAGCTCAGAGGTGCTTCCCGGATGCGGCCATGATTACAAACTACAAAGCTATATCGGAGCAGTTGGATAATTTGCATCGGTTGGAAGAGTCGTATTGGCACATGAGGTCGCGCGCAAATGAACTCCGAGATGGGGATAAAAACACACGATACTTTCATCATAAAGCGAATTCTCGGAGACGGCGCAACTTGATAAAGGGGCTGAATGATGATGAGGGGAATTGGAAAACCAGTAGAGTCGACTTGGAGCGCCTAATCACTGCATACTATGAAAAGCTATTTGCTACAAGCTCACCATCGGGTTTTATGGACGCTCTTGCTGGATTGGGAGAAGTGGTCACTACTGACATGAACGAGTCGCTAGAATTGGAGCCAACTCACCATGAAATTCGCGAAGCTGTGTTCCAAATGCATCCCACGAAGGCGCCGGGTACTGACGGCTTTCATGTTCTTTTTTATCAGAAATTTAGGGATGTTATTGGAGATGATATTGTTGGTTTGGTTCGAAAATGGTGGAGGGGATTAGTGGGTTTAAAACCCTTAAATAAGACTTGTATTTCTTTGATCCCTAAATGCAATGACTCTAAGACCTTAGCTGAATATCGACCTATTAGCTGTTGTAATGTGATCTATAGGATTATCTCGAAAATGATGGCAAATAGGATGAAAGGTTTTTTAGGTGACATTGTTTCCATCAATCAAAGCGCATTTGTGCCGGGGAGGTTGATTACGGATAATGCGTTGTTAGCTTTTGAGGCATTTCATTCCATGAAGCAGCGGGGTAATGGGAGACAAAATTCTTTTGCGCTCAAACTGGATATGAGCAAAGCTTATGACAGAGTGGAGTGGAGTTTTTTGGAAGGTGTGATGCTGAGGATGGGTTTTTGTGATAGCTGGGTTAGTAGAATCACGCAGTGTATCTCCAGTGTGTCTTTTGCTTTTAAGATTAATGGGAAGGTGCTAGGGAATGTTGTGCCGTCACGGGGTCTTAGACAAGGAGACCCTATATCTCCTTATTTGTTCATCTTATGTGCTGAGGCTTTCTCAATTCTGATCTCTAAAGGCTTGATGAACAATCAGATTCACGGGGTTAGCATATGTAGAGGAGCTCCATCGACTTCTCACCTTTTCTTTGCAAATGATAGTATTCTTTTTGCGAGGGCTTCTGTTAGTGAATGCTCGGAGGTGGCTAATATCATTAGCGTGTACCAGAGAGCATCTGGTCAAAAAGTCAATCTTGATAAAACAGAAATCTTTTTTAGCAAATGAGTACCTTCTGAGGTTCGTGCACAGATTACTAGTACATTGAATGTACGGGAGGTGGAACGTCATGCTAAATACTTGGGCTTACCTACGATAATAGGAAAGTCGAAGAAAGCCATCTTTGCTTGCTTGAAGGAGCGCATTTGGAAAAAAATTCAGGGGTGGAAGGAGCGATTGTTGTCAAGAGCGGGGAAAGCGGTTATTCTCAAGGCGGTGGTTCAAGCTATTCCTACATATATGATGAGCATTTTCCATATCCCGGATGGTCTTCTGGATGAGATTCACTCAATGATGGCTCAATTTTGGTGGGGGTCCACAAGCAACAATAGGAACGTTCATTGGCATAGCTGGGCAACTCTTTGTCAATCGAAGAGTAAGGGAGGGATGGGCTTTCGGAACCTTAAGTGCTTTAACCAGGCTTTGCTAGCAAAACAGGTTTAGCGGCTCATGAATGGTGCTAACCCTTTTTTACACGCGGTGCTCAAAGCTCGATATTTCAAGAATGACTCGGTGTTAGAGGCGAGGAGAGGGTACCACCCCAACTTTACTTGGAGGAGTATATGGGAGGCAAAATCACTTCTTTTGGAGGGATTATGTTGGCGAATAGGAGATGGATGGGAGGTCAATGCTTGCTCTCACAAATGGATAAGCCTGGATGGAAGGTTTACATACCCTGTACCTTTACAGGAGGGGTTGGAGGACTTCAAAGTGGGAGACTTGATTGAACATGAGTCTAGAAGCTGGGATGTGGATAAATTGAGAAGCACTTTCGAGCCAGAGTCAGTTAAAGCCATTCTTGCTTTACCATTACACCCTAGGAGCAGTCATGATCATGGTTGTTAAAATCGCGATTCTAATCTACGATTCTACGATTTTACGATCCAAAAACAAGCGAGCGATTTGAATCGCAGGTAGAATCTTAAAATTGTAGAATCTTACGATTCTAGTTGGAATAAAATTTTTAGAGGTAGAATCATAACACGATTCTACGATTTTACGATTTAACGATCCGATTCTACTAATTTAATATGAATTATTTTAAATTTTTCTTATGTATCATCTTTTACTAATCTCTTTCACATATACACATAAATTTCAAATTTTCTATCATGAAAACTTTTAAAGAACAAATTTCTTAATCGGTATGAAGATTTTAACTAATTATTAAAAAGTTTTCATTATATTCTTAAAAATAAAGTCAAAGAAACTTTAATTCATTTATTTAAACTTTTAAGTTTGACAATAATGATAAGAAACTAGATATTTTATTTATATTTTAGTTTATGTGTAGAATCGTACGACTCTACGATTCGATTCTACCGATTCGATTCTACCTCTTAAAACGATTCTAAGTAGAATCGCGATTTTGTTTACTTTGGTCATGATACACATTATTGAAGTCATACGAAGAATGGGGTTTACTCGGTGCGATCGGGGTATTGGTTAGGTATGATGGGTGAGCTTAACAGTAGATTTTTACACCCCATCTCTGAGGAGAATAAACTGTGGAATCGGGTTTGGAACATGTGTGCTCCACCATAGCTGAAACAATTCTTATGGAGAGCATGTAAAAATTCCCTTCCTGTGAATGAGATGAGATTCAAAAGGCATATGGCTCAAACTCCTGTTTGTCCGCGATGTAATGTAGATGCTGAAATGGTGTGCCATGCTTTGTTTGACTGTAGCCAACCACGAGATATGTGGCTAAATCACCCTATGGAAAGCTTGGTATCAGCTGCCCCTTGTTCGTCCTTTGCTGATTGGTTCACCTGGCTGGGAGATAATACGGATCGTGATGCTTTGGCAATGGTGTGTGCTGTTGTGTGGGTTTGCTGGCTGGGAAGGAATACGGTTGTCATGGAGAACAAGCAGTGCGACTTAGTGCAAATATCAACAACTTTTGTCAAGATGCTGCAAGATTACAAGGTATATGCGGAGAGGGTCTTAGCATGCCCAACTCCTGCTGCTGTTGTCCCAAACCAGTGGCGTCCTCCAGGTGCGGGGTGGATTAAGGCTAACTTTAATGCTTATATGGGTGGTGATTGCACAAGAGGACTAGGGGTGGTGTTCAGAGATCACAGTGGGACTTTGCTTGTTGCGGCTGTTAAGAAAGTCAAATCAAACATGTGGGTGAAGGAGACTGAGCTTTTCGCAGCATGCTACGCGTTGGAGGTTGCACGACGTATGGGCTATGATCAGATAATGCTGGAAGGAGATGCTCAAGCTGTTGTGAACACTATTAATAGAAGGGATTACGGCTTGGCTCCCATTTATGCTTTGTATGAATACATGTATGAGTTGTGTGATTCTTTTGTTGGCTTTTCGTGTATTGCTGTCAGGAGGGGTGGGAATACTGTTGCCCACACCATTGCAAGATGGGATACTGGTATGGCCCACGAAAAAATCTGTATGGAACCTTTTCCGTCGGGCTTGCGAGCCCTGGTTGATCTTGATTTAATATAATTTACAGGTTTAGCTCAAAAAAAAATTAATTGTAAAGGTGGTAGCTGGGTATTCGGAGTTGTAAAAGTGAGGGTATTTAGGTAAAAAAAAGATAGACAAAAAAAGAAAATGAGACAGTTGATATGAATTTGCCAAATAGGGAAATGGGACATCTAAAATAATTCGGAGGGCATATTTCTTTTAAAAAAATGCGCCCCTCAAAGTAGTACATACTTGTTTTCAATTGCAACTTCTTCATTCCCACGACTTATACGTTGCTACCAACAATTTCATTTTTCTTAATCTTCTTCATTAACCTATTGTTTTATTCTTCTTCAACATTTGAAACCCAAGATACCCAAGCTATTGTACGTTCATTTTTCTTCTTCAAGTTGCTTAATCTCTTCAAAAACCCACGAAACCCACAAATGTTTGTCATTGTTTTCTTGTTTCCCATTGTTCAACCTAAACCCATGAAATTTCAACCCATCAAATTTCTTCAAACTACTATTTTAAGGTAATTTTTATTTCAAAATTCTTCAATTTTCTATTCTTATAAAAGGCCATTGGTGAAGGAACTTAAGGCTTACTTTTTTTTAAAGTGGTTGTGTACTAATTTTTTTTCTATTGTAGGTTATGTAACTTCATTGTAGAGGACAACATTATCATTTAGGCGTTGTTTGGATGGAGAGAAATTGAGGGGTAAAAAGAAACGGATTTGGAAGGATGAAAAACTCCTGGTTTGGATAGCAAAAAGGGTGGGAGAGGATTTGAAGGAAAGAAATTTGAAGGGATTAACTCATATCATCTTGTTAACATCCAAATTTCTCTATAAGCAGAAACATTTTGAACGAAAATGAAATTTCTTTCTTTCCCCTTCCTTTCCTTCCTATACAAACAATGTAATTTTTCACACTCTTTCCCTCACCTTCCTTTCCTTTTCTTTCTGTTCCTTTCTTTTCTCTCTTAATTTGCTATCCAAATATAGTGTTAAAACCAAAGTAATCTATATTCATATATCAAATTTGGTTTTTGATATTTTAAAGTCTTTGTACCTATTTGTAATTTTGTTTATGAATGAATGTAGTTGTCATTTTGAAGTTTTTACATTTATCCTAATTTATATTATTAATTTGTTAATTAGGTTTATTAGGTTGTATTAATTGTAGGGTTAATGAATGTTGTTATTAGAATATACATATTAATATTGTTAAGGTAAATTATAATACTTACTTTGTTGCATTGGTTACACACACACATGTTAGAAAGTAGAATATTCAGTCAATATTAAGTAATCTTTTATTTTAGGAAACGGTAGATTAGAGAATTATTCATTTGATTATTCCTTCCTAGATTAGTGCTAATCATCTAGTATAAATGTTGCTGTAATCACATTAACAAATTAATACAAATAGTATTCAACCCATTTAAACCCTAAATCATTGTTTTTCTTCTCTTTATGGTATTAGAGCCGCACGGTTAGTTCCAGAGACGGTAAACTTTTCGGCATCATCATTTACCCAAACACATACCTGTCATGGAACCTGAACTAGAAACCAAACTACAAGATTGACAACTCGTAACAGTAGCACACATGGAACAAATGTTCTAATACCTTAAACAACTCAATACCCAAACCAAACAAAATCTAGCAAATGAACCACCACCTTCGGCTAACTTAAGGGTGGCAGAACAATGGACATACCGAAATTACACAAAATGGTGTAAACTAATCCAAGTTGCATTCGAGGGGAGAGGGCGTCTCAATCACATCATCGACAACCCTCTCTAACCCTCTGACCCAGGCTATATTCAATGGAAACAAAGAGACTCTACTCATGGATTATAGCAAATATCGACTCGAAATTGGTAAATCAATTCCTTGATTATAATAAGGCAAGAGATCTATGGAGGGGTATTGAAACCCTTCTCGGCAGTGGTAGAGACGAATTACAAATTTTCGATCTCAGCAGTAAAGGCGCAAGTCTCAAACAAAACAATGACACAATCGAAGAATACTTTGGAAAGCTGACCATCATCTGGAAAGAGATAGATCGTCGGATGCCAAATCCGATGAAATGTGCAGGCGATATCACAACATTCAACACTTTTATACAGAGAGAAAGAATTTATCAATTCCTGGCCGGTCTCAATGAAGATTTAGACAAAGAGAGGTGAAATCTACTCAATTTAGAACCTCTACCCAATCTCGACATGGCATACGCCACTATTTGCCGTGAAATTTCCAGGCGTGGTATTATGGGTACCACCTCATCATCGGGATTTAATCCCTCAGAGATTGGGAAGGGGCTCGTCATCAAACACCAGTCAGAATCGTCATTCCGGTGAGTTGAAGATCGAAATTACCTGAAATGCAACCATTGTGGGGGAACAAAGCATACAAAGGAGGGGTGTTTCAAACTCATAGGATACCCTGACTGGTGGGACGAACACAAGAAATGGAAGGCCGCCTTCAAAGCAACAGTGGGCCATACTGGTGGCAAGGCGCATCTCGTTCATGGTACATCTCCTAGATCTGGAACCTAGAACCCAAAAATGGTAAAGCAAGCTTCCCTTCCAATTTTTATTTTAGTGGTTCTCAACAGGAATAGAAATGGAGAAAAAACCATTAAAGGTTCTCGAACAGGAGAGAGAACACGCGTGGAGGAACAAGGCAATAAAGGAGTCACATGACTCCCTTCTTTATAATGGCGTGGGAAAACAAAAGGTGACAGAACCATTAAAGGTTCTGGAGAGAGAACACTTGGCAAAAACACTCTTTTTGAAGAGTCACATGACTCTTTGATGTTAAATGATGACAAAAACCAAAATTTTATGAAAAAAAGGTGTACCACCCCACTTTAAATGGACAAAAGAAAGTGGAGTCACATCACTTCATTATTTATAATGAAAAAAACCACATACCCTTTAAATGGACAAAAGAAAGTGGAGTCACATCACTTCATTATTAATAAAAATGGGGGTATGGGTTTGAATTTAAGTGGGCTTGGTAATTGTCATACATCCTTATCTCCTTGGATTTTTGATTGTGGTGCGACCGATACCATGACCTATGATGTTCGAGATTTGACTTCTGGGAGTCCCATAACTCGAACTCATATATATATATATATATATATATATATATATATATATATATATATATATATATATATATATATATATATATATATATATATATATATATATATATATATATATATATATATATATATATATATATATATATATATATATATATATATATATATACAGACTGCTAGTGGGGAAATTATTGATGTCTTGAAAGCTGGGTCTGTTGATATATCTCCAAAGATTCACTTGGAAAACTGTCTTTTCATTTCGAATCTTTCTCACAAATTACTCTCTATTAGTCAGCTGACAAAAGAACTCAATTGCACTGTGCTCATGACGTCTTCTGGTTGTATTGTGCAGGATGCTCGGACGGGGGAGATCATGGGCGTGGTACTAAGAGAGGAGGACTTTACTATGTTGATGAGACGGGTCAAAAAGGTCGCACATCGCTTGCTCACGGGTCTCCTTATCATCAGCTATGGACTTGGCACAAACGGCTGGGTCATCCATCCTTGGGTTATCTCAAACGCCTTTTTCCATCTCTCAGTAATTGCAAAACTTTTCCCTGTGAGACATGTGTATTAGCTAAGAGTCATAAACATTCTTATTTTCCTAGTATGTCTCGTACTCATAAACCTTTTGATTTGATACATTTTGATGTTTGGGGCCCAACTCCTGTTTTTAATTCTCATGGTTTTTCCTATTTTGTTCTACTTGTTGATGATTGTACTCGTATGAGTTGGATGTAAACCTGAACATGAAACAATTTATAGCTGAATATGGCCTTATTCACCAAACTACATACCTAGATACACCCCAAAAAAAATGGAGCGGCCGAGAGGAAAAATCGTACACTCTTAGAAATCACCAGATCTCTCATGTTAGAATCTCATGTCCCGGCTTCTTACTGGCTTGAAGCACTTGCTACAACTACATATCTCACAAATCGTCTACCCACAAAAATCCTTATCTACCAAACCCCTCTTGACACTCTCAAACAACATATTCTTGTACCCTCATCACATTCTCTTCCACCCTGAGTGTTCGGCTGTGTTGTTTATGTTCATTTACCTCAATGTGTTAGGAGTAAACTTGAACCAAGGGCTATTAAGTGTAGGAGTGAACACCGGTCTAAACCCGGACCGGACCGGACCTAAACCGGATGGACCGGAAGACCGAAATTTAAAAATTCGAGGACCGGAGACCGGACCTGATTCGGTCCGACCCTGAAAAATTCCGATCCGGTTCAGGTTCGGACCGGTTGGACCGGCTATAGATTATTGATTTAAATTTTATGATATTTATTATAGTAAAATTCAAACCAACTTGCTTGATTTTGAATACTGACAATTATTATTGTTTATTTGTTTGTGTATTATGCTTTTTATCAAACATTTATCATTAATTTCATTATTAACTCATGCCAACCGTCACAGTATTATGCTTGGTGAGGAAGAATGTTGCAGAAATATTAAATTTAAGTAAAAGTTCATCCAGAAATTCTAAATCTAAAATTCTAAATAAAACTAAATTCTAAAATTCTAAAAGAACCAACCCTCAAAAATCATAAATTCACATTTCTAAAACAAAATTCTAAATTCTAAAACTAAATTCTAAAATTCTAACAGAATCAAATGACTAAATTCTAAATTCTAAATTCTAAAATTCTAAATTCTAAAACTAAATTCTAAAAGAACCAACCCTCAAAATCTCCATTGTTGAACAGAAGGAATCGGAAAGCAGTACCGTCTGGCGTCTGCCGGAGAAGCAGTACCGTCGTGACTCGTGAGCGTCGTCCGTCTGGAGAAGTGGGAAGGAATTGGACTTTGGAGAAGAAGGGATTGGACTCTTGGAGACTTGGAGTGCGCCGCAGCAGGTAGCAAAGGGTTAAGGGATTGAAGAAAATAAACCCTAAAATGAAATGAGTATTTATATATGTCAGAATTCAGAAAGTAAAAAAGCTAAATTAGAATTTAACTGGTCCTAACCGGGTCGACCATGAATTTTTCGGGTTTGACCGGACCGGACCGGAAACCCGGAATTGAAAATTTTATAGGACCGGAGACCGGACCTGATGCTTCCGGTCCGATTCGGTTCCAGTTCGGGTTCATCCGGGTACGGTCTGGACCGCCGGTCCGGTTTAGGTTTGCACAGCCCTAATTAAGTGTGTGTTTTAGGAATATGGGACAGCACATAAAGGGTATTAGTGCTTTGACCCTATAGCTAATCACATGTATACCACAATGGATTGTTAGTTCTTTGAAGAGTCCTATTACTTCACCTAGGCTAGTCATCAAGGGGAAAGTTGGAGTGAGGACTTAAGCTGGTTGACATGTCCAGGAAGGATTGACCCTCAAGAGCAGGTAGGTAACACCGCTAAGGCGCTAACATGACTTATGATAACATAGTTCTTACTTCTCTTCAGCCTACTCCTATTCCCGAGCATCATGATAGTCCGGAGGTAATCACCGAACCATCTCTAGATGTTAATGTTGATTTACATAATGATAGTTCTGTCCCTGGAGAGTTAAATGATGATATACTGAGTATTGAGGCAGTACACAAGTACGAACTACCACCAAGGAGAACTAGAGGTGTTCCACCGAGGAGATATGATCCGGAATATGAAGCACAAAGGTCCAAATGTCCTGGGAAAACTGGCATTGATGCTCCCTTATTTGAGACAGCCTTAGCTTTCAATATGTCTTTGTATTCTAATAAGATTCGAGGTAATGTTGAAGAAGCTTTGAAAGATGCAAAATGGAGAAAGGCAATGGAAGAGGAGATATTAGCTCTTAAGAAAAAGGAGACTTGGGAAAAGTGTCAGCTACCCAAAGGGAAGAAAACAGTAGGCTGCAAATGGGTATTCACCATCAAATATCATGCAGATATGATGGAACCATTGAGAGATATAAAGCTCGACTCGAGGCAAAGGGATACACACAAACATATGGGGTTGATTACTCTGAGACGTTCTCACCGGTAACAAAAATTGATACAATCCGGGTTCTCTTCTCGATAGCAGCAAATAAAGACTGGCCTCTTCATCAATTTGATGTGAAAAACGCATTTCTGCATGGAGAACTAGAAGAGTAAGTATACATGAAAGCTCCACCAGGTTCTTTAGAGGAATATAAAGCGGGAGAAGGATGTAAACTGAGGAAAGCTCTATATGGCCTAAAATAATCTCCCCGAGCATGGTTCGGAAGGTTTACTAATGCAATGAAGAAATTAGGGTACAAACAAAGCAACTCAGATCACACATGGTTCTTCAAGAAAGAATGGGATAAAATTACATGCTTGATTATCTATGTAGATGACATGGTCATCACTGGGAATGATGCAGAGGAAATCTCAGTTTTAAAAGCAAAACTGTCATGTGAATTCGAAATGAAAGATCTAGGTAACCTTAAGTATTTCCTTGGCATTGAAGCCCTACAATCAAAGAAAGAGATTTTCATTAGCCAAAAGAAGTACATTCTAGATCTCCTAGCAGAAACAAGTATGCTTGATTGCAAATCAGCAGACACACCCACTGCAGCAAACCATGGTCTTCAGATGATCGACGGGGGGAAATCAGCAAATAAAGATAGATATTAGAGGTTGGTAGGAAAACTCATCTACTTGTCCCACACAATACCCGATATTTCTTATGCGGTTGGAGTAGTAAGCAGATTCATGCATGAACCTCAAGTGCAACACATGACAGCAATTATGAGGATCTTAAGGTATCTTAAGGGTACCAGCAGTAGGGGACTTCTATTCGGGAAGAATGATAATCTTGACCTCATTGCATAGACGCAGATTGGGCCGGAGATCAAGATGATCGAAAGTCGACCTCAGGATACTTTACTCTTGTTGGAGGAAACTTGGTCACATGGAAAAGTAAGAAACAAAAAGTGGTAGCTTTTTCAAACGCAGAAGCAGAGTTTAGAGGTATAGCAAAGGGGATCACAGTCAGGTCTAAAGATCAACTAGTTGATTCTTACAAAGGCTGTGACATCAGAAACCTTCGATGACGCTAAATGCAAGTTAGGTCTCGGTGAACCATACGACCTAACTTGAGGGCTAGTGTTAGAAAGTAGAATATTCTGTTAATATTATGTAATCTTTTATTTTAGAAAACGGTAGATTAGAGAATTATTCATTTGATTATTCCTTCCGAGATTAGTGCTAATCATCTAGTATAAAATACTGCTGTAATCACATTAACAAATTAATACAAAAAGTCTTCAGCCCATTTAAACCCTAAATCGTTGTTTTTTTGCTCTTTAACACACACACACACACACACACACACACACACACACACACACACACACACACACACACACACACACACACACACACACATATATATATATATATATATATATATATATATATATATAAGTAACCTGTCGGCTTTACCACTTGATTGACTCATGTCTTTTTTCAAAAAAGCAGTATGTCGTTCTTACCACTTGGGTGACTTAGATATTGTAGATGTACTCATCAGACAAGTTTTTAATTAATGCATTGTTCTTTTATATTTCTTTTAGAGAAAAATTGATATTAATAATTGATCTTTCACCCATCCGCAATGATTAATCCCAACTTAGAATATTTTTTTTATAATCCAACAGATGTCCTTAAATTGTTATCAGCATACTAATAAGGCATACTGAAAGCATAACAAGGGTAAAGATCGAATTATTATAAAATAATAAATGTTATTCTAATAGCAAACTCAAAGCAAAGGTAAAATCACTAAAAAAATAGTCCAAAGGTAGAATTATTCACAGTGGATGGATGAAAGTTTGAATTACTTATATCGATTTTCCTTCTTTAATTTATCCTCTTTGTTAAGTAATTTAATTACCCTGAATTAGGCTTTGATTATTTGACCTTGAATTATCAGTTGATGTCTTCGTTTTTGGATTATCAACTAATATTTTGTCCCTAAATTAATGTTCCTTATCATAACACTTATAAAAACCATTTAAAATTGTTCATTACTTTATAAAAAGAAATAATTATCAATAAGTGCTGATAATTACACTTATCAAGTAGTCTGCTTTACTTATCTATGCCTTCAAATTTCATGAATCATCTAGATATATAGTAATACCAAAAGCGCTTGTGGCTCAATGGATAGAGCATATGCATCTGGAACAGAAGTTTTGGGGTTCAACTTCTATTGGATGCATGTATCAATTTGGGAATTTTTTGACTGCGCGCATCTTTCTTTACTTCCTCCTTGGGGGAATGGATTTGATATGTCTGCATCTTTCAGGAAAAATAACCACCCCCGGACCCTGCCGAGCGGGATACTTAGAGTGTCTTTTACCTTTACCTATCTAAAAATATTGTAATATGGGTATGATTTAATTGAGGAAATTTCATCACTTCAAATAATTGTTTCAATACAAAGTCTTGTAATAGATGATCTTATCGTGAGATGCGTCTTATACATGGATAGAATAGCCCATTTGTCCAACGTATACAAATTATAAACATATGGACTTCTTGTTTTGAGCTCGTCACATCGAGAAACGGTCTAACACAAGAGTACCTCTTGTTTCAATAGTTGATATCATAATACTTTAAATATCTTAATACATTGAAGTATAATGTTATGTTATGTTTGGGAATGATGATTTCATTTAATAAATCTAAAATTGCTTAATTTAAGTATTTGGCAAATAAAAAAAATAAATTTAAATTTATATCAATTTCTCCATTGTATTAAAACCGCATAAAATGTTATAAATAAGCTCCTGCGACAAAATATAGAATATAAGGAAAAATAACCGAGAATAAACCCACTTTTTCATGATTTTCTTACAATAATTTCAATTGTTGATTAACCATGAATAATCTTAACTTTAGGAGGTATTTGCCTAGAGTAAACTTAAGTATCCGAATGGCTTGCTATATAGTAGGTAGGGGTGTGAAAATTGAGACCGGAAAAGGTTGGGATCGGACCTAAACCGGACCGAACCATTTACATCTGGTCTGGGCTCCGGGCCTTACTTATTCTTCATTTCGAGTTTTCGTTCCGATCCGGTCCAAACCCGGAAAAATCCGGGCTAGACCGGATGTACATAAAAGTAATTTTGAATGGGAATAATATTTACAATTTTTATTTATGTACTTATTTGAAGGGCTTTAAATATTTTATTTCTAACACAAAATAATTTTTTAATTCAAATATTCTAATTTTATAATAATTAGTTTGTTCAATTATTTTAAAATCTTCCATTTTTTAAATTTATTTTTGGTATGCAAAAATTATTTACGGTCTAATTTGTCTAAATTCGGACCGGACCGGATGGAATAAGTACGGTCTCCGGTCTTAACATATTCGAAATTTCGATCTTTTGGTTCAATCGATCCAGTTTTGGACTGCTAATAGTAGGTAATTTACCAACAAAGTGAATTGAAAATTAATAAGTTTACTCTAGGCAAATACCGGATAAAGTTAGGATTATTAATGGTTAATCAATAGGTGGAATTATTGTAGAATAATCATTAAAAAAAGGGAAATTATACCTGGTAAGCACCACCAGCTATAGTGAAACGCCCCAAGTAACTATTCTTGTTTGTCATTCTACCAAATAGCACCCTACTATGGCAAAATCATCTACAATAGCGTTAATGCACAAAAACATTAATGAAATGTTAAGTACTGAAATTACGCATTTGCCCTTGTTTAATTCTAATAAAAAGGATGGTCCTTCTTCTTCTTCTTCTTCTTCTTCTTCTTCCTTTCACGCATCTTCCCTCTATTGCCATTGTTGTCAAGCTTGAAGTAGTATTAAAAATGTCTTCATCATCCATACACTCTAAAATTTCTTCAAGACCTCCGATTTTGGCGACAGACATGGACGTTAAGGAGATTCGCGTTGTTAGATGCAGGTGTGGGAATGGTCTTCAAGGACGGATTTTGAAAATTAGGGTTTCTGATTCAAGTGTTAAACCATTGAGATTATACTACAAATGCAAAGCTTGTTCCTTTTATTAGCTGGGTGAAGGAAGAAGACTTGACCAGACATGGAAGACATATGGTTTGTGAAGCTTATGGAGGTGAAATGTCTACCCAAATGGAAACAGAGTTGATGGTTCAAAGGAAGCAAATCAAGTAACTACAGTAGATGATGAAGATTATGATTATTCTTGGTCTTTTAATTCTTGTAATTATCATTAAGAATTAAGATTTTGATTAGGGTTTTTTTTGATGTTCTATGTTGTTTAGTTCTTTAAATCATGTAAAGCTTGTTCAGGAAGCTTCCTCTTGTAATATTATGTTGCAATGGATTTGAATGAATATGATGTTGAAAATAAGTTTCAAAGCATTCATTCATTTCTTCCCCAAATACATACAACCATAATAATATACTGTATTCTTACATACAACCCCAAAAAACATACAACCCCAAAAGCATACATGACTTACTGTTTTGAACATCAACAACCAAAACTTACTGTTTTCTTACTAAAAGCAAATCATAATAATGTCATACATATACAACTAAAACCAGCAGTACATTGCTTAACCCCTAATAACAGGCTGAGATGAGAATGCCCTTATGACTGGTCTAGTTCTTTTTATAGGCTCAGATGGTTGTGAAGATGGAGTGGGAATTGCTGTCTTCTTCCTCTTTTCCTTTGCTGTCAATCCTCCCTTGCAAGTTTTCATATTATTCCCATACTCCTTTCACCTACTATACTTCACTGTTGTAGACCTCTTCCCCTCTCTGTCGTCATCAGCTGCCCTTCTCCTATTCCTAGCAGGTCTTCCAATACTTATCTTCAATGGAGGGTGCTTTATCACAGGACCTTCCCTTTCTGGCCAGTGGTCTGTGTCTGGAATGGTCTTAATGGTGTGCTTGTATGCCTCTTTGTATCTCTTACAACTGTACCACTCACTACAAAATTTGAGTGGATCTTGATCTGAATGCAGTATAGCCCTCACAACATGTTTACATGGAATGCTTGTGATTTGCCAAACATTGCACATACATGTCCTCTTTGTTAGGTTAACTGGTAATATAGACTTACCATCTCTCACTTCATAATATACATCCTCTGATTTGTATGCCTTACATGTCCTAAAGTCAGAAATTAGTGTTTGGACTCTAGTACATATGTTTGAACATACATCTTCATCATTCCAGTGCTCACTCCTTTCCTTTCTTGTAGCCATACGCACCATGTGACTCTTCTAATACCTGTTCAAAAATCAGAAAATATTTAGACCAAGAACTTCCATGTTTCTTCAAACAAAATTAGTCAAGGAAACGGTTAGTGCTCACCTTCAAGCAAAGTCAAAACATGTTTGCTCCTGTCCACACCAAGTGTTGCATTAAAACTCTCAACAAAATTAGTCTTGTTCTCATCACAACAAACTGTTCGATCAAATGCATGCTTGCTCCACCTTGATTGATCACCAATGTCTGCCAACCATTCCCTTGCTTTTGGATCAGCTCCATCAATTACCTCAATTGCCTTTCTAAACTTGAATTTTGAAGAAGCATTTGCAGCCCTCCAGAACATAGCATAAAACAATGGCCCAGGGAACTTCTTCTTCCAATTAGCTGATAAGTGTTTACAACAATACCTTCTACCAGCTTTGGGCCATAACTCATTCAAAGCAATCTAAATTCCCTAGCACATAACACAAAACAATTATCCAGTAAAATATTCAAGTAAAATATGCACTTGCAATAATAAATGTGAATTAAGTTTACCTTTTGTCTGCCTGAAATTATTGTCCAATTATCCCCCCTCCCACTGTCCTTCAACGTATTCTTCAAAAGCCATACAAAGAACTTCCATGTTTCTTGATCCTCACCGGATACTATTGCCCATGCAACAGGGAAAAGTTGATTATTGCCATCCAATGTTATAGTTGATAGTAAAGTACCTCCATATGAACCTTTAAGGTGTGCACTAGAGCTGTTCATGGGCAGGCTTGGGCGGGTAGCGGACCGGGTAGCACCTAAAATTTCTACCCGCGGGCTCAAATATTCAAAAGCCGCCCGCATTCGCGGGCATATTTTTTTGTCGCTACCCGCCCATTTTTAAAGCGGGCGGGACCCGCGGGTAGGCGGGTATTTTTATATAAAAATTTAAAACATAAATCATATTATAAAGTGAAGTTTTTATAAGAACAAAAAAAATATAATACATTATCTAAAATACTCTTAATATATATAAAGTCTCAAAATAGTCAAATTACATCAATATTGAATATAGACGGTGGAGTCGGCTACTTGTTCGAACTTTGATAGTCGATTGCTTGAGTGCTTTGAGGATTAAAAATATTAAAGTCTAAAAGAAGTAAACCTTAAAGCTAGTAAAAAAGTAATAAACTAAAGTTGGGTATGAGTCATGTAGTAGTATAATTGAATATTTAATAAAATTAAGGGAAATTATCAATGGTGCCCATGTGTTTTTGCCTTTTATCAATGGTCTACAATCTTTTTTTTTTCCAATAGCACCCCTGAGGTTCAGACAAAGTAACAACCGTGACACTTTTGGTATTTTTTCTGTTATGTTGACGTTAAGTATAGTTTTTAACTCAACCATGGTTAATGTATCATGTTTATATACCATGTTTGCTTCTTTTTCATTTGCATTTCAGAAAAAACGATAATCATTCTTCTTCTCTCTTAGCTTCTTCTCTCTCCTTCCATCCATGGCTGCTACCTCATCCAAGAACTCTTCTTTTTGCGGCAAGGTGTACTCCGGTACCTCCAAAAGACACCAGGCCATCCCTAGGGTCGAAGCTGGTGATAGCTGGGTACGGTTGAAGAAATGCGACTGTGATCCCTCCAAATTTTATGATGTTAGGGTTTCGGGTTCAGTGACAAATCTTGGAAGAATCTACTACAAATGCATATCTTGTCAAGCATTCGAGTGGGGATATTCTTATGATTTGAAGGAAAATCTTCATGAAGCTACACTTGCAGATGCTCAAGGTCCTGCTCCTGATGCCATTAATATGGAAGAATTAAGGGAACTGAAAGCTACTGTTTTAGGGTTGTCTGATAAGGTTGATGGATTAGTTAGGGTTGCTGATTTCATGAAGTATGTTGTAATTATTTTGTTGTTATTGTTGGTTGTGGCTTTTATTAAGCCCTAAATTATGTATCTTTTTCAATTTAAGTAATGTTGTATGAATTATTAAACAATGAAATGAAATGGGATTTTAGTAAACACATGTCTTCATAAATATTACTTCTTATGTAATTACAAAAGTTTAAGTTCCAAAGTTAGATAATTTGCCTACAATGTTTAAGTTCATACAAAAGTTAGATAATTTTCATACATAAGTTTAAGTTCCAAAAGAATAAGTTATTACATAGTAGTATTCAACTGTGGACTTTGCCCTTGCCCTTCTGTGAGGCCTTCGATTTTGGCACTGTCTTCTTCTTATTGACCTTCGATGTTGATGCTTCATCAGGCTGTTTTTGTAGCCTTTGCTTCTTAGTTGCCCCTCCTTTGCAAGTGGACTTGTTGTGTCCAAATTCCCCACATTTTCCACATGTCACTGTCTTGCTACGTTTGCCCTTCCTTGCTTCATCCTCAGCTCACCTTCTGTTTCTACAAGGCCTTCCAACCCCTCTCTTAATGATTGGTGGCAGTATGGAAGGAGAATCTGAAGCTGGCCACTTGTCTTGATCAGGAATAGGCTTAATGCTTTCACCATAAGCCATCTTGTATCTTTCAACAGAATAACATTCATGGACAAAGGAATGGGGATCTAGACCCTCATGTAGTATAGCACGCATTGCATGCTTACATGGTATACCTGTCAGTTGCCACACATTGCAAAGGCATGTGTGGTTGTTCAAAGAAACAACAAGTGCAGATTTTCCCTCCATGACTTCATATTCACCTACACTTGACATGAAAGCCCTACATGACCTACTATCATTACACAATTGTTGCACTCTCTTCACAATGTTTGGACACAATTTATCCCAACCCTCACATTTTTGCCTCCTAGTTGCCAACCTAACCATTGTGACCCTCCTAATCCCCTCTAACAAAGTTAACACTGGCTTGCACCTATCAGTTCCTAGGGTTGCATTAAAAGATTCAACAAAATTAGTCTTGTTTATGTCACACTTCAAGTTTGTATCAAATTTATGCTTTGTCCACCTATCTTGTGGACCCAACTCAGCTAGCCATGTCCTTGCTGCTTTGTTTTCCTTGTCAAGCTCCTTCATTGCCTTTCCAAAGGTGAATGTGGAGAAAGCCCCACATGCCAACCAGAATAGCTGCCACATCATCAACAGCCATATCATCAAGTACCACATCATCAACAGCCATATCATCAGCATGCTCATCAATATCATCAACTACCATTTCATCAACTTGCACACCAACATCATCATCAACATGTTCATCAAAACCAGTGAGGTTTAAAGGATCATCAACATGTTCATCAAGTCCAGTGAGGTTTAAATCATCATCAACATTTACATTCAACTTCTCTTGGGGTAGACTGGTTGGAATTATCATCACAACATCATCATCATCCCCATCATCAGATGACACAGGTTTATTCCTAGCAATTTCAGCCTCCAACTCTTTCTTCCTTGCATTTTCCTTTAGGGTTTCCCTAAGTCTCCTAGCATTATCTAACAATACACTAGGTTTTGATTCTCCAACTTTGATCACAATAGTTTCAACTCCTCTATTCCTACTAAACATCTCAACCAGTGTCTTATCATCAACAATCTGAATGTTTTTCTTCTTATACACATAACTGAAACTAGGATGCTTAGGCATCAAATGACCCATAGACTCTGCTTTGTCCCAATAGTCTATGATCATGTCAAGCAAGTTCACTAAGTCTACATCCTCAATAAAAACTTCAGTCTCAGTACCCCTATATACAAACTTCAACAACACACAGTCATCCATTTACAATCTATCAACAAAAAAACCAAAAAAAAAACCATCAACATTCATAAATTGCACCAAACTTTCAAAATTCAAAAAAGCCCTAATTTCTAGGGTTTACTGTTACACAAAACAACCAGAACATCAACAAAAACCATAATTCAACGAAAAAACCCTAAAACTACCACATTTAACGAACAAAATAACCAAATTATTCTACCATTACAGTCGACATTTAGGGCACAAAACAACAAAGAACATGTAGTTGCATGTACAGAAAGAAAAGTTAGGGCAAATCGAGTACTTACCAGCGTCAAATCAAGCAGCACAGATGAAGAAATTCCACAAAAATGGCATCAAGCAAGGAGTTGAAGATGATGATGAAGACCAGAGAGAATTATCGAGGAGGGAAAAACAGGAGCCAAACTCATTGAGTTAAACATATACAAACCATGGTTTGTTTTTTTAAAAACTTAACGGCAACTTAACGGAAAATCGTTAAAAGTGTCACGGCGTGAGTCAACGTCAAACCTCAGGGGTGCTATTGGAAAAAAAAAAGATTGTAGACCATTGATAAAAGGCAAAAACACAGGGGCACCATTGATAATTTCCCTAAAATTAATTATTTAATAAATAATATATTAAACTAAGCGGGCGGGCGGGTATACCCGCGGGTAATTTTTTGGTGTCGCTACCCGCCCATTTATCTTGGCGGGCGGGTATTATCCGTCCAAACTTTAAATTTTTTTGAAAAACGTTCTCCATGCCCGCCCGTTTTTCGAGCTGAATTGGGCGGGCCTAGCGAGTAGCCCGCCCATGAACAGCTCTAGTGTGCACCATCCACCCCTCTAAAACTTCTACAACCCCCAATCAAACAGCTACACAAGCACTAAATGCAATGAAAATACTACTAAAAGTCATCGGTCTATCAACTACCTCCTCCCTATGCCATGCACAGTATGCAGATGATCCTGGGTTTGTTTCTTTGATCATGTCCACATATCCAGGCACAGATGCATAACTCTCATCATGACCTCCATTAATTTGTTTCAGTGCCAGTTTTCTCATCTTGAACACATTACTTGTCTTCAAAGTAATCCCATACCTTGCCTCCAGTAGCTCATTCAAACACTTGCCAGATATGTTATTGTTTGCCCTTATGTTTTCTATCAACTTATTAGCAGCCCATTTACTTGATACCAAATAGTTATGAGCATTATGCCCCTACAAGTATGTTCAGGAGAATCAATTTTTTTGATGGCCAATGTTATGCGATCTGGTAGTCTACTAGCATGCAGTCTCCACCTACAATTGATGTCCAAACACTTAACAGTGTAGTATTTTTTTTGCCCTATCAACTATGTATTGAAACTCACATTGTATTGTCTCTCACAACATCCCTCAAGTGTTTTTTATCCACAAACAGTTGCCAAGGTAGCAACTTGATGTTTCCCCATCCTTGATCAACATGCATTTGCGCATTTTTAAATACCCTTTAAATGTAGTTAACATCATCCAAATCATCACCCAAAGGGTTAGCATAAATTGGGTCTTCATATAAAAGTTGTAATTAATCAATGATTAAAAATAATCTTGCCAATGACTAAAATACATGTTACTACTACTTTCTCTATTTGATTTACTCTCTTATTTACTTTACATATTTTACTTTTAAGCTTATTTTATTTTCAAGTTTTAAGTTGTATAATCAAAACTCATTTCCCCCCATCTTTTGACTTTCCATATTTTTAATTAAAATAAGTATTTTAGAAGTATCTTTAAAACTAGTAAACACAATCTCTGTGGGTTCGACCCCTACTTACCACTTACTATATTTTGGAAGTTGTAATAGGGTAAAATATAATTTAAATTTGTGCGCGTATGACAGCGTCCTACAACTGTTCAGACTGGGGGGTTCATTTCGTGGTGATCAGGCTCCACCTCTTGCTGCACAGGGCTTGGATCAGTAAAGGATAACTCAATAGGTTCTTCAGGTAGTTTAACATTCAAGGGTTGTGGTTGATTTGGATCCTGTAACTTCTTCCAGCTCCTAACAGAGTTCATCATTTTGGTCTCTACTTCAACCTCCATAATATAAACAACTATAATCTCCTCCACAGGGAATTTTGAAAACATCTTAAACAAATCATCATCCCTGTTGGCCCATTTGAGTTTTGATGATCACTTGACTATTATAAACAAACAAAATATTTTAGAGATTTTTTTATTGGTCATATATCCGATTGTCAAGATCGTCGATGGCACCTTAGAAGGTTGTGGAAGAACATTGCACGTCTAAGTCAAACAATTGAGTCACATGGACCAGTACCAGAATTGATAAAATTGTAGTTAGTCCAGACGGAGACAACACGATGTTCCCAACACAAAGAAATAAGTCAACGGAGAATAAGGAAAATAAATTTTAATTTTAATTTTTCTTTTATTGACTTGTACGGTTGAAAATCAGATTTGCATAAGGGTTTTAATTGGCAAATAATAACCACCTATTTAAGAGGACTTCGAAATCTTAAATCCTATTTTATCTCCACAAAAATAGGATTTTCTATTCTTGGCTTAAAACCTAACCGTGTACTTGGAGTAACCTCTAATTTTCATACCCACGATCCCATGTTTTTGGAACATTGGGTTAAGGCTATCTCTAGTTCTTGTTGGCCTATAAATTCGTACATAACCGGCACAATTAAAAGTGTCGAGTGCCCCCCATCAAGAATTAAGTGAGATCAAAATCAAGAATAGGAAAAAGATAATTGTTCTTAATTGCCAATTAATTCAATCAACTTTTCCTCGTGCTTTTCTTTGTTTTTCATCCAATTTGAGAATCTTATTTTGTAAAGTTTTTTATGAGTGTGTAAACTTAGACTTTGGGAAGTCTAAGGGGGGAACTTAGAGAAATTTATGTAATAGAGAGAAAAAGAAATGTGAAGGAGAACCGAGAAGGAGAAATAGAGAATTAGGCCTAGAGAAGAGAAGGAGAAAAGTTTTATGTAATAGAGTTGTAAATTACATAAAATTTAATAAGAGAAGTTGAAATCCCAAGAGGTCGTGGCTTTCATTCTTTCAAGGCCAAGAAAGTTTCCACGTTAAATCTTTAAGTTCTTTTAAGTTTCTTATATTGTTTTGAGTATTTTATCATTGAAAAATCCTGCAAGAAACAGGGCAAAAATACTCCTAAAGGCTACATAATAATTCACCCCCCCTCTTGTTGCGTTTATTATCTCTAAGTGTTTCTACAATTGGTATCAGAGCCCTGTTCCTCATTTGATTAGGAAACCCTGAGAGCCGAATCTTGGTGTATTAGAGATGTTGAAAATGAATGAACGCATGGAAGAAGGGTACTCTACTCAGAGACCACTAATGTTTGATGGGAAATTTTATACATACTGGAATAATAGGATGAAAATCTTCATCAAAGCCGAGAACTATCAAGTTTGGAGAGTCATCGAAGTTGGAGATTTTGAGGTAACCACCACCAACTCCAATAACGAGACTGTTCCCAAACCGATAACTGAATACGAGAAGGAAGATTTCCAAAAAATGGAGATGATTGCTCTTGCCATCAAATTACTACACTGTGGGCTGGGACCAAATGAACAAAATCGAATAATGGGCTGCAAAACAGTAAAACAAATTTGGGATCTGCTGGAGGTCACCCATGAAGGAACCAGTGAAGTAAAGCGTTCCAAGATTGACTTGCTCATGTCAAAATATGAAAGATTTGTTATGGAACCTGGAGAAAGCATTCAAGAAATGTTTACTAGATTCACTAACATCACAAATGAGCTTGTCTCTCTTGGAAGGCTAATTCCCTCAAATGAACAGGTACGGAAAATCCTAAGGAGCCTACCTCAAGATGATCGTTGGAGAGCTAAGGTCACTGCCATTTAAGAATCTAAAGATTTCACCAAATTTAACCTGGAAGAGTTAGTTGGTTCCCTGATGACTCATAAATTGCATCTGGGAACAGCAGACAGTTCCAGGAACAAAGGCTTGGCTCTAACATCGAATGATCAAGAAGAGTCAGAAAATGATGAGGAAGAGGCAGCAATGTTGGTGCAAAAATTCAAGAAGTTCTTCAGGAACAACAAATATAATAATCAAAGAAACTTCAAAGAAAGAGGAACTGCAAATTCAAAAGCCAACTTTGAATGCCACAAATGTGGAAGTACCGATCACTTCATCAAAGAATGCCCTTAATGGAAGAAAGAGAAGGATAAAGGGAAGGCAAGGGAAACAGGAAGACAAACAGTAAAAGGGAACTTCAACAAAGCTGATTTTCGCAAAGCCATGATAGCTGCATGGGGAGAATCTGAAAGCAAGGCTTAAACCGAAGCTCCCGTTGAAGAAGAAACAGCCAATCTCTGTCACATGGCTATACATGATGAGAAGTCCAAAGGAAAAGAGGTATTGTCTTCTAATTCATTTCTTGATTACCTATTCAAATTGGATACACATAAATTGATTAAATTGATTTTGGAGACACAAGAAAATCTGGAAAAACGAACTGTCATCTATCTCCAAACAGAAAAGACCTTAAGGCTAGTAAAGACCAAATATCCTACCTAAATTCTTTTAGGTCCGATAAGCAAACTCGATTCTTTGATTTACTTGATAAAAATGTGATGTTAAAGGAAACTATAGGAAAGGTTAAACAAGAAAACATCATGTTAAATATTGAATTAAATCAATATAAATTGTTAGGATTAGAATTAAAGATCGAGTCCATTCAAGAGATTAAAAATGATTTTAATAAAATGAAGTTAGACCTAGAATCCGCCAAAAATAAAAGTGAACAACTTAAGCTTGAATTAAATTCAAGAGGAAAAGGGAAAATCAAAGAGGTTCCCAAATGGATTCTTAACGCTAAAACTAAAGGAACTGAAATTTAGGATATAATAAATATGATAAAAAGAAGAAGGTCTATGTCGATCTCCCAAGTAGTAAGATCTGTTCCTTTTGTGGCAAGACGGGGCACCTGAAATATCAATGTTTAAAAAGGGAACAACATAACAAAACGAACCAAATATATGTCGATAGAGTTTGGATAAAGAAATATGATTCTTGTATAATCGACATGGAACCCAAGGATGGCTGGGTTCCACCCTCTAACAACTAAGTTCGTTTTGCAGGTTCTAGTGAGGGGGAACAGCTCATGGTATCTCGACAGTGGTTGTTCCAAGCACATGACAGACGATAGATCAAAGTTTCTCTCACTGGAAGCCTATGATGGAGGAACTGTGACCTTTGGCGATAACATGAAAGGAGAAATAATTGCAAAAGGAAAGATAGGAAGGTCAAGTTCCCATGCTATAGACAATGTATTTTTAGTCGAGAATTTAAAACACAATTTTTTACCCTACAAAAAAAAACACAATTTTTTAAGTATCTCTCAATTTTGCGACAAAGGTAACTCCTACGTGGTGGACCTGTACACTGTTCCTAAAACTAAAACCAGTCTAACGTGTCTGAGTGTTACAGAAGATGACCCTCTTCTTTGGCATAAACGATTAGGTCATGCTAGTTTTTTTTTGCTTAATACTTTACGATCTAAAGACCTAGTAAGAAGATTGTCGTCCCTTAAATTTCAAAAAGATGAGGTTTGTGATCCTTGTGCCAAAGGAAAACATGTAAGGTCATCCTTCAAACCTAAAAATGTCGTGACCACCTCAAGGTCACTTGAATTAATTCATATGGATCTTTTTGGACCAATGAGAATCCAAAGTCGCAGCGGTAAGCGATATGTATTTATTTTAGTTGATGATTACAATAGATTTACATGGACATTATTTTTATCTAGCAAAGATGAGGCTTTTGATGAATTTGTTGCATTCGCCACTAAAATTCAAAAATCAAGTAACAATCAACTTGTCCACATAAGATCGGATCATGGTAAGGAATTTAAAAATTCAAGGTTTATGGACTATTGTAATGAGCATGGTTTAAGTCACAATTTCTCCGCACCTAGAACACCACAACAAAATGGTGTGGTAGAACGTAAAAATAGAACCTTAGAGGAAATGGCTAGAACCATGTTAATAGCTAGTGGACTACCTAGAAATTTTTGGGCCGAAGTCGTGAATACTGCATGCTATACATTAAATCGTGTATTAATTAGACCGATCACTTCTAAAACCCCCTACGAACTATTTAAAGGAATTAAACCTAATATTTCATATTTTCGAGTCTTTGGATGTCGATGTTTTGTGCATGTAAATGGAAAAAGAAATATAGGTAAATTCGATGAAAGAAGTGATGAAGCAGTATTTCTTGGCTATTCATCTCACAGTAAAGCTTATAGAGTTTATAATAAGAAAACTATGTGTGTTGAGGAATCTATTCACATTATCTTTGATGAAACTAATTTCATGACAAGTGAACAAGAAATAGGTGATTTTAAGATAGGTCTTGTTAATCTGGACGATGATGAAAACATACAAAAGGAGCAAGATCAAGAAGAACAACAACAGGTTCAGAATGCTGAACCAAATCAAGAACAGGAACAACATGCAGATCTGGAACAGCCTGCCGTTCCTAATCTAGATATCCCTAGAGAAGTACAAGATGAAAGAATTGAAGCTGAGCCAAATCAGAATCAAGTCAGTGAGCCTGCTTCCACATCGTCTCCACCAGAGACTTTGTCCCAAAACCGTGGAAACATCAAAAATACATGCACGAGACTTGATCCTAAGCGATATGAGCAAAGGCATATAAACAAGGTCCCAAATGAGAAACTTTTGTGCACACTTTGCATTTCAACGTTGGAGCCCAAGAATCATGAAGAAGCATTACAAGATTCAGCTTGGGTAGTTGCAATGCAAGATGAATTAAATGAGTTTGAAAGAAATAAAGTGTGGCACTTGGAACCAAAACCCAAGAACATGAAGATAATTGGGTTAAAATGGGTATTTAGGAACAAGTTGGACGAGCATGGCACAATAGTCAGAAACAAAGCAAGGTTGGTGGTTAAAGGATACAATCAACAAGAAGGTATTGACTATACTGAAACTTTTGCTCCAGTAGCTAGATTAGAAGCTATTAGAATTCTTATTTCATTTGCTGCT
The DNA here is from genome assembly GCA_019776075.1 of Amaranthus palmeri. Taxonomy (NCBI): domain Eukaryota; kingdom Viridiplantae; phylum Streptophyta; class Magnoliopsida; order Caryophyllales; family Amaranthaceae; genus Amaranthus; species Amaranthus palmeri. The sequence goes on along the minus strand of JAAKBH010000108.1, from coordinate 264,899 downwards.
TTTATGAATTTTAAATTATATCAAATGGATGTGAAATGTGCATTTTTAAATGGGTTTCTACTAGAAAAAGTATTTGTGCAACAGCCGCCTGGCTTTGAAAACCCAATTTCTCCGTATCACGTCTACAAGCTTGATAAAGCTCTTTATGGGCTAAAACAAGCTCCTAGGCAATGGTACGAGAGATTATCTAAATTTTGGATTGAAAACAAGTTCATAAGAGGTAAAATAGACAAGACCTTATTCTTTAAGAATAAAGGTTCAGATATTTTAGCTGTTCAAATATATGTTGATGATATTATTTTTGGAGCTACTAATGAATCGTTATGCAAAGAATTTGCTGACTTAATGAGTGCTGAATTTGAAATGAGTATGATGGGAGAACTAAATTTCTTCCTTGGTTTGCAAATTAAACAAACTACTAACGGTAACTTTATTCATCAACAAAAGTATATAAAAGAACTTCTAAAGAAATTTGGACTAGATAATGCTAAGACAAACCACACACCCATGGCCACTGAAGACTCTAACTAAATTAGTGTTGACCAAACAATGTATAGAGGCATGATAGGATCACTACTATATTTGACTGCTAGTAGACTTGATATATCCTTTAGTGTTCGTTTGTGTGCTAGATTTCAATCAAATCCTAAAGAATCACACCATACGGCAGTGAAAAGAATTCTAAGGTATTTAAAGGGAACAGATGACTTGTCCCTATTTTAACCGAAAAGCGATGTCTATGACTTGAAAGGGTATAGTGATGCAGATTAAGCAGGTGATCTTGTGAATAGAAAAAGTACATCAGGAATGGTACAGTTTCTTGGCTCTTGCTTGGTATTATAGAGTTCCAAGAAACAGAACACAGTAGCTTTATCCACTGCAGAAGCTGAATATGTGGCAGCAGCAGCTTGCTGTTCCCAAATGCTATGTAAAAAACAACAGCTAAGAGTTTTTGGTATTAAACTTGAATGTGTTCCTATTTATTGTGAGAATACTAGTGCCATTTGCATTTCTAAAGATCCGGTGCATCATTCTAGAGTTAAACATATTCATATTAGGCATCATTTTCTTAAGGATAATGTCGAGCATAAAAATATTATTGTTAAACATGTCAGTACTAGTGATTAAGTTGCAGATATAATGACTAAACCGCTTCCAAGGGAACAATTCGAAAAGATGAGGTTGGAGCTAGGTATGATCAAGCTTCACTAAAGTTTAATACTAGTATTCCTTCTCTAAACAACGTGAAAATTGGAAGGGTTAGATCAACCACAACAACCAAGATTGAACATTCAATCATTGCGAGATTTAGGTATGCATCTATTTAAGTATGTGCCATGATATTGTCTTGATTGCTTGCTTAACTGAATAGACCTAGTAGCATAATTTGTCCTATATTATTCTATTAGTCTCATATTATAAATTTATTTTTCGTATAAACAAAAAATCAGAAAAATTTATTTGATATTTCCACAAAATTCCAGCATTTTATTTATTTTAATTTATTACGGTAAAGTCAACTTAATTTAAAAAGTTGAAGACGGATCATTGGGGTGTTTCGATAATCAGTTATGTAAACCGCCACATTCAACGAATTTACCCACGAACTGTTCGTTACACTCCACATTCAAATGAAAAATTTTCTTTTTTTTCAATTTGAAATTACGATCAAAAACAAATTTAGTCGCAATTTAGTCGGAAAAGTAGTCGGAATATTCCGACTAAAAGTGGGTAGCCGGTGGGTTTTGGTCGGAATTTTGCATTTTTTTTGTAGTGTGTTTTTGTCTTGGGGCACATATCCTCGTTTTTGTATAAGTTATCTCTGCTGCATGGTTTATAAATTGCATGGTTTCAAAGAGTCAAGTTAGTTTAAAACGCAAGCGTTGACATCGGAACCACGATCCATGCTTAGCATGTTGATTTGAGAAGCCAACGATGACTCATTTCGACGTGATATAGTTTTGATAGGCCGTTGATGCCTTTGCTTTATTAGATTTTAAATAACTTTTGTTTTTCTACAAAAGGCAGATAGTTTTTGGGTAGATGCTGCCAAGATATCCACTCACCTTTTTAAAGTTAATATTTAACGTTTATTTAAATTCTCCTTTTCTTTTTATGTAACATCTGAATTTCCTTCTGTCTTTGCTTTATTAGATTTTGGTTTCGTTTAAGGGGTCGGATTTTATGGGGTATTATAGTAACAATCAGGTTCGGGCAAATTTGGTTGTGGACTGTGGAGGGCGGTGTGTGGCGATGGGGAGGAAGGGGTAAATGTCAGTAATGGAGGACTGGTAGCTTCAATGGAATAGGAGGGTGATGAGTTGATTTTTCTATTTTTTAAATTTTACTTTTAATTTTTAATATTTTTATTATTCATTTGTGTTTTTTATTATTTTTTTTAAGAGTTAACCTACAAATACAAGTTAACAATTGAGTAACAATATTCTTGGTTAAGTGATTTAAAAGTTGAGATTATTTATGGTTAAATAATAGGTGGGATTATTGTAGGAAAATGAGAGAAAGTTTAGATTATTGTAGGTGAATTTTTCACACACACACACACACACACACACACACACACACACATATATATATACACACACACACACATATATATATGATGGCAGATCGATTGACCTCCACAATTTTCTTACTACCTTGAAGATGCGAGTGGGTGTTTGGGCAAAGGAACTACTTGGTGTTTGCATTGACCCTTGAATCGTCTATGTTTGTATTTTGTTTCATATCGAGTTGTTTCTTGTTTTGTCGTATGGGGATTTGTATGGAGGTGGTGCTTTGTTTTTTTTCGTATTCTGTTTTGGTGATTCTAGGACTTTATAGTTTTTTTTTTGGTTTGTAAGGTGGTAGGAGATAGCTAAGGTGTGTAAGGTGATAGGTATTGCTACCTTTATTGGGTGGCCTGATTCTTGGTCCTCGTCTCTAATGGCTTTTTATGCCGGCGGTTTCGGGGCTCCCAAGTTTCAGTGTTTTGTCTTATTCTTTTATATATTTCCTAATTTTCAATATATATATATATATATATATATATATATATATATATATATATATATATATATATATATATATATATATATATATATATATATATATATATATATATATATATATATATATATATATATATATATATATATATATATATATATATATATATAAATGTAATACCACAAGTGCACGGCGTAACTTAGTACGGGTCGAATCCACAAGGAATGGGGATTAAGTCAATAGCTTCTCAATCGATTAGTGAGCTCATCTTCAACCTATATATGGTCATGGTTATGGGTTTATGAGGAAGAACGTATCTTAAATACTAATGTTCTCTCTCGAGCAACAATAGCTTCCTAAAACATACTTAACCACCTATTTTCATGGAGCTAAGCATAGATTAAGACATGTAGCACACATTCATTATTTCCAATCAAAACATCTACCTATTCTCATGGAGATGATTCAACCTCTAAGCATAGATTATCGTTAAAAATCGACTCTCGCCCTCAATTCAACGACACTAAACAAGATAGCAAAACCTATGCTAAACCATAAACAACACAACCAATGCCAAAGGTAAAGATAGCAATTCAAACTATATACATGGTGATCATGCCTAACTTAAGCCAAAACAACTACTCACTCATGTTCATATTGAAGTTATAGATTGCAGTTAAGCTAATAAACATGGATGAATGAATTTAACTAAAGTATTCTAATAATATGAGTGCAATAAGTTGAAGGACAACAAGCATAAACTTATGTAACCAAAGACAAACAATCACTAATTAGTATGAATTGAAACCAATAAAAGTAAGTATAGAAATTACTCTTTGATGAACAAGATGAATTGATGAATCAAAGCAATAACTTCCAAAAGCTTCAATGAAAATACACCAATGATTGAAGAATTCCAAATTGCAAAGTATTACACTAAACGATTAAGCTAAGATAGTGTTTGGAAATTGAAAACTCTTAATTGAAAGAAAGGAAACTATGTTAAACACTAATTCTTGATTGAAAATGAAAGCTAAGCTAAGAATACATAGAAATTACTCTAAAGTGAAGGTGAAAACTGAGATGATAAGTTGAGATGAAAGATGAGATGCTCCACTCCTTCTTCCTCTTCTCTATTTATAGGCTTCAAAGCATGTGGGGGTGGTGGTTTCATGATTGCTCCACCACCCCTAAGGTGTAGGAGGGAGGTGCCACCCCTAAAGATAGGGTAGGGTGGCTAGCAAAATCCTTTCAACAGCAAAAAATGAGGAAACAAATTTAATTGGACCAAAATGTTTCTTATAAAGATCGCAAAAAGCTGCTGCCGCCCATTTCGCTCGACCCGAGCAAGCTAGCTCGACCTGGTCGAGCGAGCATCAGGTACTTGGCTAGAAACATCAGAATGTGGACAGAAGGAATGAATTTGATCTGCTCGACCCGAGCCATCTTGCTCGACCTGGTCGAGCGGATGTTCTGTGCCTTGGTATTGGATGCTGCAACTGATCAGAAGCTACTGGAAGAAAAAAAAATCATTTCGCTCGACCGAGCCATATTGCTCGACCTGGTCGAGCGGCCTTCAGAATGGCTTAAATCAGCTTCTGATTTCAAGTATGGGTCCCAGGATGCTCGAGCCCCCTTGGCTCGACCCAGATTAGGTCGAGTGGCTTTGAAATGGCCTATTTTCGCTCTCGTTTCGGCTTGTCTTCTTGACTTGGCTCATCGAGGCCTTGCTTCCTTAAGTTTTTGGAGCTGAATGAGCAGCGTATGCATCAAAAGTGCTTGATTTAATAAGTTTAACCTGAAATTCAACAAAACAACAAAATACCAAACCAAGCGTAAAAGCTTACATAAAACATGCATCGCTACATCAAATCTCAACATAATTCAATTAAACAACGGGGATAAAGTATGAATAAAATGTAGTTAACAAATTCCCCCAAGCCAATCCCTTGCTTGTCCTCAAGCAAGTGCTCTACCAAAATTTAAAAAGTCAAACAAAATAAAACTAAAAATCACAAATGCACAAAATGGATCTTAGGAAAGCCGTAAACATGAAAACATAAGCCACGAAAAATCAAAATATGTATGGCAGACTAGCAAACTATGATTATCAATTCTAAAAGCTTGAAATACGCACCTGATTCCACAAATCATCCTCAAAACAGGTCATTAAGCGAGGATCTCACCAAACTGAGTCTAACACTCCCAATACCGATCGCAATGAGTATAAGTGGACCTCACTTTTGGGTATGTAAGCCAAGATAAACAACCACACTCAAGTGTTCTAAAGTTACGCTCATTCCCTCATCTTATGGCTCAATGTGATGTGAGCTTCTGAATGGAGATGTGTCAAAGTTTCGCACCTCGGTACTCGGGGACTCAAAGGCTAAGACTTCACTAGAAGTAGGTGGATGAACCTAAAAGTGGTGAATTGGTGAAGGCTAGAGTACGATGAAACATAGAAAAGGGTAAGGTTATGAAAAGAGATAGCATAACTAGTTAGTTAACCCGAACAAACCAAAAAATGACCCATGGTTTACACAACTTGGCATTTATTAACTAATAATATTTTCCTATACAAGTTTTGGAATTCTTTTTCTTTCTTTTCTTCTCTTTTTTTGTGTTTGGATGAATGAATGATAAAAACAAAATATTATACTACTAAAAGTGGGTAGTAGAATCAAAGCCATATAGTACTTAACTAAATATATACAACCATATCTAAAATATCACCATAATATATACATAAGTGGTGATCTCAAGAAAAAGCTAAAAATCAAAAACAAACTAAAAACTCATGCCAAGTGTGATGAACCAACAACCAACATTCCATCAACCAAACCAAATAGTATGCTTAAAGAGTTAGGGTGAAGGTGGAAGGAAGGTTAAAGTGAAGGTGCATAAAAAAGGAATGGAAAGCTTGAATAAGATATGGAAGAAAATGGGTATAATGTAGGTTAATAAAAAGGGTAAGATAAGCTCATCCAAACTAGCAACTAGATCCATACAATGCCCAAATCCCTCAAGTCATGCCTAGTGCGCTACAAATCCACAATCTCATTAATCTACAATTATGCACGGAGAGGCTCAATAATTTCTCACGGGTTTAAATATGTCCACAGATACCCAAAGGCGGTGCCACAAACCAAGTCCTGCTTCACTATTGTTTTGAAAATTCAAAGGTTCACTGGTTTGTAAGTCAAAAATTTAGAAAGAATAATTTAAGTTTGCTACAATACCATACACAAATCAGATTTTATGGCCCTAAATGAAATACAAGACAACTATTCAAAGATCCAAATTATGCATAACAATAACCAAAGAAACAACAAACAGACCAAAGAAAAGACAAACCAAAGAAACTAGCAAACAAGAAATCTAACCACTACTAGCATGCATATGTACAAGAGGAATAAGAGAAAAGCATACCTCTACACAAAACAACTCAACACCTCCCCCAAGCCGAACTGAGCAGTGTCCTCAATGCGACCAAGGGCTTGAAGAAAGTGCGAGGGCTCTAATCATCACTCTCATCATCATCATCATCATCATCATCATCCTCTTCATTATCATCGTCCTCATCATCACCTTGAACCCCGAGGCCAAAAGATGTACTAGCCTCACCCACATCACCATAGACATACCCAAAATCACCAGGCGGGGGCGTGTTGTGCGAGGTGCCACCAAACTCATAGGTAGAGGATGGGCCTCGTTGCTCAAATGTGGGTGAGGGGCGGCGCTTCTCGTGTGCGGAGGGAGAGCCACCTTGCCTAAAACTAGGCATGAATCCATCGCGCCCCCAGCGTGAGTATTGGTTGTGAAAAGGCTCATGATGAGGCCTCTCCACTGCAATGGCTCAGGTTGAGGTGCCTCCTCTCTAAAGAGATAAGAGGCACGATTGGGGACTAGGTCAGGGAGGTTTGGCTTAGGAAGAGGGATACCACCATGCCAATCATGTATCTTCCACCAGTTTTGCCCATTTATAACATCAAGCCACTTAGATTGAACTAAGTGGGCAATACTGATGGTGGTGGTCTCTCGGGATTGTATCCTTTCACCTCTCCACCCAAAATGCAAAGCTATGTGTGTGATGAGTCCGCCAAACTGAATCGGTGTGCGAACGGTGTTTGGTTGATTGATAGTATGGCGGAACGTGTTCACAAGGAGCCGGACTAGGTATGGTCTAAAACCCCATTCGGGGCGGAGGTAGGAGCCCAAGACAACTAAATCATTACTATTGGCTTTATTAGACTCAGAATTGGCCGTTATCGTAAAAGCCATAAACTTGAACCAAATCCTGATTGCAGGATGGTGAACCTTTTTTAGAATCAGGTTCTAAAGGTTGGTCAAGTGTTCATTTGCAATCAAAGGCCAAATCTGGGACGGGTGTTGGTCATAATCCATACCCTCCCCATTATCAGCTAAGCCAAATAGAAACAGTGAGTTGGAGCTCCTCTCCTCCTATCCTAAAGAAAAATGTAGAGTCCCCAGGGAGCTTAGAAATTCAAGTACTTATTCGGGATAGGTCTCTCTATGCATATTAAATAAAAAAACCCATGCCTAATGCTCTAAACAAATGCATTGAATACTAAAAAATTCCTAGAGTTCTAAGAACATTGGCACATATAAAGCGGGTAGGAACAATAGACCTTTGTTTCAAGCTAACGAATATGTCTTTTTGAGCTTGATCCCGAAATTGCACATTTGGATAATCCTCATCCGTCTCTATTTCCTCTTGGGGTGAGGGACTTCTTTCTCTTCTTCTTAATCTTCTCCTTGGTGCCATTGTTAAAGTGATTGATTTTTCCTACAAATAAACAAGAACAACAAGGCACAAACACAAAGATTTCTACAAAAATGTAGAAATTTGTTAGAAGAATCAAAAATTAAATCCAAAAAATATCCATTGAATATTGTAAATCTTTAAGAATATTCTCCATCATAATTTGCATTTACCTCAATACGTATAGAGTACTTAATAGGCTTACGACAGTTTGAATTTTACGACATTCTTATTCATATCAACTCTTATTCCATATTGTTCTCAACTTCCTATAATAGAAATTCTTATCCAAATATCATTAAATTAAACATGTCACAAATACTTTTCTACATGCGTTATTTCTTGATTGATTTTCAATCTTTACACATAACTAACTCATAACTTTCAATATTCCCAAATTGCTTCATTTGAACTTTATGCATCGAATAATTCTTGCTCAACATCATCTCAGTACTCAATAGGCTTGGCACTCAACTCCTTATTCCAATTATCGGAGTATATATAAAATATGTTTTTGTAAACAGATGCTTGAAATATGTACATTTTCAAGTTGAAATTTAAGCTATTTTAAAAACATAAATTTTTTTCTATATACATGACACATAAATAATCATGCAAAATTTCACATACAATCAATTAGATCCACAATCAAGCTTTAAACGAAAATTCCCAACTTTAATATCCTCTAAAACTTCTATCACCAAACTTCTAAGTTCCAAATTCATAATCCTGACTTAACTCTTACCCTTCGCCATGACTCTTTCTAAAGAGTATTCACAACACGTACGGAAACTTCAAGATTTCCTCAGCACATAAGCACGTTACACATCACACGTATAACACAAAGTCACGTTAATATCATTTGATTCTCAGAGATTACTCCCAGCGACTCGACTAATGCGCTCACTCAGGTTATCGAAATTCATTTTTCAAAAGTTTTATACTCGAATATGAGGATTCGAGTACTCCAGAAATAACCAGGCTCTGATACCAATTGAAACAGCCCAAACTGGCGTAAACAATATTATAATACTGTCTATAAAGCACAGCGGAAGACTTATAAAAGTCTGAGCTGAATCCGACCTGTGACTTGATTGCCACAACAAACTAACATCAAAATATTTAAAACTTTTTACATTAAATAAGTGAATACTATTTACAAAACATTATAAAATAATTACAATTTAATTTACAAATATCTAATTTACATTATGATTTTCAAAAAGAAAACCTCGCCTCGCACTTAACACATAACACAAGCAGACATCATCCCCACAGTAGTGCTAACCTGAAAATGGATCTATCCCCCGTAAGGGATAGGCCCCATCAAAGACTGTCAACAATTGAATTGTTGAGTAATCCAACAAACTATTACATTTATATACAAGTCATTTACAAACATCTCCGATTCAACCTTTTGCTCATTTGGTATCTCCTTATGAAATATTAATTTATCAAAATCCAAACTCTTTTAAAAGATCGTTTGGTATCAACATAAATACGGCTAAGAACCTTTAGTTCATAGCAAATCATAACACGGCTATAACTTTACAAGTTAATAGCGAAAGTCAAAATACGACAAATGAAACATATGAATACATTTGCGAAACAAACAGAACTTTATATACCAAACGTATTTATTCAAAACTCATATAAAAACAATAATATAACAGCACTTTAAAACGTGGGAATATATGGACCGTCAGGAAGTAGGCTTGATCTAAATCCTGAGAATACGGGTGATCGTCATCACCGAAATACGGTTCTTGCAAGAACGAAACGGGACCGGGGGCTCGAGACCGATCCGAATAACCATTACCTATTATCAAGCTATAGGATTTCATAATAATCCGGAGATAAATAACCGTTGCCAATTCCCAAAGCGAACATGTTTCAATGTCGAACATTTTAATGTAAAACAAATCAATAAATCACTTGATTTTCTTTAAAATCAATACTCATTACTCATTTTCTTAGAACAATATTTAAAAGCTTATATCTATAAAGCTATGAACATGTAAAACATAATTTTGATCAAGGTTTAAAAGCAAGGTCAAACAAAGTCAAATTCCAAAATTTCGAACACAAAAAGTAATACGATTTTGCTTAAATATAAATAGCAGTAAAACCTTATAAAACATAACTTGAACTTTGAAATATTTAAATTAAATTTAAAAGATAATAGTGTTTGTAGGATTACCTTTCTACGCCGTGAATAGAAATCAATAATTAAAATACCAATAAATCATCATCAACCATCGGCATGTAAAAGCTTGAGTTACTATCAATGGAGTTAACAAATTTTACACTAATCATAAATCCAAAATACCCAACTTATATCATCTAATCGAATACCCAATTTGTTTCATAACTACTAATCCCGTATTAGTACCATATCAGGACACCCAGTTTGTATTTTTATAATAAATTTCTCATACGAACTCATTTTGGGGTGATTTAAGTGCCCAGTGGCAGCAAGATGGATTACTACTTAGGACTACTATCTCAAATGATCAATACCCGCATATAAGTTTTATGATGTAGAATAATATTTTTAGAGAGATCGAGACCCTTTTAAATAATACCCAAATTATTATACTTGGATGATTAATTATAGAATAATTAATCTAATAATAATGAGCTAATCTTTAACAAATAATCAAAGATGGGTTGGTTTGGTTTCCTCCCTTTCTCACGGCCCAAAATGGCCTTTATATAGATATACATAAGAACATGAGATGGCAACATGCCACATATGACATTTCTATAACCGACACATGTAACACACGTGTCATAAAGATAGCACGCCGCGTGGCGCCTCGCTTGCGAGTCGTGTGGTGCGGCTTTTTGTCCCAAATTCAATACGACTGATATCCTTAGATAATATAATATTATTCTGAGTCCCAATAAAATAACTTACTTAAAATTTAAAACCCAAATTAACTTAATTAATTTCTATTAATTAAGCCAGTAAAATAGGGGTTGTCTCAGTACCGAAAAAGATACTTTACGTTGTTTCGCAAAAATATCGTTATGATAAGTAAAAAATGACATTAAATATCTTTCTTTAGTCTACATGCTGAAAAATAGACAAATAAGTATTTGTTTCGATCGGATTTCCAAAAAGATACTCCTCTAACGATAATTGGGATGTCCGTTTTTAAAAATATCGTTATAATATGTATAAATGACGTCAAAATGATAAAACGCAAGGGTACTATTGGTATTTAGGAAAGTCAAAGGTTATTTGGTATGGTTAGCAAAAGTCAAAGGTGATTAAAATGGTCAACGATTATTAAGGCTGGTTAAAGGTCATTTGGGTTGGTCAACGACCACCTGGTTTGAATGGTATAGAACTTGATACTTTGGTGGCTTTAATTCATAAAAAATAAACTTTGAGGCTGTGATTTGTAAAGCTCTAAATGTGAAAGTTACTATTCGGAAACTATTTTAAAAATTATGAGTATGGTAAAAGTTTAATCGTCATACCATCTACTAATTCATAAGCATTTGTGTCATTTGTCATTTCATATAAGCATTTGTTCCAGGTTTCACTTCATACAAACCTTTATGCTACCAAGTGTCATTTCATATGACTATTTGTGCCAAGCGTCAATTCATATAAGCATTTGTGATGTCAAATGCCACGTCACTCCTTTTCAACAAGACCCTCACATGATTAATATACAACTTAATGTATTTTTGCATGCTTTTACTTACTCTATGTATTCTTGCATTTCCAAATTAAAACGAAACTACTTAACTCCACCATTTGATCAAATAAAAAACAATCCTCACCTACTTAATGTACAACTCTATGTATTCTTGCATTTTCTAATAAAATTTTCTTCTTATTAATAAACTACTCTTCTTCTTCACCTAATTTATGCATCTCGTATCAACATTTAGTATTCACAACAAAATTAGAATTTTCTTTGGAAGTACTCTTCCCGCTCCTTCCTTCCCACTAAATTTGATTCTTATCCTCTTCACAATGCAATATTACTACTCTATAATTCTTATTCATACCAACATTTATTGATACGATTATTTAGTATTGTTATTATGAGATACAACATTGAATGATTATATCACTATAAATATACACTCAATATATGATAATATTAGACAGGGGCGGATGCAGTGGGAGTCAGTGCTGTCAAGTGACAGCATTTAATTGTAAAATACTTCAACTATAAACGGTAAGAAGTTGAGCTGAGATGGTAAAGTCAATAGAATATCATGCAACTTGTCCAGGTTCGACTTTCAGTTAGCACATTTCTTTCCTTTATTTTGCAATCCTAATGTTGGCCCACCTACGCTATTTTCCTACTTTCTTCTACTATCTCAAGTCAGTTCTTTCTTGCTTTTACTTTCTATTTTTCTTCTTTTCTTTTCTTTTTTTTTTTTCAATTTTTCTTACTTTTAATTTCTTAGACTAAAGACAAATCTATAAGGCCTTGAGACATTCATTAACTCTTTATATTTTCCATCATTCAATTCTATCAATATTTATACTCTCAAACACCAAACACTAATCTCAAGTCACTAAGCCAAAATAAAATAAGTATACCAAAAATGATATGATTATGTTATGATTTAGATTATTATCACAAAAATTTAAAACATGGATTTTCAATATAAAGCAACATAATAAACTCACAATCACTTAAAAAGTAGTGAAAAAGAGTCAAAAATAGTGAGAATAAGTAGAAATAATATCGATTCATTAAGGATATCGTTATTTTAACTAGTGAAGTAAGATTATAAGAGTATGGTTGATTTACTCTCATAATGAAAATTACGCCTAATATCTAGATTTGTGGGATAATTCAAAAGTGATTAATGCCTTAATTGAACGATGTGGAATATAAATTTTTTCTATTAAATTAGTGACATCACTTAAATTTTTTCTGGATCCGCCCCTGATATTAGATACCACATAAAATATTGCTCAAATCACAACTCAAAATTTATTTGTTGTAGCAAAAATAACTTAATGAGAATAAATAATCAAAGGATTTGTTTGTAATTAAAGTTAAATTCATATATACAAGGAAATAATTGAAATATATGGGTAAAGAAACTGCATTAATACATGATCATGATAAATGATGAGGTAAACTAATTTATTAGTCAACAAAATGAATTATGTAATTTATCAACCAATTAACAAGGTTTACTCTCACTAATTAATGCTATAATATTGTTTTTATCTTCTCCCTCCGTTCCTTAAAGAAGTTTCAATTTGTCATTTTGGGGTGTTTCATTTGTTGTTTCTATTAAGAGTCTTTCCATTTATGTCACAAATTTTGGATAAAAATAACCTTAGTCATACTCGCTTTTATATTTTTATAATGCTTATGGATCCCACATATCTTCTACTAGATTCAATTTAACATTTTAATATTGTTTATGGTTTCCACATGTTTCCCACTAACTTTATAAAACTATTTTTTATTAGTTGTGGTCCCCATATTTTTTCCACTAATTTTCTTTTAATATTTTTTAATGCATATGGTCCCTACTTTTCTCCAATTATATTTATTATTCAATCAAATAATATATCCACTATTTACAATATTCAACTTTTCTTAATTCTCGTGAACATTCCTAATGGGAACTTCATTAGGAATTAAGGAGGGAGTATTATTTTTTAATCTCAAAAAACTACGGGTCAAGTCTCCATTGCTTACTACAATTTAATCAAGGTTTACTAAAATATTTTGTTTCTGACATCAATTTAAATTTGAATTCGCATGAAATGTACACATGGTGATCTTGCTATGTAATTCAAAAAATGAAAATATTTAAATTTTAATATATGATAATCATAAAATTTAATTAATATTAAACTTGCAATTTCATACCTCCCATTTATTCCGAAACACAATAATATTAATATATAATTTTGAACAAAAATCTTACATATTTAGTACGAGTGAGTAAAAAAAGAAAAATAAGTGAGAGGAAGAGGCAAGAGAGTCCTTGTGCCAAAATTGAATAATAAGCAGAGAGCATTGAATAGTCTCCCCCACCTCAAAAATGGTAAGAGTATATAAGACCACAAGATTCACATATTGACAGCTTAGACTGAGACTCAGTAATCAGTAATGACCAACAAACAAACACCAAAAAGGTCACTTTCTTCACCTTACTCTATTGTGACTTTGTGCTTGTGGGTCTTCTCCTTTATTTACTTTGTTTCTATGTCTTCTCATGACCTGTTTAGTAGGTGGTAATAAATTATGGCAATGGGAATAGTGTAACTTTTGTTAAAAAATCGTTTGGCTATCTTGATGGTCATGCTTGATAATCTTCAATCATCTCATCTTGTTTATAAAATTCATTCCAATGCATTACTAATAGGAGATGTGGTATTAGGAGGTAATGGAAATTTGTGAACAAGAAAACTTTTTTGTGATCAAAGTTTTATTACCGTGGAAATGACATGAAAGTTTTGATGAAAATTTACACTATAAATCATTCCCATTACCACCATTTAGTTAGTACCACTAACCAAACGGACCGTCAGGGCTTTAGGACTTTGGCCTTATTTCCCAAAAACTTTCTTTATCATAAATTTTGCTAAACTAATCTCTAATGTCACTTATTTCTATACACAATTTTTAAAATTAAATGGGACAAAAATAATAGTATGCTTCAAGTTCAAACTATTCCCTCAAGGTTTAAAAATAAGTTTAATATTTTTTTTCTTAATGCAGATTATAATATTATGTTTTTCATCGACTTTGTATAATATTCAACTCTCAATCAAAAATGATATAAAGTTAGAGAACATGTATGTGATAAATAAATTAATTACACCTTATATCTATCTTAAGAGTATTGTTTAAACACTATAAAATTAAGAATAAATTTACAATACGTATGAGTTTTTTTTGTCATAATAAGAAATAATAAAAATATTATGGGATTAACATTATCAGATAATATACATTTAAATTTTTTTATTAATTAGAGTTAGACCTTACCTAGATTCTACTTTTAGTACATGAACCAGATTCACACATTAAAAAGAAAAGAAAGCTTAAATCAAACCCTAGAATGGAATCACATTTAGATCTAGACCCATTAATCCTGTGTCAATGTCTACTGACAGCTAAGTCTATAATCTTTCAACAATTCTTGTATTATGGTAGTCTCATATTTGTATTATACTTGTTTTAACAGATTTTTTATTTTGCAGTCGTCTCACTGTGAGGCGGTCTCATGCATGATTGGCTAATGATATTTTAGCCCTTTAATATTTACCATTTTTTCCAACTAATTTGATATTTTAGCCCTTTAATATTTACCTTTTTTCCAACTAATTTGATTGGCTTTTTTCATTGACTATTTAGCGTATTGACTTTCTATATTAAATAACCGATATTTGATATTTAATTTTACCAAATATCTCCCTAAATAATTAGCTTATCCAACTAGCTTGAAAACCAATAAAAATAATAAACACTTTTGGTTGATCATACAAACCAACAACAAATAAATACTATCTCTTATTCAATCCATTAGTCCCATTTGGTTTTTCACACTTGACGAGAAAACATTTTAACCCTTAATATCTCTAATTGTTTTTAATTAAAAATTATAAAAGATAGAAATTAATAATCTTTGTATTGAGACGAATCAAATAAGATCCAATATGATTATGTTTTAACTTATAGATTAAGAATAAAATACAATTTAAGAATAATAAGTGAATAGTGAAAAAAATCAATGGAACTAATGGGTAGAATAAGAGGGAGTATTTATCAAACAACCTAAAATATAAGAGCCTAGAAGAAATTTTTTGAAAAAACATTAAACCATCAAAGTGGTTGAATGTTTAAAGATTTCATAATCAAATAGTGAGTAGGTAATATCCTGAAGTAGTAAAAAGAAAAAAAAAAAAAACACAAGAAAAAGTGAATAGAGGTACAAAAGCAAATAGTCAAAATAGAGAGACAAGCAATTAAATATTGCATAAACAATAAAGCTAAATATCCCATTATGTTTGTTAGGCTGAACCAATCACAAGTCCTTTCCGAATTACTTAATAAATCTAACTAACACTAATACTATTATAACATCAGAATTGACATTTCATCTAAATTCTAAAACAAAACAAAATATTCACATTTAAATTTATTCACGCTGAGATCATCACATAAATCAATTACAGCATTTTTTAGGCCATCAGATCTCCCATATCACTCCTACATTTTATTGTTTACATACTATTCCCATATCCAACACTACTAAAAACAATTATCTAAAATATGACTTTTTTTTCTTCACATTTTCAATACTAAAAATGGAAATCATCAAATCAACCATATCAATTGCTAATGCCCAGTAACTCCACCGCCTTCCAATCTCGAGTTATAGCCACAGTGCAAAACTAAGACCGTATCGTATATTATCTAACACATAGTAAATGTTTTCAAATTTATCGAATCAAGTTATAAGAGTAAAAATTGCATTCTATGATAAATGTTTTTAAATTTATCGAATCGGTATTACCCACATCATATAGGAGTAAAAATTGCATTTTATGCTATTTCAAGCGACATTAAGGCTTCGGCTGATAGTTAACAGTACAATAACCGCATCACTCCAACCGCATTACTGTTACCAAGCTATGGTTATAGCCCTATACATATAAAGGTAATTTTTTTAATTGTAATTTATACTCAGACATGACGTCCGACTACTAGAATTAATAAGTCTATGTAACAGGTAATACAAATCAGCAAAACTTTTATAATCTTGATATCAAATTATTTGACATGAAAAAAATACAAAGATTAAAAGAAAAAAAAGCATGGGAGAAGGAGACTACATGTGGTGCAAGCCTGTAACCATACTTTACGGCTTTACGCCATTGGATCTGGCAACAACCCATTACCTCAAATTCAGCAGACAATTAACAGCAACAAATCCAAAGATTAGATCCACATTATAACTATGTCATCAAAAAACTTTTAATTAGGTGAGTAAAGGGTAAGATGTATGCAACCTTATCAAAATAACGAGTTTAATTCTAAACATCATTTTAGATATTAGCTTTAATATGGATCGCACACTATTTGAAAACATCCAAAATATGAATGTTGATGTGCACGCATGAAAAGGAATTGCCTCAAGTTATAGTAGAACAAGATCAGAGTCAATCTAACAAGATTGTATCATACATAAATCTTATGATGGATTCATGTAGGAAAGTTCTACCATGGATGCAATTTCATGAGGTATCTAACAAGTACATTAAATGGATTATGGAAAAGAAGAGAATATCTTGTAAATACTACATTGACACTTGTGAAGGACTAATGATTTGCATCATGGTCTACTTTGAGTCATCTTCTATTTGCAGCTATCTCAGACAAGACAACACGCTTGATATCACGGTGGACATGACTAAAGAAGAGTTCATGGCTAAGTTGGACTTGTGAAGGCACAAGTTAGATTTAGACTACGTCGAATTAAGAGAGCATATAATCATCATTTCAGTACCTATAAACCAAGTAGAGGTGGTAAGATTGGGGGAAAGGGAATTACTATCAAGTAAATTTTGAAGAAATGGAAATATTGACCAAGATGTGATGCATAAATTCCATGTCCTAAGGTTATATAGAGAGCTGTAACAAGAATTTTAACTAATGAAGTTCCTCTAGGGTCAAAGGGGAATTTTCACTGGACAACCATTAGCCTAATGTTATTATATGTTACGACAACATTAAAGATAACAACCCGGATATCCGATGCCAATCAATGTAAATACATTCATATTAAAATTATCAGCCAAATTCAAACATTAAAGACATGATAAAAAGGAAAGTCGTCTTTATTCTAACAAAGGACATATATAACCTAGTATGAAAGGCGGAAGGTTGGAATCAAAGAGATTTATGATGGTGTTTTACATTGAAGGAGAGTTTGTGCGAACGATCAGTTTTACCGTATATTGGTTCATGTAACAAGCCTCAAGGCTTTGACATTATTTTTGTATGTCGTCATCAAAAATATGGACAAAGATGTGATAATAATAAACATACACCTGCATAACTATCTGAAGGGTCCCTGCTGTTATAGAATTGTGTTACACTCTTAGTTATGAGACTATTGACATCTAATTCCAAACAGAGTACAGATAATCAAACTGTTAGTACACCACTAAGACTCCCAATCTTGACTCTTAAGTCACCTTCTATTGAAGGGCAAGAATATTCAAAGCAGAACAAGCTAATTAAGATGCAAATGCCTCACAAAAATAACACCATTTGATATTTCAGAGAGGAACATAAGTTGTTTCTTCTACTCATCTTCTTAATCCGAAATCGGTTCAAAAGCCGACACAAATGAATCGGGGATGTTGTTAGAGCAATAAATTTTGCGAAAAGACAGCAAAATGGAACACATATAAAGCAATGCATCCGAGTTTTATTCAAATTGAAAAGCAATAATACATGTGCACAAATCAACATACGTTCTATTAATCACGAATTCTACATTTTCTGAAACTACAACGAATTAAATTCTCAAGGAAGAAAGTAAAAATGGGATATTAAAAAATCTTGTACAGCTTATATTGCCCAAAATGATGTTCTGTAATCCCAAAACTTCCCAGGAGGAAGCAAGTAATCTCTCATTGTAAAGTATCATAAGATTACACAAATAGGACATAACGTGAGCAACAATGAGTAGACAAACCTCGAAAAAACAATCATACGAAGAATCAATGAAAAAGAATTGAACAAAATCCTACCGTGGTGCAAGCAACATTGAATAACTTAAGCATATCACGAATCCCTCAAACGGCACTCTTCTTCCCTCCTGGTTTATAATAACTGATGTACCATCTAACAAACTTCTTTAATCCACTCTGCAAATCAGTGGTAGGCTTATACCCAAGCTCCCTCTGAGCATAGCTAATGTTAGCATGTGTGTATTGCACATCCCCATTTCTAGGTAATTTCGTCACCATTTTCTTAGCCTTAACCTTCAAAAGCCTCTCCAATATCGAAACAAGATCAGAAACCGGGACAGGCGATGTATTCCCCAAATTAAACACCCTCAATTGAGCAGGGCCAGTCTTTTTCCCCCCACTACCAGTACTCTTCTCAGCTGTATCTAATGCACCTAAACACCCTTTCACAATATCATCAATATAGGTAAAATCCCTAGCTACAGTCCCATGATTTGCAGCCTCAAAGATGGGTATTGATTTCCCTTTCAATATATCCTTAGTAAAGAAAAAATAAGCCATATCTGGTCTACCCCAAGGTCCATAAACTGTAAAGAATCTCAACCCAGTAAGTGAAAGTCCATATATATGATTATAAGTATGTGCAATTTCTTCCCCAGCTTTCTTAGTTGCAGCATATAAACTAGCAGGTTGATCTGTCCTATCTTTTTCAGAAAAGGGTACTTTTGTATTTAATCCATAAACAGAACTAGATGATGCCCATACAATTGCAGGTTGTGGATTTGCAGATTTACAAACTTCAAGTAAATTAACAAAACCAGCAATATTACTATGAATATAAGAACCAGGGTTTTGCATTGCATACCTAACCCCAGCTTGTGCAGCCAAATGCATCACATGAGTAAAAGCCACAACTTCAAATAATTTCTTCAATAAAGCTTGATCGTTTATATCTCCTTCTACAATAAAAACCCCACTTCTTTCTAATAAAGCTTGTCTAGCTCTCTTCAATGATGGATCATAATAATCATTGAAATTATCTAAACCCAATACACCATCACCTCTTCTTTTCAAGGCAGAAGATACATGGGTACCGACAAATCCAGCCGCACCTGTGACTAATACAGAGAACCCATTTGCAGCTCGCACCCGAGCTGAGTTTCGGACACGTTTCTCCCAAGATGGGCCACCCCATGAGAAGGTTCGGAGAGAACGTCGGGTGGAATCTGCAATTCCTGATGATGATGATTGTGTTGAGGAAGATGATCTGAAAAAGAAGATTAATATGAGACCAAGAAATATGAATGACCAAAAAGTCAATTTCACGAGGGGAGTTGAATGCCATCTCAAACGATGATGATGATGAATGTATGGAGATTTCTCCATCTTGAACTTTCCTGGTGTTGATGGGGTATTATCTATGTGATTATGAGGCATTTTACTTCATTCAAATCCAAAATATTTTTTTTTTTTGAAGAAACAAATCCAAAATATTGGGAAAGGAGAAATCTATTTCTTCTTCTCACCAGATTAGTATATCCAAAACCCAGAAAAATGAAGATATGAAATGATAATTAAATTTCTGGGTTTTGATTAAAATTGAAAATTAATATCTGGGTTTTGTTCAGAATGTGAAATTTTTGAGAGATTGATTTGGTGGGTTGAAGGGATATTGTGTTGCAAATTGACAATGGGTTGTTTGTTTTTGTTTGTTATGGTTTCTCTCTCTTAAAAGTGAGGAGGATATGGAGTTGAAGATAAGGTAGAGAGAGGTGAAAACAAGAAAAGAAGAATAGTGGGAAGAAAGGAAGGAATCTTATGGTTTTCTTGGAGAAGATAGTTGGTGGTGGTGGTGGTAATGGAGGAGAGAAGAGAAGCCTTTTTGGAGATGGAGTTTTAGAGAGGCAAAGGTGTAAAAGATTTGATTTTTGATTATAGAAGGGAGAGAAAATTCAACATTTTTTTTTAAATGGACAATTAAAACATTTAATCATTTTTTTTTCTAATTAGGGCTTATGGGGATGAGTCAAAGGATGGCTAAAAAATAAGCCCTTTTCTTTATGTCACCCCATTTCCTTGTTTGGTTGATTGTACTACTATTAAGAAGTATTATTATACTTCATATGGTTAAACAAGGAATTTACATTTAATGCTTATTTATTTGCTAAATTTGGCAATCTCATTCACACAAGAAGTCAAAATTATGCTAAAGAACAAAGTGAAAAAAATAATTTGAATGAATCTACTCTAATTCATCAAATAGGGTGTAGTTTGAACTTTGATAGGTGATAATTCCTTAAAGTTAGGATTATATTTTATCCTCATCTAATTTAAGCATATAGGAGTAATGATATTGTGAGGAACTTTTAAAATTTAATTTAAGAGAGTAGAGGTTGGCATTTGAAATAAATTTGGAGTTTTTGGATTGTTTTAGGTGGGGTGAGGATGAGATTTGGTGTTATTTATGGACAATTTATTAGCTTGTCAGCTGTGTGATTTGACGGTAATGGTGAAAATTGCTTATAATAATGGTGGCTAAAAGTATGTTTTTATTTGATCATGGTCTTAAAAACATCATAATATCATTATAATTGTTTTCATATTTGTTTATATAGAATCATGTAAAACTCGCAAAATATAAATAAGAACGATGTAAGAAAATTGATTTAGGAGACTTAATGAAAAAAAAAATTAAGAAAATTTAGTTCATATGAATTTCTATAGACAATTAGTAAACTAAAATCGAATTTTATGATTTATTGAAGAAAAGATTATATATATACAACACTTCAATCACTAACATCATAATCTAATAAAGTTTAAGCAAATACTATAATTATGGTCTAAAAATTTACTTTTAGATTTATAGAGTCTTCGAATTATAGGAAAAATGACTTCAAATAATACAAATTTTTTTTCGATTTTCCTACAATAATACCAATTTTTTTATTAATTACAAATAAATTTAATAGTAAACCACCAAACCTATTTTACACACAAGAAATATATCAAAAGGTTAATTAATATATTAGTTAAATCAAACTAAAATAAACTAATCCACTTTTGTAGCTAATTATGAGAAAAATAACGAACGGAAGGGAAAAGGGAGGAAGGGAAAAGAAGGAGAGGGAAAAATAAGAAAAAGACTTCATTATTTGTATCGAAAGGAAGGGTAGGGAAATAAAATAATGTCGTTTCCTTCAAAATCTTTCCTTTTATAGAGATATTTGAATGTGAAGAAAATAAAGAGATTTAATTATTCTGAATCCCTTCCCTTCAAATCCCCTCTCTCTTATTGTTATTCAATAAGAGGATCTTCATCCCTTCAAATCTTTTCTTTTCGTTTTCCTCCATTTCCTTCCATCCAAACAAGGCCTAAAGAAGTCTCATAGCCTGTTACATTTCCTTCAGATCTTCATCCCTAAAGGAGTCATAGGCATATGTATATCAGCAAGTCTTGCCGAGCAACTGTCTCATATTGAGACCAATAACTCAATCCGCCTAATTGCATTTTTTTTCCAATCACTATCAGTGATTAATCTATTTTTGTTTATAATTAATTTCTTTAAGGTAAAAATTAATTTCTTTTATAAGTTATTACTGATCAATTAATTGATCATTTCATATAATTGATCACTTTAATGTCTTAACTGATCACTCCAACCTCAGAATCAAAAGCTTTAAAATAACTGTTCCGTATAAGTTTACAAACTTGTAAGTAGAAATTGATCATTTTAAAATTGATCACTTTTAGGTCAAAATCAAAATTTTTTTTAGTTAATCAATTTAAAGTTTACTTTAAATTAAAATTAATCACTGTAATGTCAGCATTGGTACTTTTCAAGTCAAAAAATTAAACTTTTATTGTAATTTCTAAATTTTTGGCTACATTTATTTTTCAATTTTACCGCTTGAAATCATTGTTAATGTGGTGAAATAATGTTATTATAATCTAACTGTCGATAATGAACATTATATTTTAAGCTTAGAATATAATTCGATCTCGATCATCTTGCTATAGAAGTTTTACTCATCATCATTATTATCATCATACCTAGTGTATCCATACTCAAAGAAAATTATGGGCATGGTCTGGGGAGGGAAGGACGACGGCAACTCATACCCATAAAGAAAAAAACGGCCAAAAAAAAGTATCAGGCTCTAGAACTATAGAATTTTTATTGTTATCCATTATTTATTTAGGTTACTTCTAAATTTTTTATTCCTTTTTGTATGTATGGGCAGTTCTTGGTCGTGCGAGGTGCCCAACCGTACAGGGCCCCAAACCTAAAGGGCCTCAAATTAAAAAATATATTAGAATAACATAATATTGTGAGAGTTGTTGGTAAGAGGTTTGTTTGATTTATTAATGGTCATATATTCAAAACTAATTGATTACATTTTTACTCTCTTTTTTTTATCTCTTTCCAAAATAACTCTTTATCTTCCAAATATTTTTTCTTACCTTATTTAATGTTACACATTCATTAAACATCAATTATCACTAACTTAATTCATAAAATAATCAACATTTTTTTAGTAAATTTTTAAACCCTTCAAACTTTTACTCTTTTTATTTTTAGTGATCCATCTATGAAGTACTATTGTTTTCTCTTCCATTTTAACATTAGAGAATAAATTTTAATATTTAACAACTTAATTTATGTTTAAGAAATTAAAATTTTGTTTCATTTTTAACTATAACAAATTTAGCTTTTTGCGATATTAGATTTAGTGGCATTAAAAAAATGCCACTGATTCATATTTTTAATGTAATAATTATTGGATTTTATTTTAAGTTCCACCATAAAGTGATTCAGCGACACTTAAATTGGTCTTTAGTGGCATATGTAATTGTCACTATACTCTATAGTTGCATTAGTGAGAAATGTCACTATATCCTATGTCGCTAAAAGCTTTAGGCCTTGTTTGAATTGAGGAAAATAGAGGGAAAAAAAGAAAGAATTTAGAAGGATGGAGAATCTCTTATTTGGATAGCAAAAAGGGAGGGAGAGGATTTGGACGGAAGGGATTTGAAGGGATTAAGTCCCTTCATTTTGTTAACATCCAAATCTCTCCATAAGAGGAAAGATTTGGAAGGAAAATGAAATTACTTAATTTCTTTCCCCTTCCCTTCCTTCCTATACAAACAATGGAGTATTTCCTTCTCTTTTCCTCCCCTTCATTTCCTTCCCCTTCATTTCCTTTCTTTTCTCTCCTAATTTGCTATCCAAACATAGTATTAGTGACACTTTTTAATATGTTGCTAAAGGGTCTATTAAATGTCACTAAATCCTCAATATACACTATAAGAAATTTGAAATAGCGACGTTAAATTTATCCCACTAAAAGCAAATTATGTTGTAGTGTTTATTTTAGTTTAAAAAATCTTTTCTTGAATTATAAAGGGCATCAATTTTAGAAATTTATGAAATATAAACAGGGCCTCGAAATTGGTTTCTTCGCCCCTGTTTGTATGAGAGTATGGGTCATGTTTTTAATATAATATACTAAAATTTAATTTGTTTGATGTAAATCATTGCGATTTAAAAAGTATATTAATCCCCCAAGAAATAAAATTATATCAAATTCTATTCAATATGAAAAAACTATGTTAGATCAAATAACCGCATTATAAACGTAATATCAAATCATGAAGCGAAAGTGGGTATGCAAACTTATTATTAGATTTCATCAACAACAATTATGATTATATCAATTTTAAATGTTATTTAATCTTAGTTCTTATGAATTTTGTTATTATTAAACACAATGTAGATATTGTTTGTATAGGACTCTTTTCTTAATGAATAAATTGTTGGAATTTAGAGTGTATAGTGGACATCGGAAAGGATTTAATTAATTAAATTAAATAAATAATTTAATTAAATTAAAGTATATAATCTCAAGGTTGTAAAATATATGTTTTAGTCAAAACATAAAAGTCATGGCTCGTGACCCAGATCGCGGCTCGCGAAAATAAGCAAAAAAGTTTCTGGAAAAATTTTTTCTTAAGGTCGCGGCCCGCGACCAAACGCGCGGTCCGCGACTAGCTTGTTTTTCCGGATTTGTTTCGTGCTTTGTTCTGGTTCATTTTGGTGGTTATATTATAACTTCCTATGGTTAATATGGTTAATATTAGTCATGTTCCTTGGGTTATATGGGTTGAGTGAAAAGCGATATCGGTTCATGAATCGATCTCGTGTTTCACGGATCAACCTAGCGTTTCATGAAGCAACATCTTGTTTCATGAAATGGTGTGAGCTATTCTATAAATATAGAATGCTTGTGTGTTGTTGAATACATCTAGAACATCCATTTTTCTGATTTCTTCTCTTCTTAAGCATTTCAATCAAGAACATGTAATCCTTGATTGTGTATTTCCATATTTCTTACCATTTAAGTTACTTTTATGTCATTCCAATATCCTTGTGCTAGGAAATTGGTGTAATTCTTTGTATCTCAAAACATATTTCCGGTTGATTCCCAAGCACCGTAGTAGGGAGGAAATGATGTTTTAGGAAAGAGCATCTCGCCTAGAATTTATATCAAGATCCAACAAAATCTTCTTGTTACTTTGTTCGATATATGGTGATTCCCGATGATGTAATCTACATTTGGTGTATGTTAAGCAAAGGTTTGAACTTGTCATATGTAATTTGGTTTTCTACTACAAACTTGTAACTTTATTTTATATGTTTTTTATAAAATTAAAGTCACATTTCTAACAATCTAAAACATCATCTTCTAAAGTTAGTATGACAAGTTTCAATGTTTACCACAAACTTTGTCATATTTGACAAATTTGTTGGGAAAGTTTTTAAGTTTGCTTATATGAAAATTACACCATGATCGGGTGACGAGATTATCGTAGAGATTTTTGAAATGGTGCATTGGTTCGGTAAAAGATGTGTTGGTTTGATAAAGAGACACGTTGGTTCATCAAAGAATATGTTTGTTCGATAAAGTGACACGTTGGTTCATGAAAAGATGCGTTGTTTCATGAAGAGTTGCGTTGTTTCTAACTCGATCAAGTTATGTAAGAGAGATGGACATAATTATATGGTAGAGATGATATTTCTCAAGTATGTAAGTTCTCTATGTTAATTTCATATGGTTATTATTTTTATGATGATAGAGATGTACAATATGTTACATGTTTAAGCAAGTTCTTATATCCATGAAATTTGGTAAAGTATGTGATCATGGTTATTTGATCATGGTTATCATTTGGTGTAAATGATGATACTCCATTTTATTTATCAAAGAAATTTGATGGTTGGAAGTATAAGTAACTTACCATGATTTTTATGATGATTAAAATTATCATCAAAGATGGATAATGTTTGCTATCTTTTGTGTTTACAAGTTTTGTTTTATGCATGATAAGATGATAAATTTCATGGTCATGTTTTGACATATTTTTGACATGTTTATCTTATTTTATATATATCATGTCTTGTTTTATTATAAAAGATGATAAGTGTTATTATCAAGTTGGATAAAATTGATTTTATAGTTCTTTTATAGTAACATGTTAAGTTTTGGATCTTTGCATGTTTGGTAAGACAAAATAGATTTTGTCATACAAGTTATACATATGTGTTTGTTATGTGTGTGGTTATCTTTTGACCGTTCAATAATGTTTTTGTTATTGATGTATGTTTCACCTTTTGAGTATTGTTTTTAAAAGGTTGCATGATCCATGTTTGATTAACAATAAAGTTAATTAAAGTATAAAGTATATTATTGCAATGTTGTTCTTAACAAAAATACTTGTTGCATTTTTGTTCATGCATGTGTAGAATTATTTCTATGTGTTTGTGCATGATTCAAGTTAGTCTTTATGATATATTCTTTGATTGGTTTATTACCAATGTTGTTTAAATTTGGACATATAATTTTTATATGTGGTTGTCATATATATACTTTTACCCAAGGTTATATTAATTTATTAATATTGGAAAAGGGTACAAAGTTTATGACATGAATAAATTTAAAGGTTTATCATCAAAGATTCATTAAAAGTAATTTTAATGTAAAAATGATGATTAAACAAGAATTTGAAAATCTAATAATATTATTAAATAAAGGTTGAAAGTTGTCAACATTATTTAAACTCGGAATTTTATTTATTAAAGTTGTTTGTTATGGAGGTTAATAAGTTCCATAATGTTAAATAAATAAAAGGAGTTTAATGGTTTTATAAGTGATTTTATATATCAAATAAATGATAAAGACAAGTTTGTCTAGTTCATTTAGATATATGATGATTTAATCTTATATGGAATAAATGTTGATTTGCTAAGTAAAGCAAGATATGAATTTATTTATTATTACATTGATTAATGTATTAATTGAAATTCATATGTTACTCTTAATCTAGAGTATGTGTCAACGCTTTAAGTTTTATTATGGTAAGTAAAATTCCATAATATGTTATTATTTTGATTTTCAAGATATGCATTATTTGCATGAGTATATGGAAGTTTTATACTAATATTTATTTTGGAGAAAAATACTAAATAAGTTTTATTCCGGATAATGGGTATGTTAAGGTATCTTATGTTGTCGGATAACGCCCAAATATGTTTGGTGTGACAATAAAGAAAGTTTTAACTATTTAAGTTAAAGTTGATATTAAATGTTTTCTTTGGTTTAAAGTATTTGTTTTATAGAAAATCTTAATCATTTTGGTACAAAGGATATTTATTTTGAATTATCTCAAAGGTTCAAAATAAGGATGCATCTATATAGATTATGTTATTTATAACATCTACTATGAGTTCTATTTATTAGAACAAGAGGTATTATATATCAATGATATTTGATTACAATACAAAGTGATGCAATATTTATTTGGAAATTTAATTTTCAATGATAGATAGGTTTGAATACCTACAAGTTTAATTTGTACAAATAAGTGATTATGATATTTTGATCTTTAATAGATTGACTTGCTAATCTTTTGATAAGGCATATATTTCTAAAAGAGGAAAAATATAAGTTTGTTTTACTAAGGAAAGTTTTTAACGAAGTTTGGTTTTGTTAAAGTTTTCAAAGTAAAAAGTTTTTTAATATCTTGTATTCATATTTCTAATATGAAGGTTTACCCATGATTATGTTTTGATACTTAAGTATCATATAAGTTTTTAGCTTTCTTAAAGAAAGTAAGTAATGATGTGTTCATCATGGGAATAATGTTTGAAGTTTAGTAACTTAATCTCCATGCAAGTATAACAATATGTTATAGATAGATTTTCATATTATATATGAAGATTGATGAGCATGTATTAATGTTCAAGATTTATTAAGTGGTATTATACTTAATATGATAATTTATTATTGAATTTATTTCAATAAGTTCACCGAAAATACAATGGTTAAATAATTGTTTGTATTTTCATATGGTATGTTATATCATAATTTTTATAAAATATGATATATTTATTTTGGAATATAATTATATAAGTTAAGTTGACAAAGTAATATGTCATATTCCTTCTATGAAGGAAATGGGGGAGGTAAAATGTTAAATTAATTTTAACATAAAGTTTAAGGACTAAGAAATATAAGTATTTTATTATACTTAAAGTAAAGTCCAAGTTTTCCCTCATGTCTTCCAATTGTAATTATTTTCTAGATATTTGGAAAGATTATAAAATTGGATGTAATTTTAACTTATACAAGATTCAAATTGTTTATAGTTGTTAAGTAAAGTTTTACTTACAACTTAAAGTTCCTTTATTAGGAAATTATTTGAATAGTCCAAAATGTTTATGTTGTACCATGGATTTAATTAATCTTATAGTAGAAGTTCTTCAAGTTTGAAGAGGTACTCAAGTATGAGTTTGA
Organism: Amaranthus palmeri; assembly: GCA_019776075.1. Taxonomy (NCBI): domain Eukaryota; kingdom Viridiplantae; phylum Streptophyta; class Magnoliopsida; order Caryophyllales; family Amaranthaceae; genus Amaranthus; species Amaranthus palmeri. Next base: position 236,544 of record JAAKBH010000108.1, on the reverse strand, counting down.
TCTTTAGTGAATTGGCCATTCTCGATATTGATCAAAGTATATGTGTTTGTGGGGGAGGTATACCAAGTTTTGATCACCCAAGTACAAACAAAGTTTTAACTTATTCTACTATGATATTAATGTTATTTGTCAAGATTTAGACAAATATGTAAACTGTATAGTTTAAAATACTCATCTTTGTGATGTTTAAGCCAAAGTTGTGCACTAAAACAATCTAGTTTGATTGACAAGTGGCTTGTATAAAGTATTGATAGTCGAGTGTAACTTTGATAATGCTATGACGTCTAATTGAGGCAAAGCCGAAAATTAGGGCTTAAACAAGAAGGGATCACATTTCTTGACTATGTGAACAAAGTTCAAAGCTAGACAAAGTATTCTTACAAAGTCTAGGAATTTCATGTTTTAATGAAATTGGTACATGCTCATTCTTCAACACCATGAGTGAGACCCAATTCGACGCTAGAAGAAACATCTAGTCTCGAATTCAATGTGGATTGATCGCTCATCAGATGTTGGAAAGCAACACTTAAGTGATCCTAAGTTGCTTTATTCGTGATGTTGACAAACGCGGTTGTAGAGTCGTTCCTCGAAGTCTCCATTTCTAGAGTTATGAAGATCTCTAGATTGAGTGCTTTATTCACGAAAGCACGGTATATTAGGGAGAACCTACCTATATAAGTTCAAGATTTGGCCGTCTTAAAGAAATCAAGGGGCATACTTATGATTTCAATGAACTTATGAATAGATATGGACACAAGGCCTTTAACGTGTCAAGGATATGAAAGTAATGATTTATTTCGTGTGTACTACTCCTTCAATTGATTGGATATATCTGCTTAATTCAATCCGTAGGGACATTAAGGGATATGATTAATTGTAAAGATGCGTGGTACTAGGTGTCAATTCAATTCGTAGGAACATTGGCATTGATGCATGAAATGGGTTAGTCATTATGGTTTGCTAAAGAAGAAAAGGATTATACACTCTAAATGGGGGAGGATTGTTGGAATTTAGAGTGTATAGTGGACATCGGAAAGGATTTAATTAATTAAATTAAATAAATAATTCAATTAAATTAAAGTATATAATCTCAAGGTTGTAAAATATATGTTTTAGTCAAAACATAAAAGTCACGGCTCGTGACCCAGATCGCGGCTCGCGAAAATAAGCAAAAAAGTTTCTGGAAAAATTTTTTCTTAAGGTCGCGGCCCGCGACCAAACGCGCGGTCCGCGACTAGCTTGTTTTTCCGGATTTGTTTCGTGCTTTGTTCTGGTTCATTTTGGTGGTTATATTATAACTTCCTATGGTTAATATGGTTAATATTAGTCATGTTCCTTGGGTTATATGGGTTGAGTGAAAAGCGATATCGGTTCATGAATCGATCTCGTGTTTCACGGATCAACCTAGCGTTTCATGAAGCAACATCTTGTTTCATGAAATGGTGTGAGCTATTCTATAAATATAGAATGCTTGTGTGTTGTTGAATACATCTAGAACATCCATTTTTCTGATTTCTTCTCTTCTTAAGCATTTCAATCAAGAACATGTAATCCTTGATTGTGTATTTCCATATTTCTTACCATTTAAGTTACTTTTATGTCATTCCAATATCCTTGTGCTAGGAAATTGGTGTAATTCTTTGTATCTCAAAACATATTTCCGGTTGATTCCCAAGCACCGTAGTAGGGAGGAAATGATGTTTTAGGAAAGAGCATCTCGCCTAGAATTTATATCAAGATCCAACAAAATCTTCTTGTTACTTTGTTCGATATATGGTGATTCCCGATGATGTAATCTACATTTGGTGTATGTTAAGCAAAGGTTTGAACTTGTCATATGTAATTTGGTTTTCTACTACAAACTTGTAACTTTATTTTATATGTTTTTTATAAAATTAAAGTCACATTTCTAACATTAATTTGAATTTTTTAAGAAAATTTTAGATCCCTATAATGATTAAGGGTTCGTTCTACACTTCTATATTTGGATTAGGACTTTCTTATTTCAAAAAATTTGCTTTGGACTTTCAATGGTAAGCTAATATTATGAACATGCTCGAGATAACATCCTTTTCTAATAAAATACTACTCTCTCTGTTTCATTTCAAATGTTATATTTATTTTTTTTTTTTCCGTTTGTCAATGCACTAATTGTGTATAATTAAAAGTGTATAATTAAAAATTATAAAATAAGATATTAATAAATCATATGTTGAGACGATTATAGTGTCGGAGCCACATTAGGGCCTACGGGGTCACGTGCCCTTAGACGTTTTTTTTATAAAAAAAAGTAAAGTAAACTTTTCTATTGGTAGGTGTAGAAGTGTAAAATTAATACTGAAGTCTTTTGATGATAAATACTCTCTCATTTTAGTAATTTTGTCTTATTTATTTATTTTATCTTATTTTTTAATTAGGTCAGTTGATTTAATTTGTTCCATTTCCTTTTATGGTATTTCGTATTTATAATTTTAGCAAGTAAGGGTAAAGTACTTGTTAGTTTTACAAATAAAACTCCACCGAAATTTCGTCCATTAGTTGGTGCTCCCTGAAATTCCGAACTCTGGATCCGCCACTCAGACGAATAAAAAATAATCTCATTTAACTATGTTTTAATACATGGATAAAGACTAAAATATGAGTTTTAAATATAAATTAATGAAATTTACTAAATAGTATTAAGATTATGAAATGTGATCGTAAATGTATTTACATAAATGTTAATATCATCATGCACATAATTTAACACTAGTACTGATGATGGTTAATATTTGTATGTTATTTTATATCATAATCATAATTAGGATTATACTCGTGCTATGCACGATTCATATTTTTGTCTATTTGAGACTATTATAATTCATAATATGTGGGACCTTTGATCAAAATTTAGCAAAATCATCATAAAAAAACCTTTTACCACTACTCGGATATGCTTGCTAGTTATCAATTAAGCATTAGCAAATTTGTACTAAATGTAATCATAATATATAATAAAACTTAAAATACAAATGAAGCTATCATATTGATACACTTGAATAGATATTATAATGAAATATTTCCTCATAACTGGATGCCAAAATTTAATTTTAGAAAGAAATACTAAATTTAGTGAACTCAAATGTACATTATTGATAATCATTGAAAGTAGTAGTAGTTGATAAATCTTCAATAATACCATATAATGTTGTTATATACTTACATATGTATTTTGTTTTTGTGTAATACATACTAGAAAGGTATATTTGATGACTCTTTTGTTGTGAATTTATAGTACTCCCTCCGTTCCTATATGATCTTCCTATTTGAGTTTTTCACAAAGATTAAGAAAAATGGAATCTTTGGTAATAGTGGGTATTATTTTAATTATATAGTAGTGAAAAGTAATTATTGTATTGGAATTATGAGAGAAAAAATAATTAAATAGTAGTGTGAAGTAATGATTGTAATGGAAATATGAGAGAGAAAATAATTAAATAGTAGTGTGAAGTAAGAAAAGTGGGGTTTTAAGGGTTAAAGTGAGATGAAAACTTTCCAAAAATAGAAAGTATTATAAAGTGGAAGAACTTTTGAAACTACCTGTTATAGTAAGGTGAAAAAACATAAAGGAATGGAGGGAGTACATTCTATCTATTACTATATACTAAAATGGTTCTTCAATATAACACATGTCATTCTCACATTCAATATTTTCCCTCCAAAAGACAAAAGGCTATTTACAAGAAGAATTACTTCATTAGGCTAAGTATGGTAATTAGAAAAATTATTTATGTTTTATATCAATCACGTTAATCAATCAAATATGATCATTAATTATCAATATTATACTAATTTTAGGTTGATAGTAATATATTTCTAAGATTCATTCTTATGAAATATTATTAGACAAATAAATATTAGAAAAGTAATTTATGATGGCATATAATCTATTACTATATACTAAAATGGTTCTTCAATATAAGTACACATGTCATTCTCACATTCAATATTTTCCCTCCAAAAGACAAAAGACTATTTACAAGAAGAATTACTTCATTCGGCTAAGTATGGTAATTAGAAAAATTATTTATGTTTTATATCAATCACGTTAATCAATCAAATATGATCATTAATTATCAATATTATACTAATTTTAGGTTGATAGTAATATATTTCTAAGATCATTCTTATGAAATATTATTAGACAGATAAATATTAGAAAAGTAATTTATGATGGCATATAATTATGTATAAATTATAAGATAATCATCTTATGAAAGATAAATTATTGTCAATATCAAAAACTATACTGTCATAATATTTGATTTTTATACACAACAGAGATTGATTATTATAAATAAAACTTAAAACCAATAATCATTCATAATCATCAAAGGTTAAAGAATATTATCAATGTTAAGAAGAAATATATGAAGATAAAGATAACATTTTAAATGAAGTAACAACAATTTAGCAACTCAACATTAAAGAATATTGTCAATTTAGAATCAAAACAAATAAGCAAAAAAAAAAAAAAAGAATATTAGTAATATAAAGTAGAGATTATACAATTAATTACAGAAATTGAACAGGTGTAATCTTTTTTTATCGTTAAAAAATAATAGTATCATATACAGTTCGCTGTTAATCAATTTTTATTGAATACTATCAATCAATAGCTATAGAAAATTAAACGATATCGTCTAATATTCAAAAGTTTTGAAACATGCAAACAATGATTTTCATAACAAATATTCCCTTCGTTCCCTAATGTTCTTCCAGTTTATTTTTTGCACAGTTTTCAAAGTAAATTCTGAGCCTTAATATCTCTAAACACGCATCATAAAATATTATCAAAAATATATAATAAAAAAGTATGCGAGGAATTTTATGAGATCTCATATAGGTATATTCTATCATCTATATATGTCTTAAAAATCTTAATTAAAATTCTCTCTCTAAAGTAAAATATTATAAACGTGAAATATATTTATCATAAACTTAACCTGTACTATTTATCGTAAATTATTTTATAAAAAAATTAATATTTTTAAATCTATAATTATTCTCAAAGCTAATTTAAATTCCACGGATTGGATTATGTTATTGAATAAATTAATACTCAATTATTACTATCTTTTATAACCTTCAAAATTTGAAATGTAGCTATGATTATAATAGATAGTGTACCTTATAACTAAGAACATCATTAGAGCATATAACTAAAATCTTCTTTCTAATATTTGACACATGATATTGATCAACTTATTAAGATAAAATAGTTATAAAACTCTTAATAATTATAACATAATTCACACAATTATTGAAGAAAGCTCTTAAAATATTGTTTTAATTTCTGTTTTACATTTGATATAATTTTATTTATTTTATTTTGTCACTTAACAAATAAGATACAACTAAATTTTTTAATAAAAAAGATATTAATTTTTAAAAAATAAAATATTTTGTATAATTATTTTCCGTGCTTGGCACGGGATTCAAGCTAGTTAGGAAATATAAAGAAAGGGGTTAAAAAATAACTATTTAACATTTATAAGTCTTACATTCTTTATGGATTGGATTACACATTATTAATATTAATAATTCATAATAGCATTAATGTGAACTTGTGGAATTTATTTCTCCATTAGTTATTTTATTGCAATTACAATTATCTAACAAATACTTATGCGCCTATTTTTTGGCACGTAGACTGCAAAAGATATTCAACGTTGTTTTTTACCCATCATAACAATATTTTTCAAAAAAACGAGCATCGCGATTATCCTTAGGAGATAACTTTTTCAAAAATCTGGTCGAAAAAAGAACTTATTCGCCTATTTTTGACACGTCAACCAAAAAAGATTTTTAACGTCATCTTTACCCGTCATAACGATATCTTTTCGAAAAATGGACGTCACGACTACCCTTTTGGATAACTATTTTGACAATCCGGTTGAAACAAGTACTTATTCGCCTCTTATTTTTCGGCATGTAAATCGAAAAAAATATTCAATGTTGTTTTTGCCTATCATAACGATATTTTTTCAAAACACGGATATCGCAATTACCTTTATGGGGTAACTCTTTCGAAATTCTGATCGAAACAATTAGTTATTCATTCGTTTTTAGGACGTCTGTTTTTTGAAAAAAATATCATTATGATGGGTTAAAACGACATTAAAGTGTTAAAACACAATGATACAATTGTAATTAGGAAAGTCAAAAGTGATTTGAATTGGTCAATAAAAGTCAAAGGGGATGAATAATGGTCAACGGTCATTTAGGCTGATCAAAGGTCATCTAGGTTGGTCAACAATCACTTGGCTTGAATGATGATTACTTTGGTACTTTCGAGGCTATAATTCGCAAACAAAAAAAATCAAAACCGTCATTCGCAAAAGCTCTAAATTTAAAGACGGTAATTCGCAATTAATTCTTCTAACAATTTAGAAATAGGAAAAGAGAAAAAGTGAAGGCAATTAATGAAAATGGATCGGATCCATTCCATTTTCCAAAAAAATAAAAATGATTTAATTGTTTGAATAAAATTTATATGGAGTTGTTTGTTTGTATATCGTGAGAAGGAAAGAGAGTAAATGCAAGAGGGAGACAGAGACATGTGAAGGTTTGATAAAGGTCTAAAATTTGAGATGTAGTCGTACGTGCTAATACAAACAACTATTAACAACTATTTAACTTAACAAGGTGGCAAAGGCATCTTTCCTAGAAAATACCTTGGATATCTTCTATTCCAATCAATGTTTTAACAATTTATAGGACTACTGCCACTTATCATATTCATATTTCGAGAGATGTTTAAAACAGATCTGATGATTCAATAGACACTAGACTTTTTATAACCGAGCCTGATTTAACCCGACTTATAAATGGATAAACAATTATGTACAAACCATAATATAAACACAAAATCCGATTTTGAACTGACCCGAAACATCTAACTCAAAATCAACCCGATAACCCAAATGAATACCTCTACCTATTCCTATTCCTATTCCTATTCCTATTCCTATTCCTAACACAATTGGTTGGTATATGGTGGACTAAAGACTACTTATATTCTTATTACACTACTCACGTTCATTAATTTTATTTTTATTAAATTGGCTGCCTTCAAAATATGGTCAACTATCTGTAGTGCATAGTATCTTCTTTGCCGGATCTTGATCATGAATAAAATAAATGTTAAGAAAAAATTAATATTATCAAACATTTCACCTATTTGTTATAAATAATCTTAATTTTAGGTCATTTTTTATTAAGTCAACCTTTGCTCTTAGTTTGCTGTCAACATACTAATAGGATATGCTAATAGCAAACTAAAAACAAAGGTTGAATTGTTAAAAAATAATCCAGATGCAGAATCATTCACAGCAAATGAGTGAAATATAGGATTATTATTATCAATTTTCCTAATGAGTTTATTAACTTAATATAAAATTAGATATAAAAAAATGGAGTAATATTTAGAGAAGCTAAGTTACAATTCTAAGGTTAAAGTAATTTCAGAGGGGAACTAAACTTGGTCAATTGATCGACTTACAAGTCTAGTATTGTATATATCTTATTTCAAATATCAACATGAAAGGTTCCGAATTTTTTAAAATAAGATTAACAATATCTTATACAATAATATTGAGAATTAAAACGTTTATTTACGTTTTTATTCAATTTTCAAGTGCTCGTAAAATTCATCATCATCATCATACCCAGTATTCCCGCACATAGGTAGATCTATGGTCAGGGTCTGGGGAAGGAGGCTCGACGGCGTCTCATACCCATAAGGAGAGGGCGGTCAAAAGAGTCCTTCGGCTCAAGGAGAGTCGTCAACGATAGGAACCTGCAAATAGCCGAACTCCTGCATCTTGTACACACGTTAGCCAAACATAGAAAAACAACTATCCGCAAGCATAGTAGGTGACTTACACAACTAAAAGGATACATGCATATAACTAAGAAAACTATACAGGTAAGAGAGGCGATAAAAGACACTGACGAAAAGCAAAGCACAGAAACAAACAAGTCAAGTGCTCGTAAAATTGCTTCATCAAAATGCATTAAAAAAAAATACCGTTTTACTTGATAAAAGGTGTAACTACTCAATTTTTTCCTTGAATGGCTTTTTTTTTACAACGTCTAATGAACTCTCAAAGAAAACCAAAGTGTAATAATGTTTATATTTTATCCTTTTGATATTTTACCTTTTAAATTTATGTAAATAATAGTATACTTTTATAGATTAATAAATTCGGGTAAATTGAAAAGAATAAAAGAAATAACGCTTTTAACATGTGCAACTTGACATTTTTCCTCTATAGCACAAAGAATGACAAGAAAGCACTATTAATCCTGATTTACGACAAAATTTGGTTGCTTAAATAAGATATTTCTTCAAATTAAAGTATACTTTTATATAATAGGTGGTAGATAAGTAATTGAGGAGAAGAAAATGTGACATAATAATTAAATTACACCATATGTCCCACATTCTCCCCACCATACTCCTCATCATTAAATTAACCTAATCTTTTAATATAAGTTAATTATGATTTAAATCTCTCCCTTTTTTAGTTTTCTATCACTTTTATTTGAAAAATACCAAAAGTGTTCAAAAACAAACTCGATAATAGGATAATCATCAGACCCTATAATCAAACTCAATTTAACTCAATTTAAAGATAAGATTACAATTATAAAAAAATTAATGTGGACACAAAATCCAATTTGAAGCCAATTGAAACCATTTAACCTGAAATTAATCTGATTATCCGAATGAATACCTCTACAAACTACAGATACGACTCCAATCATAGAAGTAATGTGCTAATTTTTAATCATTTAAAGTTATTTGTTTTAGTTTTGTTTGTCCAAATATGCTCGTAAGCTTTTTCTGCATTTTATTTGCTTTTTCAGTAATAATACATATCAAAGAAACATCAAATATTCTTGGCCGGCAAAAATCAGATGATTATTAAGTTGAATAGTATTCCATGAATTTTCCCATCTTGCTTTGAAAACTTTTTAATTATTAATTCAAATTCAAAAAAATATTCAGTACAGAAAATATTTTATGTTTAGGTTGGGCTTTTTTTATTTAATTTATTTGTTTTGAAATAGTTGCACTTAAGATTTTGTACGTCTAAAGGTGAAGTTAATTAATGTACCAAGAATTAGGCAAAAATAATAATAATATTCTTAATTTTTTATTAAGCTCTCAACAAGCCAAATAATAACCACGTGAAATCACATTAGAGAAATACTAAGAAAATTATTCCACTAATTTTAGAGCAGAAGTAGCAATAGTTTACAAAACTATATACTTAAGCTCTTTACAAACATAATAATAGATATTTAAAAGTTACTAGAAAAAAATTTTACTTTGTAGTTGACAAGTATTACGAACGTATATAATGTAAACAAATTACAATCGGGAATTTGTTTCAAACCCCTTTGATGATGACAAAAATGAGATTACAAAAAAATAACAATGCTAAACAAAAGTGAAGATTAGTTTGTAACACCAAATGTTACCCGGAAACTTGATACAAGTTGTAGGCGTGTGCTCACTTTCCTTTTGTGATATTTCCCCCACAAAGGTACTTGGGTTTAGAGTGGAAATTCACAACGAGATACAAACAACTCTTATATGCCCTTAGTACTTAGGGTATATAACGTAATAACAAAGTGTTTAAGAAATTATGAGCAATGGAAAGTGCACACAAAAGTTAATTACTCTCTTGAGTGCACAAGACAAATGAGAAGAAAGCTTTAGGAGATTTTGAGAAGGTGCAAGAAAACTATCACCCAAGGTCCTCTATTTATACTAAATAGAGGAACCTTTAGCCATAATGCCCATAAAGATCATATTGATGATCAAACATCAATGCCATTATTCTAGGCATTCATGGGCATGATTATTCTTAATTCTCAACATTAAAACCAGAGATTATGAGCATTAGATTAAGAATCCAAGGCATTAAACACAAGGAAAACGGGAAGAAAAGCAACGGTCACCTTGGAATGCTGACAGCTGAGTCGGCGATTGGTCCATAGAGAGGACCGCCGACTTGGCTTTTGGTCACTGACCAAAACCAAGATTTCCAGTAGCCTACAGCCGACTCGGCTGTGGCTACTTCAAGGGTGCCGCCGAGTCGGCTGTCAGCCAAACAAGGCGCCCCTTATTCTTTTCTTTGTCTTATCCCACAATGCCTATTTGGACCACGTAAAATAATACGTATATTGTCCCACTATTTAAAATAGCTTTAATTGATATATTACGGACTTATAAACTGTCCCACTACCTTAGTAGTACTTGGTGATAAAATATTCAGGATTATTATTTATTATACACTAAATGTCTAACAACAAGGTCTTTTCTGAACATTTTTGGGCTCTAGACGAAATAATAAGTCGAGGCTCTCATGAGTCCGTCTTGTGTGGACCTGGTCCATCCAAAATTACCGTGGACCAGGGAAATATCCCACGTCATCTATTCACTCTTCTTCCTCTCACATTTATTCTTTCCTTTTTCAGTTTTATTCCTCCTCTCCCATTGCCATCTCTCATCATTTTTTCTTTCCTTTTTCAGTTTTATTCCTCCTCTCCCATCGCCATCTCTCATCATTTTTTCTTTCCTTTTTCAGTTTTATTACTCTGCTTCCACCATAGTCTCTGCTTTTATCACCATCTCCTTTGCTTACTAATCTTCTACAATTGTAAAAAAGTGTTTGACCTAAATGAAATTCCAATTGAAGAAGTTGATTTTAACGAAGGTAATTTCATAGTTGAATTTTTTTAGGGTTTCTTCGAATTCATGTTCAATTTCATTCAATTATAAGTAATTACTTTGAATTTTTTGTTGTGAAGAACAATTTGATGAATCTGAACTACAATTGGATTTCACGCAAATTGAAGTTGGTGAAAATCAAATTCAAGAAGATGCATATTCAGTTGGATTAACAAGCCAAGGTTCTACAAGTTGTATTTTAAATGAAGGTAAATTTAACTTTCAATCAACAAATAAGCTTTCAATTTTTTCTTTAAATGTGATAACTATAATTGTTGAAAGTGATTCCAAGCTACAGATTTCATTTCAATTGAAGGAAAATTAATTAGATAACTGTTGAACATTTAGTGTCTAATAATTCTGTATCTATAGTCACTAAGTACTACTAAAGTAGTGGGACAATATGTATTAAATTACAAGGTCCAAAAGGGTTCCAGGGAAGGACAAAAGCATAACCGAGTTAGCACTAAAAGCCGACTCGGCTGTGAGTATTTTGGACCTAAAGCCGAGTCGACTTTAGGTACTGGAACATAGCTTTTGTCCAGCAGGATTAGCCGACTCGGCTTTTCTGGTTTCTGAACAAAATCCGACTCGGCTTTTTGTTCGGGAAATGACCGTTGGTCATTTCTTCCCGTTTTCCTTGTAGTAAATGCCTTGGATTCCTTTGTTAATGCTCTTGATCTCTGGAGTTACATGGAGAATTATGCTAATAATGCTCATGAATGTCTTGGTTAATGACATTGAATTACATGATCATGAATATGATCATTATGGTGATTAATGTGCAAAGGCTCCTCTTCTATACTCTTGGAGTATAAATAGAGACCTTTGGCTTTGAGTTCCATACACCAATTTTCTGAATTTCTATTCCTCTTTCTCTCATTTGTCTTTGCTATTTCAAGAGAGTAATTAACTCTTGTTTTGCTTTCCATTGCTCATAATTCTAAACACCTTGTTATTAAGTAATATATCCAAAGTACTAAGGGTGTATTGAAGTTGTTTGTATCTCATTGTGAATTTCCAATCATCAACCCAAGTACCTTTGTGGGGGAAATATCACAAAAGAAAAGTGAGCACACGCCTACAACTTGTATCAAGTTTTCGGGTAACGGTTGTCGTTACAAACTTATCTTCATTATACTTAGCATTATCCTTGTATTTATATTTTTGCCATCAACAAAGGGGTTTATACAAATTTCCGATTGTAATTTGTATTGTAATTATATACATTCGTAATAATAACTATGTCTTGTGATTGAGTAGAATACAAAAGAAATGGCTTCGTTTTTAGGTAACTATGTCTTGTGATTGAGTAGAATACAAAAGAAATAGCTTCGTTTTTAGGTAACTATGTCTTGTGATTGAGTAGAATACACAAATTAGGTAACTATGTCTTGTGATAGAGTAGAATACAAAAATAAGGTAACTATGGCTTTATTCACTATTGGATTTTGAATGAAGGTAAAATTAGTTTAAAATCAACAAATCAGCAAATAGTACCAAAAGCTTGCCTAGGGCAGCTAGGGGTAACTACCACTTAGTGTAGGGGTAACTATGTCTTCATACGCTATTGCACCCATGTCTGTGATAAACTATATGTCGTTTATATATCCATAAAGAGAGTATGAGATTATTTTGGTGATTTTTTGTTTATATATGCATAAAGAGAGTATGAGATTTATTTGAGATACCTTCTCTGTTTGTATATCAACAAATAGCTTCTTTTTTGTTTGGTTTAGGTTGCACCACAATGACAACAAACGAACATTTAAGTGGCTCTTTGTTAGGTGAAACTCGAGGAACACTTGAAGAGATGTTTGAACTGTACAAACAACATGCGTCTTTAGTTGGTTTTAGTGTTCGAAAGGGAAAGCATCGAATGAAACAAGGAACTTCGATGTCATTGAGAAGTACTATTTGTGTTCGGCTGCTGGAATTAGGAACACAGAAAAGAAGGTCGTGAAGGGAACACAAAGTCATGATATAGAAGGTACTGAAAAAATAAAAATAAAAAAAAGAAGAGTGGCAATAACTAGAACCAGATGTAATGCGTGCATAAGAGCAAAGAAGAATACATTTGGAATTTTTGAGGTCATCGACCATGTTGTGGCACACAATCACCCAATGACCAGAACACAATGGAACTATAGACATCATTCAGAGCGACAAATGTCTGATCATAAGAAAGAGGCAATTGAGACAATGCAACTAGCTGGACTACAACCAATGGAATCATATAGGCTCTTGTCTTCTAAAGCTGGTGTGAGCATACAATAGGCCACACCATGAAAGACCATCTGAACTTCTGCCACAAGCTAAAAATGAAGAAAATTGATGGTGGTGATGCAAATTTTGTAATTGAACAGCTTGACCAGAAACTCTCTGATAATCCAGACTTCTTTTATCGAGTTAGACTCGATGAAGAAGGCAAGATTTGTTGTATATTTTAGAGAGATGCTATTGTTGGCCCATTTGGTTTTGATGATAACATAAACTTTAATAAACAAACATATTTTGTCTTTGAGATTGTTTTGATAGGTCAAATATCCGATCTTTATAAGGGTCGTTGATGGACCATTAAGCGTTGAAAAGAGATTACTCAGTAACTGTTCCAAGATCAAGTCAGAGTTTGAAGATTGGTCAATCGGAGACAGTGCAGTGTTCCCAGATCAGCGGTCAGAGGAGGAGTCAACAAAAATAATTAGGAAAATAATTTTTAATTTTTATTTTTCTTTTTTAGTTTTGTTGTACGGGTGAATTAGTCTAGGATGCACAAGGAAATTAATTAAGAAATTAAGATAACTAACTCCTAAAAAGACTCCTTAAAATTAGGATCTTAAAATTAGTTTTCTAAAATTGTCTTAGCTATTTTTAGCTAAAAGACAAGAAAACTTGGAGTAACTACCAAGCTTTCCTCACCACTGTCTCACGTAAATTAGCCCTCAACTCCCACTATCTTTGATCATGGGATTATGGGTAAATTAGATCTAAAAATCTATTTAAAGGATTTTTCTACAACCGGCACATTTGGTGATCATTTGAGAGAAAATTGTTTTTCCGAAAATATTTGTGCCCAAAATATTTCGTGAGGTTTTCAAAATAAAGAAGAGGAAATCTTGATTGATTTTAATTGCTAATTAATTTCAAAATTTAATACTTGTGCTATTCTTGGTTTGATTCATCCATTTTAGATAAATCTTGTAAAGGGTTTATTTGAGTGAATTTGTTATTTAGACTTGGGTAAGTCTAAAGGGAAGAGAGAAGAGTAGAGAGAAGAGAAACGGTAAGGAGTTACCGAGAGAAGAAAAAGAGTAGAGAGAAGAGAAAGAGTAGGAGAAGTTATTTTATGTAATAGAGGAGTGATTTACATAAAATAATAGAGAAGAGAAATCCCTAGTGGGTTGTGGTTCTTTTTCCCACGTTAAATCTTGGTGTTCCTTTTATAGTTTTCTTTATATTGTCTTGAGTATTTTTGATATTCAAATTCCGCAAGAAAAGGGCTAAAAATACTCAAAGGGCGAAAGTAACAATTCACCCCCCCTCTTGTTACAGTTCATTGTCTCTAAGTGTTTCTACAATTGGTATCAGAGCCCTGTTCCTCATTTGATCAGGAAACCCTGAGAGTAGTATCTTGGTGTATTAGAGATGCAGAAAATGAACGAGCGCATGGAAGAAGGGTACTCTACTCAGAGACCACCAATGTTCGATGGCAAATTCTATACATATTGGAAAAACAGGATGTAGATCTTCATCAAAGCCGAAAATTATCAAGTTTGGAGAGTTATCGAAATTGGAGATTTTGAGGTAACAACTACCAACTCCAATAACGAGACTGTTCCCAAACATATCACAGAATATGAGAAAGAAGATTTTCAAAAGATGGAAATGAATGCTCTTGCTATTAAATTGCTTCATTGTGGGCTTGGTCCAAATGAACATAATCGCATTATGGGATGCAGAACCGCCAAACAAATTTGGGATCTGCTGGAGGTTACCCACGAAGGAACGAGTGAAGTTAAGCGTTCCAAGATTGATTTGCTCATGTCCAAATACGAAAGATTTGTGATGGAACCTAAAGAAAGCATTCAAGAAATGTTTACAAGGTTCACGAATATCACGAATGAGCTTGTCTCCCTTGGAAGGCTAATTCCCTCAGATGAACAAGTGCGAAAAATCCTAAGAAGCCTACCTCAAGATGATCGTTGGAGAGCAAAGGTCACAGCCATTCAAGAATCTAAAGATTTCACAAAGTTTAATCTAGAAGAGTTGACTGGTTCCCTTATGACTCATGAATTACATCTGGGAACAGCGGACAGTTCCAGGAACAAGGGTCTGGCTCTGACAGCAAATGATCAAGAAGAATCAGAAACTGATGAAGAAGAGGCAGCCTTGCTGGTACGTAGGTTCAAGAAGTTCTTCAGAAACAACAAGTATAAGAATCAAAGAAACAACAAAGAAAGAGGAACTTCAAATTCCAATACATATGAATGCTACAAATGTGGAAGTACCGAACATTTAATCAAGGATTGCCCATTATGGAAAAATGAGAAAGGCAAAGGGAAAGCAAGAGAAACAGGAAGACAACCTACAAAAGGAAACTTCAACAAAGCCGATTTACGCAAAGCCATGATAGCTGCTTGGGGAGAATCCGAAAGCGAAATCGAAACCGAAGCTCCCGTTGAAGAAGAAGAAGTAGCCAATCTATGTCTCATGGCGACGCATGATGAAAAGGCTAAAGGAAAAGAGGTACTGTCTACTGATCCATTTTCTGATTATTTATTTAAATTGGATAAACATAGATTAATTAACATGATTTTAGAATCTCACGAAAATTTAGAAAAACAAACAGCCATCTGTCTCAAAACTGAAAAAGACCTTAAAGCGTGTAAAGACCAAATATCCTACCTTAATTCTTTTAGGTCCGATGTGCAAACTCGATTCTTTGAATTGCTTGATAATAATGTGATGTTAAAAGAAGCTATAGAAAAGGTTAAAGAAGAAAACATCATGTTAAATATTGAATTAAATCAACTTAAGCAATTTGAGATGGTAGTAAATTATGAGTCTAATAAAGAAATTAAATGTGTCCTTTTACAAATGAAATTAGACCTAGAATCCGCCTTAAAAGAAAATGATCGACTTAAGCTTGAATTAAATTCAAGAGAAAAAGGGAAAATCAAAGAAGTTCCCAAATGGATTCTTAATGCTAAAACCAAAGGAACCGAAGGTCTAGGATATGACAGACATGATAAAAAGAAAAAGGTCTACGTTGATCTCCCAAGTAAAAAGGTCTGTTCCTTTTGTGGCAAAACTGGGCACCTGAAACATCAATGTTTAAAAAAGGAACAGCATAACAAAACGAATCAAATTTATGTCGATAGAGTTTGGATTAAGAAATATGATTCTTGTATAATCGACATGGAACCCAAGGATGGCTGGGTTCCACCCTCTAACAACTAAATTCGTTTTGCAGGTTCTAGTGAGGGGGAACAGTTCATGGTATCTCGACAGTGGCTGTTCCAAGCACATGACAGGCGATAGATCAAAATTTCTCTTACTAAAAGCCTATGATGGAGGAACGGTGACCTTTGGCGACAACATGAAAGGTGAAATTATTGCAAAAGGCAAAATAGGAAGGTCAAGTTCCCATGCTATAGATAATGTATTTTTTGTCGAGAATTTAAAGCACAATCTTTTAAGTATTTCTCAATTTTGCGACAAAGGTAACTCTGTAAACTTTACTTCTGATAAGTGCATCATTTCTAGGAACGACACAGGAGACGTCATTCTGGAAGGGATTAGAAAAGGGAACACCTACGTGGTGGACCTGCACACTGTTCCTAAAACCAGTCTAACATGTCTGAGCGTTATAGAAGATGACCCTCTTCTTTGGCATAAACGATTAGGTCATGCTAGTTTTTCATTGCTTAATAATTTACGATCTAAAGACCTAGTAAGAGGATTACCATCCCTAAAATTTCAAAAGAATGAAGTATGTGATCCTTGTGCTAAAGGAAAACATGCAAGGTGATCCTTTAAACCTAAAAATGTTGTGACCACCTCAAGACCACTTGAATTAATTCATATGGATCTTTGTGGACCTATGAGAATCCAAAGTCGCAGCGGTAAGCGATATGTTTTTGTTATAGTTGATGATTACAGTAGAATTACATGGACTTTATTTTTATCTAGCAAAGACGAGGCCTTTGATGAATTTGTTGCATTCGCTACTAAAATTCAAAAATCTAGTAACAATCAACTAGTCCACATAAGATCGGATCATGGTAAAGAATTTGAAAATTCAAAGTTTATGGATTATTGTAATGAGCATGGTTTAAGTCACAATTTCTCCGCACCTAGAACACCACAACAAAATGGTGTGGTTGAAATAGAACTTTAGAGGAAATGGCTAGAACTATGTTGATTGCTAGTGGTTTACCTAGAAATTTTTTGGCCGAAGCTGTTAATACTGCATGCTATATATTAAATCGCGTCTTAATTAGACCTATCACTTCTAAAACCCCCTATGAATTATTTAAAGGAATTAAACCTAATATTTCATATTTTCGAGTCTTTGGATGTCGATGTTTTGTGCATGTTAATGGAAAAAGAAATATAGGTAAGTTCGATGAAAGAAGTGATGAAGCGGTATTTCTTGGCTATTCATCTCATAGTAAAGCATATAGAGTTTATAATAAGAAAACCATGTGTGTTGAGGAATCTGTTCACATAATATTTGATGAAACTAACTTTATGACAAGTGAACAAGAAACAGGTGATTTTAAGATAGGTCTTGCTGATTTGGATGATGAAGAACTTATACAAAAAGAGCAAGATCAAGAAGAACAACAACAGGTTCAGAATGCTGAACCAAATCAAGAACAGGAGCCACAGGCAGAACAGGAACAGCCTGCAGTTCCTAATCCAGATATCCCAAGAGAAAATCAAAAAGAAAGAAATGATGGTGAACCAAATCAGAATCAAGTCAATGAGCCTGCTTCCACGTCTGTCTCCACCAGAGACTTTGTTCCAAGACCGTGGAAACACCAAAAATCACATCCACTTGACTTGATCATAAGCGACATGAACAAAGGAATTCAAACAAGGTCACAAATGAGAAACTTTTGTGCACACTTTGCTTTTCTTTCAACAATGGAACCCAAGAATCATGAAGAAGCCTTACAAGATTCGGATTGGGTGGTAGCTATGCAAGACGAATTGAATGAGTTCGAAAGAAACAAAGTATGGCACTTGGAACCTAAACCGAAGAACAAGAAGATAATTGGACTTAAATGGGTATTCAGGAACAAGCTAGATGAACATGGAACAATCGTAAGAAACAAAGCAAGGTTAGTGGTAAAAGGATACAATCAACAAGAAGGTATTGACTATATTGAAACTTTTGCTCCCGTAGCTAGATTAGAAGCTATTAGAATTCTTATTTCATTTGCTTCTTTCATGAATTTTAAATTATATCAAATGGACGTAAAATGTGCATTCTCAAATGGGTTTCTAGAAGAAGAAGTGTTTGTGGAACAACTACCTGGCTTTGAAAACTCAATTTCTCCGGATCACGTCTACAAGCTTGATAAAGCTCTATATGGGCTAAAACAAGCTCCTAGACAATGGTACGAGAGATTATCTAAGTTTTTGATTGATAACAAGTTCATACGTGGTAAAATTGATAAAACCTTATTCTTTAAGAATGAAGGTTCGAATATTTTAGTTGTTCAAATATATGTTGATGATATTATTTTTGGTGCTACTAATGAATCGTTATGTAAGGAATTTGCTGACTTAATGAGTAATGAATTTGAAATGAGCATGATGGGAGAATTAAATTTCTTCCTTGGTTTGCAAATTAAACAAACTGCTAACGGTATCTTTATTCATCAACAAAAATATATAAAAGAACTTCTAAAGAAATATGGACTAGATAATGCTAAGACAAACCATACACCCATGGCCACTAACATTAGATTAGACGAAGATGCTAACGGTATTAATGTTGACCAAACGATGTATAGAGGCATGATAGGATCTCTACTATACTTAACAGCTAGTAGACCCGATATATCCTACACGGTTTGTGTGCTAGATTTCAATCAAATCCTAAAGAATCACATCATACGGCAGTTAAAAGAATTCTAAGATATTTAAAGGGAACAGATGACTTATCCCTATTTTATCCTAAAAGTGATGTCTATGACTTGAAAGGGTATAGTGATGCAGATTATGCAGGTGATCTTGTGAATAGGAAGAGCACTTCAGGAATGGTACAGTTTCTTGGATCTTGTTTGGTATCATGGAGTTCCAAGAAACAGAACACAGTAGCTTTATCCACTGCAGAAGCTGAATACGTAGCAGCAGCAGCCTGTTGTTCCCAAATGCTTTGGATTAAACAACAGCTAAGAGATTTTGGTATTAAACTTGAATGTGTTCCTATTTATTGTGATAATACTAGTGCTATTTGCATTTCAAAAGATCTGGTGCATCATTCTAGAATTAAACATATTCATATTAGACACCATTTTCTTAAGGATAACGTAGAGCATAAAAATATTATTGTTAAACATGTCAATACTAGTGATCAAGTTGCAGATATTATGACCAAACCACTTCCAAGAGAACAATTCGAAAAGATGAGGTTGGAGTTAGGTATGATCAAGCTTCACTAAAGTTTAATGCTAGTATTACTCCTCAAAACATCTTGAAAAATCGGAAGGG
This sequence comes from Amaranthus palmeri, assembly GCA_019776075.1. NCBI lineage: Eukaryota > Viridiplantae > Streptophyta > Magnoliopsida > Caryophyllales > Amaranthaceae > Amaranthus > Amaranthus palmeri. The sequence goes on along the minus strand of JAAKBH010000108.1, from coordinate 217,031 downwards.
TTCAATCAACCACAACAACCAAGATTGATTATTCAATCATTGCGAGATTTGGGTATGCTTCTATTTAAATTTATGTCTTAAACTTAATCTTGATTGCTTGCATGTTTGAACTGATTAGACCAAGTAGCATAAATTTATTTTATATTATATATTATATTCCACATATTATAAATTATTTTTCGAAAAATCACAAAAATATTTTATTTTTCACAAACTCCAGCATTTTCTTTATTTTAATTTATTTCGGTGAGCCAACATATTTTATGAAATGGAAGACGGATCATCGAGATGTTTCGGAAAGTAGTTATCTTAATCGACATATTCAACGAACTAAGCTTAATTTATAACTACCCTTACATCTCCTAAAACCGCCATTATGGAAGTAGTACTAACCCTTTTCATAACCGTCCCTTCACACCTTTATAACCCTTACACTCCTCACGTCACATCCATCATTCATAAACCCACTACTTGTACTACTCCTAGCAAACCGTCAAACCCATCTCCCTCTTTCAACAATCCCTAACCTTCATCAATTCATCTCATCATCACCATGAAATCTCCCAAGACTTCATCTAAACCGAAAACAACAAAACCCATGCATGTCGGCACGAAAAGGACTTTTTCTACCACAAAAGGAAGCTCATCTTCAAAACCCGCAAAGAAGGCCAAGGTAGTAGATCCTGATTGTGCTGAGGAGGTTTGTTAATGTGTATCTTTAAGAAGTTTAGTGTACCTCTTGAAGGCCTAGAATTTCCAATGAGTGCTAACAACAAAATAGGTGCTAAGTGTCTTAACAACTTGCATCTTACATTAAATGAAAATGGAATTCTAGAGGATGCTGAAGAAGATGTTGAGTATGTGAGTTCCGATGAGGAACAAGAGGAAGGTGAAACTGAAGTAGAAGGGGAGAATGTAGATCAGGAAACTGTTCTCACTGCCACTACTAAGGCAGAGACAGAACAGGAACAAGGGGAAACAGTGACTCAGGGGGAAGCTGTTAGTAAGGGGGAACAGGTTGGGGAAGAAGAAAAAGAGGAACTAGTGGATGAACAATCTAGTTCAGAGGATGAGGACTTCAATGTGCCTCTCAAGAACATTAAGAAATCATTCAAGAGTTCTTCGTGCCTTAATGATGATATTGCCTCTCCAACCCCACCATCACCAAAGCCAAGTTCACCTATACCACCATCACCAATAGCCACTACTCCACCACCATTTACATCACCACCATCACCTTTACCTACTGGTTTTGATGATCCCACTACTATCCCTCCTCCTCCTATTACCCTTGCTCATGTTCATTCTACACTACTTGATATGCAGTCCCAATTATGTGCCTTTCAAAGTGAAGTTCGTGCCTCACTATCTACTATTGCTGAGCAACTCACCGACATGGAAACACGTCTTGGTGCGAAGCTTGACACAGTGGAGGTGCAAACTAAATTTGTTGATGAGGAGCCTGCTGCCTGATCCCTCCTGCTTCTGTTTTCATTAAAAATTTAATGTTTGGTTGGCCATTTTATATGTAATCTTTAAACAATATTTTCTTTTGCTCTTTATGTACCAAGCTGGGGTGCAAAACAATTTATGTTTCGTTTATGCTACTTACTAACCCATAACATTTCATCTTTATATCATCTTTATTTTCTATCCCCATGGTCTATGATGTTTATATGCGTGCTTTCTTGATTTATGTTTGGCATTTATTTTCTTAGTTTGCTGCTTACTATCTTAATTTGTCTAACGCTTGCCTTAGAGCTGTGGATTGATTCACACCCCTACTTTTTGATTGATGCCAAAAGGGGGAAGAGTAGCAAACAAACTTAAATGAATGCTTGTGAATGCTTATGTTTTTGCTTAATCTTGACATTGATTCTCTATTTTGTTCTAATAATTAAAACCTACGACTTTAGGTTATTTTAGTTTGTTCTAAAATTATAAAATTTTTTTTAAGAAGTTTAGAATGTTCTTAGTTTATGATAGAACAGTTTGTTGACTTAATGTTTGATATACTTAAGCTTCATATGGATAAAATCATTTGTCTTATGAATTGATCATCATTGGATTACTTATGTTTGGTTTATATGGATAATTTGATTAAATGTTGTTTGATATGATTTATTAAATATCACTCTTGTTTATCTTTGATTCTCAAAACTCATGATACTTTGAGTTACTTAGATTGTTGTGTTTCTTATTTTATGTTTTTATGTTTTGTCTTGTGTTAAATTTAAAAACTTAAGTCATGTTTAACCACATGATTTTCGAAAAAAGGTTTTTAAATTTTATTTATTAGAGTAATATGTTTACATGAGAGTTTAGTAAATTATTTGTAACGATTTAATTTACTAGATTTAGTTGAATGTGTGTTAATCTCAAGCATGTTCATTATATTTGTTTTACTCTATTTTTATTAAGTTTGATTATAAAGTTTGTCATCATCAAAAAGGGGGAATTTGTTGGCCCATTTGGTTTTGATGATAACATAAACTTTAATAAACAAACATATTTTGTCTTTGAGATTGTTTTGATAGGTCAAATATCCGATCTTTATAAGGGTCGTTGATGGATCATTAAGCGTTGAAAAGGGATTACTCAGTAACTGTTCCAAGATCAAGTCAGAGTTTGAAGATTGGTCAATCGGAGACAGTGCAGTGTTCCCAGATCAGCGGTCAGAGGAGGAGTCAACAAAAATAATTAGGAAAATAATTTTTAATTTTTATTTTTCTTTTTTAGTTTTGTTGTACGGGTGAATTAGTCTAGGATGCACAAGGAAATTAATTAAGAAATTAAGATAACTAACTCCTAAAAAGACTCCTTAAAATTAGGATCTTAAAATTAGTTTTCTTAAATTGTCTTAGCTATTTTTAGCTAAAAGACAAGAAAACTTGGAGTAACTACCAAGCTTTCCTCACCACTCTCTCACGTAAATTAGCACTCAAGTCCCACTATCTTTGATCATGGGATTATGGGTAAATTAGATCTAAAAATCTATTTAAAGGATTTTTCTACAACCGGCACATTTGGTGATCATTTGAGAGAAAATTGTTTTTTCCGAAAATATTTGTGCCCAAAATATTTCGTGAGGTTTTCAAAATAAAGAAGAGGAAATCTTGATTGATTTTAATTGCTAATTAATTTCAAGATTTAATCCTTGTGCTATTCTTGGTTTGATTCATCCATTTTAGATAAATCTTGTAAAGGGTTTACTTGGGTAAGTCTAAAGGGAAGAGAGAAGAGTAGAGAGAAGAGAAACGGTAAGGAGTTACCGAGAGAAGAAAAAGAGTAGAGAGAAGAGAAAGAGTAGAAGTTATTTTATGTAATAGAGGAGTGATTTACATAAAATAATAGAGAAGAGAAATCCCTAGTGGGTCGTGGTTCTTTTTCCCACGTTAAATCTTGGTGTTCCTTTTATAGTTTTCTTTATATTGTCTTGAGTATTTTTGATATTCAAATGCCGCAAGAAAAGGGCTAAAAATACTCAAAGGGCGAAAGTAACAATTCACCCCCCCTCTTGTTACAGTTCAATGTCTCTAAGTGTTTCTACAGCTATGATGTTGGAAGGTAATAGGATATTCGGTGATGTGGTTGTAATGGACACAACTTACAAGAAAAACAAGTATAATCTCATATGTGCCCTCTTTGTTGGTATTAACAATCATTGGAAGAACACAATGTTTGATTGTGCATTTATGGGAGATGAGACTGTTAAGTCGTTCGTTTGGCTTCTAAATATTTTTAAGAAGCCAATGGGCGGAAAGTGTCCGGTGACCATATTTACAGACCAAGATGCAGCCATGTCTAATGCAATAAAAAAGTGTTTTCCTGGATCTAAGCACAGATTATACCTTTGGCACATAAGTCAGAATGCAGTTAAGCGATATGGTGCACTAAAGAAGGATGCTACATACAAGAAAACCTTTCACAAATGCTTAAGTGGATGCTCGAACAAGAACGAGTTTGAGCAAGTTGGAAATCGATGATAACAACATATAAGCTAGAGAATAACAAATGGTTCAAAATGTTGTATAATCTGAAGAAAAAGTGGGCTAAGCCATAACTTGTTCATGTAAAAATTTTGAGGAGTTTGGATGGTTATGCTACCACATCATCAGAGTTCTGCATATGTTTTCTATTGTGAGGATTCTGGAACAGTACATTGAATCAAGGTGGACAAATTTGCAAAGAAAGATATATGGGATAGAATGCATGCTGAAAGTAAAGAGTTGGGGTTAATCAATAGTTACACACCTTGACGTCTTCAAATGGCAAGAAAATTTTACAATCTCATTCTCAATTGCCACACAGATGAAGAGGGCAGGAGTTATTTAGAAGAAAAGTACAAGCTAATGGTAGCGGAAACCAATGTCTTAGCTTATTGACAAAGCCTGTAGAAGTTGAGAATGCAATTGGAGCTGAAACTGCTAATGCTACATTGGTACAAACAACAAATCAAATGGTTAATGTTCTTCCGAGGCCAAGTGTTCGTGATCCAATGTTTCAAAGACAAAAGGTAGCACTGACAAAAGAATAAATGGAGCTTATGATCACTACAAAAGGGGAAGCAAGAATAAGAAGGGGAAGGGAAAGGCACATGAGGAATTTAGTTCCAAAACTCCAAATGTACGCTTGATTTAATATCTAGCACACCTTTGAATGTTTTGTCCATCAAAATTTACCCTTTACTGTCAACGTACTAAAATTTTTTCCCTCCGTTTTTCTAACATTGGTTTGTAATGCAACAAAGAAAGTATCACTTCTTTTCAAGATTATAATTAAGGTGACCCCATTTGTTATTCAATGTTACCCTTTTTGTAAAATGCAGTTACCCTTTATTATAATTAAGTATATGTACTATTAAAGCTTGGAAATTGACACGTGAGTCTACATGCATGTAGTTATATATTTGTTTCACCCAATGCAACAAAAAAAGTATCATTTATTTTCAAGATTATAATTACAGTGACCCCATTTGCTTTTCAATGTTACCCCTCATGTATTATGAAGTTACCCTTGATTATATACATATGTTATCCTTTTTGTAAAATATATTATTTGGTGGACTGGGTGTGGGGTTTGCATTCTGAGGGAAGGCTGATTGAAGCTGCTGATCAGAGGTTGAAAGGGGAGTTTGATGAGGATGAAATGAAGCAACTTCTGCTTGTTGGGTTAACCCGCATTCCAAGTATGAAGTATATGTCTGGACTCTTGCGGCCCAACTCTTAATTCCCAATTCCCAAATCCCAAATCCAATTACCCTATAATATATAAACCCACTCAAAAAAATTTAAAAACCCTAGTGCCACAACCTTCACTCATTCAGAAGTTCCAAACGACGCTCTCTTTTTGAATCTTACACCTCAAGCTCCCTTCTTCAACTCAGGTAACTGTTTCTCCTTTTCTTCAACCCTCTTTCTCGCTTCTTTCTTATTTTTTAATATAGTTTCTTTCTATTTTATAGTCTTCAATCTCCATCTCCTTCTCCTTCTCCTTCTCCTTCTCCATCCACAGTTGAGGGTTGATTTTCACCACGGAATCAAATGTAGAATCTCGTAATGTAAGTATGTTGGTTGATTTTTTGATTTTTTTTAGGGTTTTTTGTTCAGTTTGTGTATTTTGAATATTAATAAGCTGATATTTTGATTTGTTTTCGTTTTTTAGTTGATATTATGTTGATATTTTTAGGTATTTTGCTTGAGTTTTTTGTTTGCTTTTTTTGGGTATTTTTTTCAGTTTTTTGTTCATTTTGTATATTTTTGGTTGATATTGTTTTGTTGATATTTTTTGGCAGATATAATCAAGTACCTTGAATTAGGTAGATTGTCGATATTGTTTGGTTGATATTATATCACTAGTGGAAAAAAAACCTATTGGCTGTTACACATTAGCTGTGGTTCCTAAAAAACGCAGCCTTTAATGGAAGGAAAAAAGGCGGAAAAAAAAATAGCTTAAAGGCTGCGGTTTCTAGTAGATACGCAACAAATAAATTAAAAAAAAATGGTGAAAGCTATTGGCTGCAGTTTGTATTAGGTCCGCAGCAAATTATAAGCCCAAAAATTACCCTAAGCCCAAAAGTTGTCCGTGCGTCTTTTTTAAATGAGGCGTCCCTCTTGGAAACCCTAAATGAGGCGTCCCTCTTTATATCAAAAACCCTAGAAATCCCTAAAACATTCCCTTAAGGCACCGTCTCCCTAAAATCCTAGAAACTCTCCCTTAAATCAGAAACCCTAGAAACTCTCCCTTAAAACACATCTCCTTGAGGCGCCGTCTTGATCATCAGATCTCATCTTCTTCACGCTTTCAATTTGTGAAAAATTCTGACCTCATCTTCTTATAACGTTTTCTTCTTAAACGTTTTCTTCTTAAATTCTTCACGCCTTCATGTTGCAACTGGGTAATTCACAATCGTTATGATGTTCAGTGGTATGCAAGAGATGTATTTTGGGATTGTAATCGTTTTGGGATTGTTCTGTGGGTAATTCAGTGGTATGCAAGGGATGGGCCAAAAGGTGATGTTCTTCGTTTTGATGTTCTTCACTCTAATCGTTTTGGGATTGTAATTTTAATTTCGTTTTTGGATCTTACAAAAAACGTAGATCTGGGTTGTAATTTTAATTTTAATCGTTTTGATGTATTTTATTTCGTTTTTTTATGATGTTTTGATGTATTTTTATGATGTTTTGATGTAATTTTAATTTAGTCATTTCGTTTTTTATGAAGTTTTGATGTATTTTTATTTCGTTTTTATGGTGTTCTGGGTTGTAGATCTTTAGAATCTTTAGATGTTATTTTGTTTTTAGTTTTTGGATCTTAGTTTGTTATCTCGTTTTTATTTCGTTTTCTGGGTGTTTTTTTTTTGATGTTTGATGTTCATCGTTGCATGTTCATCGTTTTTCTGGGTTCATTTAATTAGTTTTTGATTTTTTTTTATTTTCTAAAATGACTAAAGGGCTGTGGTTGTATATGTCCGCAACCAATGGTTTTTTTTTATTTTGAAAAATGACTAAAGGCTGCGGTTGTAATGTCCGCAGCCAATAATAAAATCTCATTTGCTGCTATTCCAAGGGCTACGAGGTGAAACCGCAGCCAAAAACGGTAAAAAAAACCCGCAGCCATTGATGTTTTTTCCACTAGTGTATAGACTAAATAGTTACTTAATAAAATCGGTTGATATCATGATTAGATTAGTAAAATGTTTATTTCATAAAATCATACTTTTTGATGTTTGTTTTTATTGTGTAGAGTTATCGAAGATCAGTTTGGCTCCTTCGGTTATCAACGCTCCTTAATGCATGCTATTATTCTTGGATGAAGTCGCTATTGCCAACTAGTGACTACTATGAATTTACTTTATACTTTATATTATAATATTAGTGATGTACTTAATTATTGTAATGTTTCGGATTTGGTGATGTAATTTGTTTATCTATGGTTGAAGACTTGAGACGTTGGTACTTGGTTCGAACTAGCTAGATATTTTGTGAATGTTGTTTGGTGATGTAATTTTTTATGGTAATGTACTTGAAGGAAAAAAATGCAATGGATTCATATTTTTAGTGTGATAATTATTGGTTTTTATTTTAAGTTTTACCATAAAGTGATTAAGCGACACTTAATTTGGTCTTTAGTGGCAAATGTAATTGTCACTATAGTCTATAGTGGCGTTTGTGAGAAATGTCATTAGATCCTATGTCACTAAAAGCTTTAGTGTGACTTTTTAATATGTTGCTAAAAGCTCTAATAAATGTCACTAAATCCTCTATATACACTATAAGAAATTTCTAATAGTGACATTTAAATTAAATATTTCTAAATATATCCTACTAAAAACAAATTATGTTGTAGTGTGCGTTGTTCTCTTTGGATCTATGATTTAAGGATGTTTACTTTTTTTTAAAACCCTAATTTTAACTCAATTGCATTGCCATGGAAACTACCAATCCTCCAAATTTTATTTAGGAAACTAAAATAGGTTGTCATTGCTCATGCCTCGAGAGATATTGATCGAAATTTTTTTTATTATTGATCAACTCATACTTTTTTCTCTTAGGCAATGTGTTGCGTTCTCTTTGGGTCTCTTTTGGGTCTCTGATTTAAGGAGGTTTACTTTTTTTAAAACTCCAATTATTTTTCATTACATAAAAAGTCTTTAAATGTGTGAAAATTAGAATTTTCGAACGCAAAACGCAAACAACAGTTAAATTAAAAATAGGCCAATTTCTATATTTAAATAAAAACGTCAAAAACTACATCAAATTGTATTACATAATAACAAACATCTCACATCTTTTTATCAATTTTAGTTTGATCTTTAATCGAAATTTAATTGACGTCTTCAGCAACTGTTTATCTTTTTTTCTTGCCATACTTTAAATACTAATGGACTTTGGTAGCACAACAAAATGAAAAGTTATACTTTTCCTTGGTGCATTGAAGATCAGATAAACATCACAAAATCAATATAAACAACATTTTGCAAACCAAATGAAAATGAACATGACAAGCAAAAATATCAACTTTTTGTAGTATACATTTCATGGAACAAATACAAACTTTTTGTAAATATACGTAACAAATTAGGGCATTTAATAGGGGCTTTTTGTAAATCTTTTTTAGCGTTTATTTCCTAAAGAATTTAGACCAAAACTTATTTATCTTTAAACATTTAAGTGAAGCATGCAAAAACAAAGGATTAATTTTAAGTACTTATTGAGGGCATCTGTCCGATAAAATTAATCATTATTGAGACATTAGACCAAAATTTTAAGATTAGATTTATGTTTTAATTATTATGTCAGTTGATTGTTAAATGGGGTAAGTGAGGATGATAATAATGGTAAAGTTGTCCCATGAGAGTAAAAGTATTCGAAAACCTTATCATAAAAGAAAATACGACATTTAAGATTAATTTGCCCAAAATAAAAATACTCCCTCCAACTCACTATACATGTCCACTTTTCTTTTCAGGTCAATTCGCTTTATTTGCTTACTTTCCTTTTTTGGCATAGATTTTTTACCTAAATATCATATGTTAACACAAGTAAAGACCATAATACCCCACCTACATTACTTAAAATACTTAACAACCACCTTTACAATTATTATAATCACTTAAAAGACTCCAACCACCACACTATTTAAACGCTCTGCCCAGAGAGAGTGGAAGTTTAAAGAGAGTTGGAATGAGTATTAAATTTGGTTAGAATAAGAAAGATACATGATTACTCATGAAAATAAACAATTTAAATCAAAATTTTTTAAAAAATGAGATAAACAAATGAGTTGGAAACTCCAAAGTTAGTACTCTTTAGGTCACAAATACAAGGTCAAGCCTTTCAAGTATGCATTTCTCATTGATTTAAAAGATACATAACTTATATCTAGACTTTAGTACATTGTAATTGATAAGCTACTTCAAATCTCACAAACATAATACAAAGAATTTCATAATTACTCAAGCAGAAAGCCAGTTTATTTATAGCCTTTTATCTACTATTAGACTCAAATCAAAACCTTCGGCGTACAATTTAAGGATCTCGTATATAGCTACTCAATGCTTGGCGAACTTTTCTAAAACATCAAAGTAGTCCGGGAAGGTTTTACGGGTGCATCCCGGATCAAGGATAGTGACGGGAACATCTGCACAGGCAGCAAGAGAGAATGCCATGGCCATTCGGTGATCGTCATAAGTTTCAATGGCGGTGGGGTTTAGCTTTTCAGGCGGAGTGATCACACAGTAATCAGATCCTTCCTCAACTGTTGCCCCAAGCTGAAAGTATTGATAGGAATGCAAAAGAACATCAGTTATAGTTTGAATATATTACTCAAGAACAATTACAGCTTTCGAGAATGTAAAAGGCTGCTAACCTTTCTCAGTTCTGTGCAGATGGCAATCATCCGTTCGGTTTCCTTCACTCTCCAGCTAGCCACTGTTAATTCACATAACTAAATCATTACACATCTTGACATGTATTTTGCGTCGATGTTTTCGGTATGCTTAGAGGTGAAATAATGCCTTTTTCTTTCTTTGATTGCAAAGGGGGCGTGTTCAGTTAATAAACATACAAGTAAACTCTAGAGAAAACTATCTCATAGACAAATAAATTAATCCAAGCACAAGGTTCTTTATTCCAAAATGCTTCCTCATTCCGAAGGTGTTTGGTCTGACGGAGAACATTTTCAATGAGAAACAATTTTCCAATTAAACGTTAATGATTATTACTTTTCTTTTGTTTTGTTTGATGGAATACGATAATGCTACCAAGAGAGATGGAGTGGAAGTGAATGAAATTTGATTTTCATCCAACTATATAAATTTTTTCAACCCTAATTTTCAAATTTTCATTGTCAACCCAGTATGGGAATATGGAGAAAACAGGTTTTCAATAAAAAGTTCTCCTCCAAACTAAACACCCCTTGTTAAAAAAAAAAAAAAAAACCCTAAATGCCACCACAGTATATTTATGGAAAGAATATCTCAACATTCATCCCTAAGATTGGATCAATTTTCATCTTATCTCTACTCTGCCGAAGATGGGTTTCGATTCATATCCCCGGAAAACATCCTGAGGTTTTTCTTTTTAGGGGTGTTTTGCATAATAGTTGATTGGAAAATTTTTAGCTTATTTTGGCTCAATTCTAATTAATTGGTTAGTGTTTAGTAAATTAGCTGGTTGAAACAACTTATTGTTCTGAAGAAGTTATTTTTGAACAAGCTATTCCTAACAGCATGTTCAAATTTAACAGGTCAAACTGTTGATAAAAATCATCCGGTCAATTAAACAATTTTAATTGGCCGTCATTTCCCAAACACCCCCTTAAGACCATTAATTTTTGTTAAAAATTAACGTCATTTCATTACAAGTCTACAAAATACTAAATTTTAATTATTTAGAAATGGTGATGACTATGAGAAACTCAATGGTGCAAAGTGGTCCCTCACTTAATTGTATCAAGATATGCCAATAAACACATTGGGGACAGCAAAAATCATAATTTCCCATCAAGGACAGTGATAGTTTAACCACCAATAGAGCAAAAAAAACATCTTTCTAGCTGTTTGAATATTCCAAAACAAAAACAAGTCCAAATTCCAATTTTCTTATGACACACTAAATTTCATTATCAATATTTGAAAGAGTCTACATAAGCCACAGTTCAATGAAAAGAGTTAAACATACCATCTCTGATGGCGGTGGGCCCATCTGCATACAAGGCAACAACTGCAAGAGTCATAGCAACATCTGGCATTTTGTTCATGTTGACGTCGATAGCACGCAGATGTTTCTTTCCAGATGAATCCCTGGGCGGTCCAGTAACAGTTACACTATTCTCTGTCCAGGTGACCTTGCAACCCATCTTCTCAAGAACTTCGGCAAATTTTACATCACCCTATGCAAAATCCAGGGGACAAATAAGATCCCAATCAAGAAAAGTCTGGTATACGAACAAAATCTGAACATGAGGTGTAGGCTACACAACAATTTCAAATAAGATCCCAATCAAGGAATAATAGAGAGTGTCTAGTCATAAAGACAAAAGAAACCATATGATGTTGTTTGTATTTTTCATTATTTGATTAGGTTTATGTTGACGCCAAAACTCAATATGATCTCATCTCGATATGTTCTATCAGCAGAATAATTTTGCAATTTTTTGCAGTCAAATTGTCGTGCTTATCCCACCCAGAATTGAAAGGGTTCTCTAGAATTTAGCAGAACAATGTGAAGGGTAAGGGTTAACATTATACCTGTAAACTGCTTGTTCCACAACCCTTGACAGTCACAGTCCCACCAGTGACGGCGGCTCCTGCTAGGAAGTAGCTAGCACTAGAAGCGTCCCCCTCTACATATGCCTTTCCAGGAGATCTGATGCATTTACATGTGTTTTCAGTCTACTAATGGAGACACGTTAAAAGGACATGTAATATAAGATGAGAAACTTACTTGTATTTCTGACCACCTCGGATGTAGAACCTGTCCCAACTATCACTATGTTCTACGGATACTCCAAAGCGTTCCATCAACCTTATTGTCATTTCAACATACGGTACAGAAATCAATTTATCAACTATCTCAATCTCCACGTCTCCAAGACCCAAAGGAGTAGCCATGAGAAGTGCAGTTAAATATTGGCTACTAACTGATCCAGAGAGCTTGACCTGCAAACAGTTTACAAAACGAATCGATAATATTAGAGAGCTTCTTACTTCATGACTGTGAAATGGAAAACCACAACTACGCTAGAACTTCTCATTAACAACAAATATTGAAACTGTAGTTCTAATTTGATCAATTTGTAAGCATGGCTATAGCAAAATTTTGAATGAATCATCTCTTTATAAGTTTCCAGCATGCAACTTTACCTCCTTTCTTCATTTCATTTTCACTACCATCCTGAGTATGCATTTATACATAATTTCTTCTTCTACTAAATAAAAAAAAATTGGTGCCAAGCATGTGGAAAAATTTCTCATAAAATCTTCCTTAATCAGTACAAAAGACATTTTCACTTTCCCAAGAGTGAAGAAGACACCTGAAGTACAGTTTCCCCAAGTGAAGAGCATATTAACACACAAGACCCTTATCTTATCAATTCGGTAGCCCCTCAAAAAAAAGTAACCTCGAAAAAGAAACTAAATAAAATAAGTGAAGAATTTAAATACAGGATCCTAGTCGGAGAAAAAAGTAACCCGAAAAAGCAACTACATAAAACAACTGAAGAACAATATAACACAGGATACTTAACAGAACATGAAGCGCGCCCTACGGACTAAAGTATCGTACAATTTTATTTACCAAGAAAAAGAAAATTGTTCTACTGACCAATAATTTAACACATATACCCATAGATATTAGAATCCCGATTTTGATCTAGGATTCTACGATCCAAAAATAGACAATCGATCCGGATCGTAGGTAGGATCATAATGTAGTAGAATCAGCTCAAAAATTTAAGTGGTAGGATCATAATACAATTCAAAGATCCTACAATCAAACGATCTGATCCTATAAAAGTAGTTTAAATTGTAAAATATTTTCATATAATCAAGATTTCAATTATGTATAAATATTATATAAAATAATTATATCAACATCACTAAAAAATTCAATTTTTTTTTTCAATTTGCAGTTTAAAAGTGATTATTAAAGTATTTTTTTCAAAACTTAATGAAATTGAATAAGTTTTTACTTATACCTTGAAACTTAACAAAAGAACAAATATAATTGATAACAAATAATCCATAGCACATTAATGCATATTTGTAGCATGGCACGATCCTACGAACCGATTCTACCTATTTCAATCCTACCTCCTCAAGGATCCTAAGTAGAATCCCGATCCTAATAACCTAGCATATACCAACAAACATCTTATGCGGACTTGCCATTAGGATCTTAGACAAACAACAATGCAAAAGCAATAATGACTTTCATACTAAATCCTTATTAAAATGAACAAACCATAAAGAAACAAGGTAGGGATTGCATTTTATTCAAGTAGAAGGTGGAATGAAGGAAGAGGCTGAAATAAGTTGCCAAGTTATCAAAAAAAAAAAATCACGAAATCTAGATAATAAAGGGATGGAGAGTGAGAGAGGCATCTGATTAGTATTTAGACTTTTGTTAGAACTTATAGCTCATTTGGGAGAGAAGCACGCCTCTCAAAAGTCTACTTACTACTCAAACTTTGTTTTCTGAATTGTCTGTTAAGTTTCATCAACACCATAACAGTCTATTACACATATACACAGCAGACACCTCTGTTGATTTATACTGTATAAGTCTACTTATTCTCGATTCCAACTTAATTTGCAGTTTGAGTACCAAATACATACTCTATCATTCTAAAGCTCATACCCCGGGTTTCGCTTTTCCTCACTTAAGAAACACTATTCCCCACCTCACAGAAAAGGTCAATCAGAGAAGTCATAGTTAGGTAGGGAAAGGAATTGCTACCAAGAAATTGACGCGTGAATCATCATTCATTGAATCAGATGGAGTAAAACACAAAATCTAACAAAACAAAAAGAAAGTTTAGTCACATTACCTTGCCCCCTGGAAGGCCTCCTTTAGCATTGACCCGAACAGGAGGGCAATTTGTGCCAAGAAAACAGTCAACATCTGAACCAAGTTGCTTTAGACCTGCTACCAGATCCCCAATGGGGCGCTCCCTCATTCTTGGTACTCCATCAAGCACATAACTAATTCGACACATGCAAAGAAAAGTAAACTATATCAGAAAGGATAATATGAAGTGTAGATAGCATTGAAAGGAGCTGGGAAATTGCCTTCTACAGCTTACATATCCCAAACACATAATCAATAAAGTATTCCATTTCATGGCATGTAACAGAAATCCTGAAAATTACATTAATTCAGTGAAGTCCAGGATTTTCAAACATAAGGACTTCAAAGCAATCTCTTTGTTATCACGAATAAGGATAAGGCTACATGACAGAAAGGTTTTTCCCTTTGAACATTTAAATTCAAAAAAAGTTTATATGTGTGTTGAAGTTCCTTGAATTGGGATGGAAGATCTATAGCTTTGTAGAAGATTGAGAGGTAGGGCTTGTCATATTGAGGTACGGTGATAAGGATGTTAACTTGTGCGTGAAGCCTGAGATACATACCAACTTGTCTTTTGATGTACGTGCAAGATGAAAAAGGTCTATGAAACATAAGGATCTAAGAAGAGCAAGGCTTATACAAATCCTATCTCTATTAGAGGTAGAAACGTTGGCGTGTTGTCTACAACCAAGTTTGTGGCTATGGAGGTTCGGGCACCAACTTTAATGTGGAAAGCAAAGGATGAAATGTTGGGGGAAGCAAAGGATTTTGAGGAAATCAAAATTTTCAAGCGCCAAGCGATGGTTCATTACCAACGTGATTGTCCTAATATTCGTGGATTGACTGTCAAATAGGTCCAAGAGTTGAATCGCAGTTCTCCTTTTACTTGTAGGATTGAGGAAGCAAACTACATGAATACAAATGAGATGAGGAAGATGGATTATTTTGTAGGACAGGATGGATGGATTGACTGTCAAATAGGTCCAAGAGCTGAATCGCAGTTCTACTTTATTTGATGAGTCAAATAATGAGGATGGATGGATCGACAATACGTGCTATGTGGCAACCTACAAGGTGAGAGTCCTATAGGCTATAGAAGTTGATCATATTTCAGTTGTAACTAGTATGTTTTAGATGTACAAGTTCAGACTAGGTTGAAGAATTCATATCCGGTTCTGGTCTTGATTGGTTCAAATTACCTTGAATCCTTGGTAATGCATATATAAAATAATAATCAGAACCCACATGAAACTTGAGATGCTTAAGTTTGAATATCTAACACTATAGACCATGAAAAGGGAGGGATACAAAATCCTTCACCAAAGTAGGAAGGGTAGAGAAATAGGGGAAAAGGAAATGAAGGGATTTCTTCAACCTTCAAGGATTATTTTCGTAAGGGGAGAAATTTGGAGAGACAATCGCTTTACAAAAGAATCGATAATGTAAGCAAGTATCACATGAAGACATGACATTTTCGACAAAGAAAAGAGGATGAGAAGTTGAGAGCTTAAAATTATTAACCACGTGAAGTCATGCTCATAGACTTTCACATGGCTTAACTCTCATTCTCAAGCGGTTCTGATCCAAAAACTTCATCAGTTCATCTCCATATTGTTTAGAGTTTCCTCCTTCTCCCTTCCGTTCAAACCTTAGTATTCAAAGGAGGATCTTCTTCTTTTCTCCTCTTCTTCTCTCCCCTTCCCTTCTATCCCTTTAGCTCTATAAACTACACAAACACAGTGTACAGCTTTGATCAAAACTTAATGTGATAGCACAATACTTTAATATTCTCTCTCCCCCTGTTTATTATTCCTCTCGGAAAAATATCTTACATCAATTACCAACTGATATATACAAAATAAGAAAATTTCAGGGGTACGGCTTCTGCATTAGTACCTTCATGATTGAAACTAACACAAAATAAAAGGTAATGTAACAAAAACAACACTCACATAAAGAATATAATTGGACAAACCTTGAATTTCCTCCAGCAACGGCAACCGCAGCTGTCAATGGGCGCATCGCTGTTCCTGCATTACCAAGGAAAAGTTGAATCTCTTCCTTTCCATCTTTACCAACAGGAAACAGACCACCACAACCCTCTACGACTGCCCTTTTGGCTGTACTATCATCCTCCACTTTTAAACCAAGAGTTCTGAGAGCGTCCAACATATAAAGAATATCATCACTATACAGCAAGTTGTCGACCACTGTTGTGCCCTGTAGCATGATTGTGATTAAAAGTTATGACACTAAAAACTTCAGGAAATGAATAACTAGTTAAGAAAATGGATAAAATCACAAAGGAAAAACAACATAAGATGCAAACTCAAAATAATTATAGAACTTTCAATGTAGCTTTTATGTGATAAAACTAATCCTCAAGTTGGATTACAGAACATTTACATCAAACTTTTCCTATTTCTATGGTTTTTCCCCATAAGAAACTAGCTCAATATTGATGTATTGCATTACAGTAAGTGGACTGGCAGCACTCAAAATCTACAAACACCCCATTGCCAGGAGATATGACTTAGGAGCAGGGACTATTTAAGCTCCTTTGGTTGCTGATTTCTAAAAATATGGAGTAATATCTGGTTTTTCATATGTGAACAAAGAGTATAACATCTACCATGACTATGCAATCATCAGGGATTGTGATGTTTCTTTACTTGCTAAACTTGGGTGATACATTAAGAGATGGAAATAGAACACGCCTAAATTGATCCTTGGCTCTCTTAAGCGGCTATAAATGACTTCTCGTACTCTCTTGGGATAGAGGCATGAATTACCAAGAAGCTGCATCTCAGAAGTCTAGCCCAAAGGCTTTTTTCATCCCTCGCACAGAGGATACTGTTGGATGAAGCCCACAGGTCATAACATATTTTCTGCTCTTCTAGAAATTCGCAAGAGACATATTGTTATCCCTTGGCATGAATGAGAGCTTCCTATCAACAATATTGTACAGAAATATGGTGGAAGATCATTGAGGATGATGCCTGGGAACCCTTTAACTTGGAAAGTAACATGGCATATACCAAAGTATTCCAATCAGTTGCTTCACTAAAGAGAAATATGATCGTAATTTTTACAAATGAAACATAACGCTGATTATTGGACCAGGGGAAAATTCTCATGGTTTGAAAATGAGAAGCTCATTTATTTTCCAATTTTAATGCTCTAACACCCTTCCCAAAATAATTGCAGGCTGTCGCCGATGGGATAGTTTTAGTTGTGGAAAACAATCTTTTTCTTTGGCGTGTAAGCCCGCCATCCCCGGGCAGAGTTTTCATTACAACATGCAGCACATTTGACCACAAACCAAATACATAAATATATACAAGAGCAAGCCTGTAAGCCTTTTCTCATACAAAAAATTCAAATAAACAGTAGGTAAACTGTGTTGCAAATCGGAGGAATGCAAGAAACTCTTCAAAAAATTCAAAACCCTAATATCAACTTTCGTTATAATTCTTGCTATGTAATTCGGAACCAACACTGTCTACCTAGAACAAAATCACATGGGATCCACTGCATGCAACACTTATCTCTTGTAACACATAACAAAGTGCAAACATGTGGTAACTGTCGTAGGAGTGATGTGGTTATGGTAACACCTCAATATCGGTGAAAAGCATGAGAATCCCTAATATAGCCTGAAACACGGTTTTTTAAGCCTTTACAATGCTAGAAATATCAATTCGATTAATTTTAAATCTTTATAACGTGTTCGATGAGATGCATCCTTGTTTTTGAACCATATTCATACCATGATGAAATCAATTTTAGATTGCACAAACTGAGTCAATCTTCTCTAGGAAACAAGTAAAACCAAAGCCGACGCACCAATCAAAAGCCTCTAAAACTACTTCACAGTAGATGTTATTTTGATATTTCCATTTATCTCAGTAATATCACCCTCTTAAGCATCACAAAACATGATAGTCCAAAAACACTTTATTAGCAAAAACAGATGCATATAGAGGGGTAAAATTTTCAGATACATATTGAATTCAAGCAGTGATAAGGATTAGCCTTCAACATCTATGTCAAGTTCTTCGTCTTTGATGCAGTGTATCGAACTCACAACCTTTTATTACTCCCAATAACTTTCCCTCTTCCAGTTCCAATTAAAAAGGGAAAAAATGAATGAAAAAATGTCTCCAAATAACAACATTCATCCATTTACAGCAATAACACCAGACATGCATCCAACATAATGCATAAACCTACACATTACATGAATAACCCATATATCATATTTATAAAGACATCCAAAACAGAATCACGAACGCTACTATTTCAAATGGCAAAACAAATAAATCTTTTTAATTAATCCCAATAACATAAAATGGCTCTACCAACGCGAAGTTGGGAGGGTCAAAAGTAGGCGAACTTATCCTTCAATGATAACCGTTTGGCAAACATCATTGCAACTTAGCATAAATAAGAAGTGGATTTAATCAGATTAAATTCACATGGAAAAACAAATAATTAGATTCAAATTCTCAACACTACCAATTCAACAAACAAACGAACAAAGGTCAAAACATAAGTATGTACTAATGCAATTACAACAAGATGGAGTATGTAATACAAATTCCAATATCAAATAGAGATTGTTTTCGCAGTTGAGAAATAAATACCTCAGACAAAGCAGCTAAAAGAAGGATTCGATTGGATAAAGACTTTGACCCAGGCAATTGAACAGTACCAGAGATCTCTTTGATGGGTTGTAACACAATTTCTGGGACAGATGAAGGTTTCTCAGCTGCAGCAGCAACAGAAGCTTGAATCTTGGGAACAATTGAAGATTGCCCACCAACTCTTTTATTGGTTAAAGACATGAACTTTGGAGAAATTCTCAAGTTTGATCCAAAATTAAGAGTTTTTGAAGATTTGGGTAAGTGGGTTTTGGGTAAAGTATGGTGCAATTGACCAGTTTGGACACCATTGTTGATGGTAGTAGCTTGAGCCATTATTCTTTCTCTGAATTTGGCGTTGTTTGTTGGCTGAAAAAGTTAGGTGGATTTTAGGCTTTTAAGAGAGAGAAGGGAAAGAAGAGGGCTTAGTTCTCACCAAACCAAAGTTTTGGTGGGCAAAGAGAAAGTGGGTTGGTGTAGACTCTAGTAGAGTAGAGAGAATCATTATAAGAGTTTGTTGAATTTTTTGGGGTTGTTGTGGAATGACTCAACATCGAGATCGTCTCAAATTAAAACAAGAGTGGATCGGTCCGATTTGCGTGTCTTACATGCTTTCTCTTTTTTTCATCTTCTGGGCACTTTTCAATTATAATATTAAAAGTATCAATTTTGACCTTAAAGATATCAATTTCAATTTAAAGTAGTATTTAAACATATCAATTAAAGGAAAAGTTTCAATTTGAATCTATAAATGATCAATTTTGATGTTAAAGTGATCAATTGCTGATAAGAATAACATCAGAACAGTAGATGATCAGTAATGGTTTGTGTCAAAAGCAATGTGTTTACAGCATCATGGAGAGTTATAATGAAGACTATGCTGCAGCTGAGGGATCCTAATATGAGCCATGAAGACCAAGCAACAGAAGCATCTATACACAAGGAGTAACACGTGATCAGCACATGGTTATTAGAAAGTGCAGGCAGTAGTGTTTAAGTAAATCTTGTAACCTTAGTTAGTTAATTGTGTCATAACTAACTAGTGTTCTGTTATAACAGAACCTATATATATAGGTTAATGTACTCCTTTGTAATTACTTCTGATTGAATGAAATAATATTTTTCATTACCTCTTGTTTCTTGCAAATACTTAGTGCAACATAATCAGAAAGTTAACATGGTATCAGAGCCATGCCCATCTCTCAAGAATTAACCCATTAAACCCACTTTCTTTTTCAAGAAAATTCAAGAAAACACTTCCTGCAGTCATTCTTGATTTGGTCTTCAATTCCTTTCATTTTTTTTCTGTTTTCTTTTTTAAAAAAGAATCAAAACAAAATGGTTAGCCAAAATGGAAATGCACAGAATGGAAATGGCCATGGAGATCTTACTATGAATCCATCATCTGTGTATTTTCTTCACCCCACAGATAGTAGCCAAAAGATTGTGAATATTGTCTTTTCAGGAAGGGGTTTCTCTAATTGGAAGAAAGTCATGGTCATTGCTCTTGCAGGAAGAAATAAATTGGGTTTTGTGGATGGATCCCTCCCTAGACCAAACAGCAACTCGTCTGGAAAAGCATGGGACAGGGTTGATAATGTTGTAATGGGTTGGATTATTGGGGTTCTTGAAGAGTCCATTGCAAACAGTATTCTGTCTTTTAAAACTTCCAAGGAGATTTGGGATGAATTACAAGAAAGATATGGGCAGACCTCAAATGCACAATTGTTCTCATTACAAGAAGAACTAAATGCCCTAGTTCAAACACCTGAAATGAGCATAACTGATTTTTTCACAAAAATCAAAACCCTATGGGATGATTTAGATGCTCTAAGCTCAATTCCTGTATGTTCTTGTTCTGCTGCCTCTAGCTGCACATGTGAAGTTGCCAAGAAAATTTTAAAGGTGCAACAAAACAGTAAGGTGATTAGTTTTCTTATGAAACTGGATAAAAAATACAAACAAATTAGAAGCAACTTGTTAATGATGCCAGAATTGCCATCAGCAGCACAAGCCTATAGAATTCTTCTTCAAGAAGAAACGTATTCACAATTGAATACCAGTGGAGGAGGTCTTAATGAGACTATGGCTTGCAAAGCAGAAAAAAGAAAATTCTATGAAAAGAGCAATAACAGGAATCAATATGGAGAGGGAAGCAGAAACAAAAAACCAACATTGTGGTGTGAACATTGCAAGATGAATGGGCACATTAAAGAAAAATGTTGGAAGATAATTGGTTACCCTGCAAATCACAAGAATAATATCTGGAAAAGGGAAAGTAACAAAGGCAGCACATATGCTAATACAACTAGCACAAATGATGAGTCAGAAGAATTGATCAGTGCCAAGTTCACCAAAGATCAGTATCAGCAGATCTTGGATATGCTGAACAGAGATGATACCAAAACATCTTCAACACATGCCAATACTTGTCAATTAACAGGTACAAATTCTTTATGTTTAACAGCATGTAATATGAATGTTTGGATCATAGACAGTGGAGCATCTGACCATATGTGTCATGACATCCACCAATTTACAAGCTACAAGTTTCTTGAAAATGAAAATCAAGAAGTAACTATACCTGATGGTACAAAACAAAAAATCATATGTAAAGGCACTGTGATACTGCATAATGGTATAACCTTGCATAATGTGTTGTTTGTTCCCAAGTTTAAATACAATCTTATATCTGTTAGTAAGTTGTCCTGTGATATGAAATGCAAAATTTTCTTTTCACTTAATGGGTGTTATATCCAGGAAACCTTGATGAGGAGGCCCTGGCTTCTTGGTAAGGAGCAAAATGGCCTATATGTGATCCAGAACAAAAGAATCAGATCAGAAACTGCCAGTGACTCAAGTTGCAAAGGCATGGCAGTCAATAACAATAGCTTACTCAATAAGGCCAAACTATGGCACCTAAGGTTGGGGCATATGCCAATACAAAGACTTGAGTATATAATACCAGAGTTGAAGAATAAATTTGTCAAAGACCAAGTGTTCTGCACTATCTGTCCTCTTGCAAAACAAAGGAGAAGCACATATCCTCAATCCAAGAGTAGAACAAAACAGCCTTTAGAGCTTTTACATTTAGACATATGGGGACCATTCAAATACCCATCTAGAACAAATTGTAGAATGTTCATCACTATTGTAGATGACTTTAGTAGATTCACTTGGGTATTTTTAATAAAAAGCAAGTCTGAATTTCCTCAAATTTTTATGCAGTTTGTTAAGCTTATAGAGAATCAAATGTCTCTTAAAGTAAAAGCTATCAGATCTGACAATGCAGGAGAATTAACAAAGGGTGAAGCCTTGAAATTTTATCTTGATCATGGCATCAAACAACAAATGAGCTGTGCTGACACACCCCAACAAAATGGGGTAGTGGAAAGAAAGCACAAGCACATATTAGAGACAGCTAGATGTCTATTTTTTCAGTCAAACCTCCCTATGAAATTTTGGGGAGATTGCATTCAAAGTGCAGTACACTTGATAAATAGAATGCCTCTCACTGTGCTAAATGGTGTCACACCATATGAGAAATTTAATGGTCAAAAACCATATCTAAACCACCTAAAGGTGTTTGGATGCCTTTGTTTTGTTAGCACTTTAAAACAAGGTAGACATAAATTTTCAGAAAGAGCACAAGAGTGTGTGTTCATTGGATATTCCTCACACAAGAAGGGTTACAAAGTCTACAACATAGAAAAGAACACTGAAATAGTGTCCAAAGATGTTGTATTCCATGAAAAGATGTTTCCATATCAATATATGACATCTCAAAACAATAAAAAGAAAGTTAGAACATTCTTCTTACCTGACAATACAGATCCAACACTTAATATGCATATGCAAAACATCTACACAGAAGACACTAATGATTTACAAGAGCACACTCATGATGCAACTGTCTATACAGATACAGAAATAGTCACAGCACAGGAAGAAGACATTAATACTAATTCTTCTTCTCCACCCCAACAGATCAGAAGGTCTGACAGAATCATTAGGCCACCCAAATACTTAGAAGATTTTCAATGTAATACTAGCAAGCATTGGTGTGGTCTTGTCCAACACAAAGACATTAAAAATACTAAAAGCACTCTAAACACATATTCTGACTTCTTTGAACCAAGATCATTCCAAGAAGCTATTTGCTCATCACATTGGCAAGAAGCTATGGATAAAGAAATACTAGCCTTAGAAAATAACCATACATGGGACATTGTTACCCTACCCAAAGGCAAAAAAGCCATTGGATGCAAATGGGTATTCAAAATTAAACAAAAGGCAGATGGCACAATAGAGAGATACAAGGCTAGGTTGGTAGCCAAAGGCTACAACCAAAAATATGGCATAGATTATGATGAAACATTTTCACCTGTGGTAAAAATGTCAACCATTAGATGCCTTATAGCCATAGCAGCAAACAAGCATTGGATTTTACATCAAATGGATGTAAATAATGCATTTTTACATGGAGAATTAAAGGAAGAAGTTTACATGCAACTTCCTCAAGGGTATATGACAGCTAGTGACAAAGTGTGTAAGCTCAAAAAATCATTGTATGGCTTGAAACAAGCTTCAAGACAATGGTTTTCAAAACTTACTCAAGAATTGTTCAAACAAGGCTATGAGCAATCAAAGAATGATTATTCACTTTTTACCAAAAAAGAGAATAATTTCATAACAATTATGGCCATCTATGTAGATGACATAATTCTCACAGGCAATAATGTCCAAGAAATTCACAATATTAAAACACATCTCAATACAGTCTTCAGCATCAAAGATTTAGGAAGGCTACATTTTTTTCTTGGGATGGAGGTTAATTACCTACAAGATGGTACTGTTCTCTCTCAATACAAATTTACAAAAGATCTTCTTAAAGATTATAAACCTACTAACAATAGAACAGCCCTCACTCCACTTCCCATACATATAAAACTCTCTGCCTTAGAAGGGAAGCTTCTTGATGACCCTACATCTTACAGAAGTTTGATAGGGAAGCTTAATTTTTTGACAAACACAAGGCCTGACTTAGCATATGCAATCCAAACTTTGAGTCAGTTTATGCAACAACCCAGGGATTCCCATTGGCAGGCACTACAACATACCCTATCCTATGTTAAACATACATGTGGGCAAGGCATTCTTCTTAAAGCCTCAAACAAACTCACAATTCAGGCCTTCTCAGATAGTGATTGGGGGTCATGTGTTGACTCTAGGAGGTCTGTAACTGGGTATCTCATCATGCTTGGACAATCCCCAATCTCTTGGAAATCCAAGAAGCAAAGCACTGTCTCAAGGTCTAGTGCAGAAGCAGAATACAGGGCTATGGCCTCCACTGCTGCAGAAGTAACATGGATTGTCAGGATACTTGAAGAACTCAGCCTTACAAACCTTAGACCTATCACACTTCACTGTGATAACCAATCAGCACTACACATAGCAAAAAACCCAGTCTTCCATGATAGAACAAAACACATAGAAGTGGATTGTCACTTCACAAGGGACAAAGTCATGGAAGGTCTAACTCAGCTCTCTTACTTACCTACAGCACATCAATTAGCTGATGTGTTAACCAAGATTCTTCCTTCCCCTCAATTTACTAACTTGCTTCACAAACTAGGAATGGTTGAAACCCATCCTAGTTTGAGGGGGGATGATAAGAATAACATCAGAACAGTAGATGATCAGTAATGGTTTGTGTCAAAAGCAATGTGTTTACAGCATCATGGAGAGTTATAATGAAGACTATGCTGCAGCTGAGGGATCCTAATATGAGCCATGAAGACCAAGCAACAGAAGCATCTATACACAAGGAGTAACACGTGATCAGCACATGGTTATTAGAAAGTGCAGGCAGTAGTGTTTAAGTAAATCTTGTAACCTTAGTTAGTTAATTGTGTCATAACTAACTAGTGTTCTGTTATAACAGAACCTATATATATAGGTTAATGTACTCCTTTGTAATTACTTCTGATTGAATGAAATAATATTTTTCATTACCTCTTGTTTCTTGCAAATACTTAGTGCAACATAATCAGAAAGTTAACAATTGCTACCTAATATATGGTTATGCTTCAAAATTTTAGAACGAAGTTATATAAAAAATAATGTTATTCTATCATTCTATGGATGAATTTCAAACAACAAATGTATGGTCAATTAAACTATCAATAATTAAATTTGAACTAAATGTTATACAATATATCTATAAAATTTGAATACTTATTTTTAAAACGATAATTGAATATTAAAAGTTCAAAATTAAGTTAGATTATTAAATATCATGGTCAAATTATATGTCATAATTTAACTATTAACTTATTCAATTTGAACTAAAACTTATACAATATCTTTATAGACTTTGAAATACTTATTTTGAAAATGATAATTGAAACTTATACGTTCAAAATTGAGTTAGACCATAAAACATCAAATACTTAGATAGAAATTGATCAGTTTAACGCCACAATTGATCACTTATATGTTCAAATTGAAATTTTTACTTTAATTGATATGTTTAAGTACTATTTTACATTGAAATTGATATCTTTAAGGTCAAAAGTGATACCTTTAAGGTCGAAATTGAAAATTTTCCAGAAAAATGAAATAAACAAAAAAAAAAAAACAAAATTTGGAGGGCAAAGCGCGCGCGTGTAGTACACGCGCCTAAACAATGGGCGGCCCAGATCTCGTCTTAGAGTAGGACAATCTCGTCCAAGTTTTTGTGATGACTAAAAATCAGCCAGTTTCTAAGAGACAGTTTTTCTAAAAGATGTTTCTTAGGCCCAATCCATTAAAGCTTATTGCCTATATTTACTTTACATTTTTCCTAATAAATCAACCCAATTAGAGATGGTCTCTCAAAGAGACCGTCTCTCACAAAAATTGAAAATTTTAATCTCCGATTCATCAATTATTTTAGAAATTTAATCTTCAAATAATTAATTAATTTTGCTAATCTACTTTTTGGGACTTTGTTTTAATCTTTCATTAGATAATAATTTTGATCGTAAATAGTACTTCTATTTGAATTGTTTTATTGAATATTAGGCATCACATCTTAATCATGTATCTCCATTCTTGTAAAAAATTGAATAAAGTTACATGAATTTATTCGTATCTCGTAAAATAAATCAAACTAAATTTAATTTGGTTTTTTGGCATTTCAATCCAAATACAAACCAAGTTTAGTCTCAATCCAAATCAAATCAAATAAAATTAATTTTGTTTAAACTTTTAAGTCCGAATCAAACCAAATTTATTGTAACAATTCAAAGTTTTAAAAATAAATTATTTTTTTTGGCAAAGTAAATCTGATAAAATGCCAGAAAAATAGCCGAAGCTTTCAACGGGTTCACCAGACTGAGAGTTCTAGCCAAACACAGCTCCAAGGAACATGCCCCTTGTCATCCGCTAGGTTGGAAAGACGCCTCCAAAAAAGAAGAATGTATCTCCTAGGCTACATAATAAAGTTATATCACTAGACCATTACAAAATCATTCTTTACAAAAATATAATTGTGCACAAAACAAGGTTTTGTCTTTCACTAATCAAAGTCACACTCTTGGATCAATTCCACTAAGTCTTGGTCCAGAAGTAGTTAGTTCAGGCAGCCTTCAAATCGCGGACCATAATACTATCAGCATAATCCAAATAAAATCAGCATACCAAAATAGCTTTAGGATCCAATGTCATGGTCCATAAGATATCCCAAAGCCAAGACAAGCCTCTTGAATAACAGTATGGTATTAGTCAGCAGCTTCAAACCAAACAACAAAGTGCAGTAGATAGTAGTTCCATTACATATCCAGGGGAGGTTCTGAGCAGGTTCAGCATGTTCCACCGTACAGGGCCTCAAAAAATTTAGAGGTCTCAATATTAACTTACGTAATAGGGAGTACTATATATATAGTGTCTAAAGATACAAAATTGATAAAAACATATCATAATTTTCGAAATTGCACAGGGCCTTTAAAAATTTTTTCAACTTTTGCTCCGCCCCTGTACATATCAGTAGCATCCTACTTGCTCACATCAGCCCATTTTGCTGTTTGTGAAAGCAGCAGCCTCAGGGGCCCATTTCCTAGCAGTTTGCAGCAATCAATACTGCTGTTGTGTGGCTATGGAACAGGGCCATACAACAGATCACATATCCGGCCAGCATGTCAGCAGCAGGAGCTCAAGAAAGCCCCCAGGCAGAAGCATAGACCAGATATCAGCATCTCAAAACAGCCACACCATAGAAAAATTGAGCAGCCCTTACTAACCAGGTATCATCAATTTTGCACGCCCATCAAACCATAACGGCAGCACGTGCAAGAACCAGGGTTAGAGACCCGTCATAGCTGCAGGCAAGCCTCAAGACTGCCATGAATTATCCAGTTCTTGACAGTAGAACAGGCCAACTTGACAAGCCAACGTGTGTGCAAGGCAAGACTCCTCACATTATAACAGCCCAAAAACAAATCAAAGTCTAAACAATTGATCTTCAAGGAGGTTTTCGTGAGCACCTGGTCACCCTTGACAGGGTTATAAAGGGAGGGGATTCGATTCGTAGGTCCAAGTTAGGGGAAGGGGGAACCAAACGAACCCACTTAACACAACCTCCCTTAACAATCAGGAACAGGTAAGAAAAGAACTCTCCCTTATAAACCAAGATCGCCCAGACCACCACAAAAGATAAACAACATACTGCAATATTCCACAGTTACGGAGATAACTATGTACTAGTTAAATTACTACAGACCACAACCAGCTCAAACCACCCAATAGGTTTACCATCCAGTGTACAGCACCCAAAAACAAGCCATTCGACAAAAGACAGTCGACAACAGCTATACCTGAGGCTTCTACAGCACCTAGAGTCGCAACGAGCAAGAGTATTCTCTTTGCTTGAAAGAGAAGAAGGAATAGCAACCATAATTGCTACCCTCAAGAGACACAACTACTATGGGCAGTTCATACAAAATCTAAACAACTCAATAACAGGGAAGCTAGCCTCAAACAACTCAATCGAACACCACCCAAGGCAAGTTGGGGGATCAAAACAAGAGTACTCACGGATTTCAAAAATAAACACACAATCCATTGACAAATACCTTAAATTGGACCGACGCCTTGTGAAATTAGGAGCAAAATTCGACCCTTCAGCAGTAATTTCATCCCCTAATTCGATTAGGGTTTACTCAAAAGCTATTCGGAATCTCCAATTAGGGATTAAGAGATTCGAACTCTCATATAGGGATTAATCTCAAACAAAATCTGAAACTATCACCTCTAAAACAGAAGCTTGAATCGAAATATTAGGGTTATCGAAAATTTGGATCTAATCAAAAATTGAAGCTACCAAAACGGTATTGGTAGGCATAATCGCCGCAGGGATGACGGCGGTTCACTAGCACACCGGTGGCTCCATCCTTCTCGGTGGTTGGCCCCGCCTCCTACCTGCCATGGCGGGGCAGATCGAGTCGCCCAGCAGAGAGGGGGTTTTAGAGAGAGGTTAGATAGATAAATTATTTTTATTACGTTAGAGATAATTATTTTTATTTATTGGAGATAAAGAAGATTTAATTATGAGGTTGAGTAATATTTTTTACAGTAAGTCTCATGGGAGACGGTCTATTCTATAGACGGAATCCATGAAGCCCAACCCAAAATATAACATAGTATATTTGGGGTTATAATAAATTATTTGGGGTTATAATAACTTATATTTGGGGTTATAGAATAGTATATTCGAGGTTATAATACCTTACATTTAAGATTATAACATAATATAATTAATATTATAATAAAAAAAAATCAGTTAAGGGAAATGGGCTGGCCCAATTTTGTGGTCTATCCTATAGACCGTCTCTTGTGAGATTTTATGTATTTTTTAATGGGATACAAATTAAGTATTTGGGCTTAAGTTTATGTCATTATAATTACCCTATTAAGAGGCTAACCATAACCCTTAATATAAATATGTGCACTTGTTAACCCTAATTTTTTCAATTTACTCTCGTTTCACAAATCAGAAAAATTATCATCACATTCTTTTTTTTCCTTCATTTTAATTAATCGGTTTAATAAAATTAGCAATCTACATCTTACTGCATCCTAATTTTTTTTGTCCCATCACTTAGTTCTTCATATCACTCATCAGGTAATGGGTATTTCTATGATTTTTTATTTTTATTTTTATTTTTATTTTTATTTTTATTTTTATTTCATTAGGTCCTTCTTTTTGAAATTGTAACAATTGCTAATCTCATTTCTTTATGCACTATTGCACCTAATAATTCTTTCATCCTTGAATCTTAATGATCACGTCAACATCATTTTTATTTATTTGTTCATTTTGTCTAATTAAGATGTTGAGTGACAAATCTCTTTTAATAGACATATTTCAACTATTCGAAGGGGTTAAAGCTAATTAAATTAATAGAGTCGAAACACAATTATGTGTGTTATAATTGGGCAATAAAACTAAGTATTGTTACAATAGTTATGTGGGAAGGTATATTTGAGATAATGATGGTTGTTTGTAGTCAAAAGTATTAATAATCTTAAAATTCAAGTATTAGGGGAAGATACAATAGGATAAATTTAATTGAGTTTAAGTCTTATATGACATATTGTATACTGATTCAATTCATTGTTGTTAAAATCGCGATTTTAATCTACGGTTTTACGATTTTACCATCCAAAAACAAGCGAGCGATTTGAATCGCAAGTAGAATCTTAAAGTTGTAGAATCTTACGATTCCAGTTGAAATAAAAATTTTTGAGGTAGAATCATAACACGATTGTACGATTCTACGACTCAACGATTCGATACTACTAATTTAGTATGAATTATTTTTAATATATCTTATATGTACCATCTTTTACTAATCTCTTTCACATATACACATAAATTTCAAATTTTCCATCATGAAAACTAAAAAAAAAAAAATCTTAGTCAGTATGGAGATTTAAACTAATTATTAAGAAGTTTTCGTTATATTTTAAAAAATAAAGTCAAAGAAACTTTAATTCATAAATTTAAACTTTTAAATTGGATAATAATGAAAAGAAACTAGATATTTTTGATATATTAAAGTTTATTTGTTGAATCGTACGATTCTACGATTCGATTCAACCGATTCGATTCTACTTCTCTAAACAATTCTAAGTAGAATAGCGATTTTAACAACTTTGATTCAATTACTTTTAGTAATTCATACTATTGTCTGGTTCAAGAGACGACTTCGTAGAGGACCCTTTTGTTAGTCTTAATAGTTGTTGGTGACCAATTGTTTGAATCCGGGAGAGAAATTAGGATTACTTACAATTAGGGTAGTACAATGAGAATAATTATTGTTGTGGTTATTTTGTGGTACCTTAGGAAATATAGCTAGTTCGAAAATACTATTAGTTGAGGAGCTTGTTTTGAGATAAATATAATGTGGATATTTTATATTTGGTTTAACTTCATGGACAAAATTTGTTTCAAGTAGCTAGGGTAGAATGTAAGAATTCGAAATTTTAAAAATAATTTATTTTCATTACGTTAGAAATAAGTTATTTTTATTTAACGGAGATAAAGAAGATTTAATAATGAGGTTAAGTAATATTTTTTTATAATGCGATAATAATTAAGTATTTTGGGCTTAAGTGTATGAGTTTCATTATAATTACCATATTAAGAAGTTAACTCTGTTCGTAATTATTACTAATTAGTAGACCTGTGCAATGGACCGGGTCGGGCTC
The DNA here is from genome assembly GCA_019776075.1 of Amaranthus palmeri. Lineage (NCBI taxonomy): Eukaryota > Viridiplantae > Streptophyta > Magnoliopsida > Caryophyllales > Amaranthaceae > Amaranthus > Amaranthus palmeri. The sequence continues at coordinate 186,565 of JAAKBH010000108.1, read as the reverse complement.
TAGTAGAAACGGGCCGGGCCGGGTCGGGCCTTACAAAATAGAAAACGGGCTTTATACGGGCTGGGCCTATCGAGCCCGACCCGACCCGTTTATCTTATTTCTTCAAATTTCATACGAATTTTGCAAAAAATCATATTATTTAATATCATTACTTCATCAGAATACAGATGTTCATTAAACTTAAGTACAGTCACAGAACAAGAACTAGAAATCACAATGGTCAAAGCATTCAAGTTCATCAAATTGCCACCTTAAAATTAGTATGAGAAAAAAATTAGGAATATTAACCATGTTAATGAAGAAACAGGTTACATACATATGGCTTCTGAAAACTAAAACAAAACAGCTTCATCAATAAAAATTGTAGGTTGATAACTATAAAACGAAGCCAATATACAGGTAATCACAAATCTTCAATCACTAGCATCATTTTAATAAAGATAAGAAGGCCCGTTTAGGACCCGTTAAAAGCCCGTTTTAAGCCCGCTCCGTGTATAGTCAAAGTTGAACCTTCAAAATCCGACCCATTTAAAGCCCAAACCGTTGAAGGCCCGTCAAATAAAGGGTCGGGCCCGGGGCCCGATGGGCCTCCGGCCCATTGCACACCCCTACTAATTAGGCCTGTGCATTGGGGCGGGGGCCCATTGGGGACCCTGATCCAACCCTTAATTTTAAGGGTTTTAAAAGGGTTGGGTTGAATAAGGGTTGGGCTGAATAAGGGTTTTAATAAACACAAAATCTCACAAGAGACGGTCTATAGGATAGACCACAAAATTGGGCCAGCCCATTTCCCTTAACTTATTTTTTAAAATTTTAAAAAAACAAAAAAAAAAAGAAAAAAAAAACTGATTCCCATGTTTTGAATATTGTGCAGTTTTCTCATTTCAACTTCTCATTTACTCATCATTACTCCTTCAATTTTTAGAGAATTATCCTTCTCCATTTTCATCATCTTCTTCAATTTTTCAGAGACACGCATCTTCAATTGAGAGCTTAGAAAATTTTCAGAGACAAGCATCTTCAATTCAACCATTGTCATTCTCTGAAAATGGTGTTTTCTTCACCCATACTCATTCTATGCCATTTCAATTCCAAAAATTCAACCGAAAAATCTCCAATTTATTCGACCAAACACTCCAAAAAAAAACAAAAATTTCATAATTCTCATTCTACAAGGATGGATGAATTATTGAGTGAATTTGACCAAACTTATTCGAAACAGATACCGAAATATATGGTAGTCAATTGAATTTTATTGTTAATCAAGTGTGATTTTTTTTTTTGTAATCGTTTTTAAAAACTTATCTTTAAATTTTTGTTGCCCAAGCTTCATCAATGGCGGATGTACCTGAAACTTCATCAAAAGTGGTTGTTCCCCAAGCTTCATCAATTGCGGACACAATCATCTTTTTGGGACTATAATGTCTGTGTTTCGGCGTGTAATTATATTGGTTATGTTTTTTGAGGCTATAATGACTGTGTTTGGGTCTATAATGTTATCTTTTTGGAACTATAATGTGTGTGTTTGGGACTATAATGGAGATGATGACAACGACCATAAGCAAAGACCATATAATATTGTTTATGTAATTAATTAAAATGCACGACCATAAGCGTGGATTTTAATATTTGTAAAAAAGAAAACCTTCTTTAAGGTTCGTCAATGACACACATAACTTATTTATTTTTTTCTTTATTTTATCTTCATAAATGACGGCTGGAGATGAAGATGTTCAAAAAATCGAATGAAAACGGAGACAATGAAGATGAAGATCTATATGACCAACAGTTATATTTGGAAGTATTGTACTGTATTTGGAACTATAATGTACCATACTTGGGACTGTAATGTAGTATATTTGGAACTATAATGTACTATATTTGGAACTATAGTCTTTTATATTTGGAACTATAATGTACTATATTTGGAACTGTTGAAATATATTTGGAACTATAATCTAATGAGTTTGGAATTATAATGTATTATAGTTGGAACTATATTGTACTATATTTGGAACTATAATATATTGAATTTGGGATTATAACAATATATTTGGGATTATAACATAATATATTTGTCGTTATAATATAATATATTTGGGGTTATAACATAGTATATTTGGGGTTATAATAACTTATATTTGAGGTTATAGGATAGTATATTCGAGGTTATAATACCTTACATTTAGGATTATAACATAATATAATTGGTTTTATAATTGTGATCATTTGACATAGTTTAATGTAGTTGAAAGTATAACCTTGTGTAGTGTGGGTTATATCATTTTTAGTTGGTTTTATAACATAATGTAATTGGGAGTATAATGTTGATTAATTGGTGTTATAACATAGTTTAATTGGGATATTACAACATGATTTATTAGAGGTTATAATATAGTTTAATTGTTATATTATGTTATAATATAGTTTCAAATATAACAGATTATGTTTCCAAATTCAATATATTATATTTCCAAATATAGTAAAATATAGTTCTAAATATAATACATTATATTTCCAAATTCAATAGATTATATTTTCAAATATAATACATTATAATTCCAAATATAGTACAATATAGTTCCAAATATAATGTCGGTAATATAGGTCTTCATCTTCATTGTCTACGTTTTCATTCGGATTTTTTGCAACACTCATCTCCAACCGCCATTGATGAAGCTTCTACATTATAGAAAAAATAATTAAATGCAACTGTTTTAATTTTCATCTCCAACTTCCATTATAGAAAAAAAAATTTAATTGATGAAGCTTATGCAAATATTAGGGCAAATTCCAAAAAAATAACGAGAAAAAAAACTAACAACAAATGTTCTCTGAAATACTTAAACTTAAGCTCAAGCTCTTCTAATCTTTTCTTCATATGTTCAAGATTCTACACAATCAAATTCCAAAAAAATAACACAATTAGGGCAAAAACTAACAACAAAAGGAACTAGAGAAAAAAATAACACAACGAAGTGCACCAGCTTCGACAGGAAGGTCACCATGGTAGGAAGCAACATCATCTTCGCTATAGTCATCGTTTTCCGAGACAAGCATCTTCAATTCAACCATTGTCATTATCTGAAAATGGTGAAGAAAATCCAAAAATTAAGAGCTTAGAAATTCGATTTTCAGAGAATTGAGAGCTTAGAAATCCCAAAAAGATGATTGTCTTGGATTTTCTTCACCATTTTCAGAGAATTGAGAGCTTAGAAATCCCAAAAATTCTTCACCATATTCATTTTCTACCATTTCAATTTTTGGATTTTCTTCACCATGTTTAGAGAATGAAGATGCTTGTCTCTGAAAATGGTGTTTTCTTCACCATTTTCAGAGAATGACATTGGTTGAATTGAAATGGCAGAGACATTCCCAATGGCGGTTAATGACAATGACGGTTGGGATTTCTAAGCTCTCAATTCCCACACCTAATTAAGGATGCGGGTTGCTTTTAATGAATAATTTTTTTAAATTTGCTAAATTATTATGGGTTGGGCTTCATGGATCCCGTCTATAGGATAGACCGTCTCTCAGGAGACTTCCTGTTTAATAAAATAACAAAACATGGGCCGGATAAGGGTTTTCTTGGGTCTGAAATTTAGCCCAATTAAACACTGTCATTCTTGGAGTGAAATTGAATCAAGGTTGTAATACTTGTTTATAAGAGACTTTGCAAATGCTTAAAACCCTAAAATTCTCCCCAAATTAAAACCTTAATCTTCACTGCATTTGCAATTCGAAAATCAAATACATAAATTCGGTAATTGTTTCTCTACTTGCGAAGAAAAAGTTCGTATTGCTTCTTTCTCTTTGTTGTTGAAGTGATAAATTCGGTAATATGCAAAAATCCTGTGGCGATTTATTGAAGGTTCTAGTCAGTTGTAGGCTGCCTGCGTTTGGTTTTTGTCTGATCTATAAAACTGTGTGATAGAGATTTGCAGGTTTTTTGATCTATAAAATTGTGTGATAGAGATTTGCAGGTTTTTGTCTGCATTTGGTTTCTTATACTCATGCCTCATCGAATCCTCTAAACAAATTGACCCTTTGCTAATACCTGTTTGGTTGGGATGATAATTTTGACGTCCATCTGTTATACATTTTCTCAATGCGGTAAGAAGCTTAAGTTGGTTGTTTATACTCATGCCTTATCCTCTAAACTACTATTAAGGAAATATTTAGTAAAAATTATTTGTTGAATTTTGGTTGTTTATTAGAGACAAGGTTAATTTAAAATTCAAAAGTTATAATAAATTTATAGATTAGATTCTAAAATTTTTTATTTTTTATTTTTTTGCATAAGTAATATAAATGGGCCGGGCCGGGCCGGGTTGGGCTTGATGGACCCAACCCGTCTAAAGCCCAATTCTTTTTTTGTAAGGCCCAACCCGGCCCGGTCCGACCCGACCCTTATCCGGCCCAACCCGGCCCTTATCCGGCCCATTGCACAGGCCTATTACTAATATTGCCCACTCGTTAGCCCTAATTTTTCTATTTACTCTCATTTCACAAATCAGAAAAATTATCATCACATCCCTTTTCTTTCCTTCATTTTGATTAATTGGTTTAATCAAATTAGCAATCTAAATTTTGTTTCATTTTTTTTCCAGTAATAAACTTTCGATTTTTTGTTGGTGAATATAAGCTGCCACATTCTATTGTTTTTCCCCTAACATAGTTCTTCACCTCGCTCATTTTGTAATGGGTATTTCTTTGATTTATTTTAGGAAAAATTACCCAAAATAATACGACCTTTCACTGATTTTTCAAGAATAATACGAACTTTCAATTAACCACCAATAATACGAACTTTGACATGCATTTTCCGCTGACATACATGACCTGTTTATAACCGGTAGTACAGGTCTTTTCTTACCGTTGCTCAGCAGGTTTCAACCGATAGTACGAACTTTCAATTAACCACCAATAATACGAGATGAAACCTGCTGAGCAACGGTCGAAAAAAGAACTGTACTACTGGTTATAAGCAGGTCATGTATGCCAGCGGAAAATGCATGTCAAAGTTCATATTATTGGTGGTTAATTGAAAGTTCGTATTATTCTTGGGAAATCAGTGAAAGGTCGTATTATTCTTGGTAATTTTTCCTTTATTTTATTTAATTTTGTTTTATTTTTAATTTATATTATTTTACTTTATTAATTTCTTTTTTCGAAATTGTAACAATTGCTAATCCCATTCTTTTATGCACTACTCCCGCTAATAATTATATCATTCTTGAATCCTAATGATCACATACACATCATTTTATTTATTTGTTCATTTTGTCTTATTATGGTCTTAAATGACAAATCCTTTTTAACAGACTTATATAGTGTATACTGACTTAGTTACTTTAGTAGCTCATATTATTGTCTGTTCAGGAGACGACTGCGTAGAGGAACCTTTTTGTTAGTCTTCGTTGTTGTTGGTGACCAGTTCCCGACAACTGAGCTACAGGTGAGTGGATAATGTCTCTCTTCCAAAAGAGACTCGTCAATCTAATTTTCTATTATGTGTAATTTAATTTATAGATCTTTTGTGAATTACAGCCTCAAAGTTTTCTCGTTTTGTGAATTACAACCGATTTTTTTTTATTTATGAATTACAGCCACCAACTTTTGAAAATGACCACCATTACCGCCAAGTGACCGGTTGACACCTTTGACCATGATTTTTACAGTTGACTTTCCATTATTTTGATTTTTCCTTTTTTTTCCTTTTTTTTTCTTTTTCCTTTTTTTTTGAGTTTTTTTTGTTTTTCCTTTTTTAATTTAATTTTTCATCCCCAATATCTTTCTCTTTCTTCCTCCTTCTCCCTCATCTTCATCTCCTTCATCCTCCATTAATGTTCAAACTCACCATTCATCTTCAAAGACCCAATTTCTCTTCAAAGTCCAAACCCTAGATTTCTGTCCATCATTAATCTCTCTTCATCACTTTCCTAACTTTGTTCTTCTCAAAGACCCAATCAAACACCCAAATGCTCAAAGACCCAATCACCCAAATTTCTCTGCAAATCAAACTGAACAAAATAACCCAGATGTAGAAATCAGAAGTAATCCTAAATTTGATATAAAGGTGGTATTTTTTAAAGAGAAGGGTGAAGATTTGGAAAACTAATTTAGATTTTCTGTGGATTTAATTTAAACAATCAATCCCATTTGCATTTCATGATTCAGAAAAGCATTTCATAATCAATCCCCTTTGCATTTCATGATTCAGAAAAGTATATCCAGATTCCAGACTTGGTTTAAACTCAAAGACCCAATCAATCCAAATGATGATGATTCGAAAGTATACCCAGAAAGTTCATAATCAACCCAAATGAAGATGATTTGAAAGTATACCCTGAAAGTTCATTATCAATCTAAATGAAGATGATTCGAAAGTATACCCAGAAAGTTCATGATTCATAATCAATCCAAAAGAAGATGATTCATGATTCGAAAGTATACGCTGAATTTTACCCAGAAAGTATACGAATTCGAAAGATGATTCATAATCAGACTTGGTTTAAACCCAAATTGAATTTTACCAAATTGTCTAAATTAGAAGATGATTTTGCATCACAATTCAAAAAGATGATGGACTTTAAATTTCTGTCAAATACCCAGAAAGTTCATCCCTTCCAATTTGATATTTTTTGATTAGGGTTCTTGAAAAGGGAAAGAAATTTAGGGTTTGTACTTTGGAGAGAAATTGGGTCTTTGAAAATTAATTGTGACTTTGAAGATTAATGGAGTGTTTGAAGTTTACTAGAGATGAGGTGGATGAAGATGATGAAGAAGAAGGAGAGAAAGGGATGAAGGAATTAAATTTAAAAAAAAAAGGAAAAAGAAAAAAAAACTAAAAAAAGGAAAAATCAGAAAAATAGAAAGTCAAAGGTAAAAATACTGGTCAACGGTGAGAACCGGTCACTTGGCCGTAATGGTGGTCATTTTCAAAAGTTGGTGGCTGTAATTCATAAAAAAAACTTTGCGGCTGTAATTTACAAAACGAGAAAACTTTGAGGCTGTAATTCACAAAAGATCCTTAATTAATACTTGAATTTTGACACGAAAGTTATACATTTGATATTGCTGATTTGATATATATCTTCCCACATAATTAATCTAATAATACTTAATTTTATTGCCTAGTTATAATACTTTTAATTGTATCTCGACTCTTTTAATTTATATTGTATTTATAACCTACTCAAATCATCGAAGTATTTCTATTAAAAGGGATTCGTCACTCAAGATCATAATAAGACAAAATGAACAAATAAATAAAATGATGTGTATGTGATCATTAAGATTCAAAGGATGATATAATTATTAGGAGCAGTAGTGCATAAAGTAATGGGATTAGCAATTGTTACAATTTCGAAAATAGAAAAATTAATAAAAAAAATTAAATCAAAGTGTTCATGTCTGATTATCAGAACAATCAAATATTTAATTGACCACGCGATTAGTAGGTAATCAAAGTGGTCAAGCTGGGGAAGGCCTTTGACTTAATGCTTTTCCAGTTATGCAGCCAGATCTTTACGAGTAAGGATGCCTTGCTGGTCCTACAAAATCACCCAAAATGTCAGAAAAGTCCGGGAGGGGCTCCCGGAAACCTTCTCCGATGCTCAAGTCAGTTCGAGGTTCACTTATGGATTGGCCTACCAAGTCCTTCAAGATGCACGGTGGCAATTAGGTGGATTATTGCGTAGGACTTTTTTAGACGTGAGGTCTTTTGTAAATAATCAAAATAATAAATGCTGTAATAAATGCAAGAGAGGATTCTTAGTTATCTTTTCCTCAAGAATTATTGTTACCTCATTTATGATGTCGAGCTTGGTATTTATGGTCCATCATTTGCTGAACAGAAGTTTCTTTCCTCTAATCCTACTCAATAGCGTTTTATACACGTCTATTTTTTGTGCTTTTACTACTTTTACACGCTTTATTCCTCTAGTAGAAGAATAAAATACATTATTTGTCTTGTCTAATCTAACTACCCTTAGTTAGGTCTATTCAACAGTTGACATTTGGGCTAACCCACATGGGTCTTTTCATACAATAAAACTGGAAACAACTTCATTGGGTATTCCTACTGCTGACTCAGACCTTCCCTGATTTCTTCCCGAAGGCTTCCACTCTGCCAGATTTGATGGGGTTTCCCTTCCCTAAACAGGGATAGCCCTAATGGGCTTGGGTTCACATTTTCACCCATACAATTTGCCCCCCAGACCTACAAATTCTCTTTTTGAGAATTATGTGGGTCTGCTTCTGGCTCGCGTCTTCCTTCTGAAGCACGTTGTTTCCTCGCCTCGACCCTCCTTTTAATTGGCCCAAAGAGTTCCTTCTTGGGATCTTCGAGAACATCTCACGAATATCCTGCATTCGGAGTCCTCCCCTTTTCCCCCATGGGAATTCCTCTCCCTGCTTGACTCGAAGTTACTCTGGGCTGCATGTAACTCAGAGGCGGTGGTCGTGGTCGTGCGTTGGGGGGAGCAATGCTCGATCGAAGAAGACTGTTCCCTTTATTGTGGGAATTCTCCCATCGTCGACAACCGCTAAAGTCTTGCCCGCCAGGAAAGAAAATACGTAGATTATGAGGGTTTGCCTACCAGCGTTTGCATTTCGATCCTGGTCCCCTTTTTCTCTTTGACGTCGGGATGACGAACGAATTAACTTCTCGATAATCTTGTTCCTATTTTCTTTGATGTTCTTGAAGATCTGAATTTTTTTCATTTGTATGAAATTTCGTTTTTTTATTTCGTTTGATGTTCTGAAAGATTTGAATTTTCTTTCGTTCTTGTAAATTTCGTTTTTATTTTGTTTGTATGAAAGATCTGAATTTTCTTTCGTTCTTGTAAATTCCGTTTTTATTTTATTTCGTTTTTTTGTTCGATGAAATTAGATCTGGGTATTTTATTTATATATATTTATTTCGTTTGTATGAAATTTCGTTTGTATGAAATTTTTTGATGTTCTTGAAGATCTGAATTTTCTGGGTTGTGTATAAAATCTTGTTCTTGAAATTTCGTTTTTTATTTTGTTCAAAGTATTTTATTTCGTTTTTGATTTCCAGATTTTAAGATCTGGGATTTTTTTTATTTTGTAAAGTGACTTAAGGGCTGCGGTTCTAAATGTCCGCAGCCAATGCTTTTTTTTTTATTTTGAAAAATAGAAATTGGCTGCGGTTTTTATGTCCGCAGCCAATAACGTTTTCTCTTTTGCTGCTACTCCAAGGGCTGCGAGACAAAACCGCAGCCAATACCCACAAAAAAACAGCAGCAAATGAGGTTTTTTCCACTAGTGAATGTATCATGTAATGTATGACTATATGTTTGTGTGCTCGCGACTAATTATTAAAATATATTAAATCACGTAAAGTGTAACGATGGGAATGAAGCTCTTATATTTGTTGTGATCCAAGTATAAGAGTGATGAACAGGTTGCCTTGTTTGGTTAGTATAGCTGCTGACAGGTTATTATTATTATTTTTGATGCTCGATACGATTTTTGGTCTTCCTTCTATTTATTGTGATCAAGTAGAAGGGGTGTATACACTAGGGTTATCTGAGACTACTCTGCTGGCCTGATGAATTATTTTGGGGGGTGACGACCTCTTGATGAAGTAGGTATAGGGGGTAAAGCCTCGGCCTACTGGCGTTCTCGTTCCCTCAAATTAAAATTGGATATATGTGTTGTCGCCATTAAATATCAAATTAATTAAGGGATATTCTACATGGTAAGCACCAGGTATAGTGAAATTCACAAACTAGCTATTCTTGTTTCGATTCTACATGGTAAGCACCAGGTTAAGGAAAACTAACTGTCGTAGCTATATTAGGTCAAAAACGTTTAAAAAACGTTAAGTTGTGAAATTACTAAATTGCCCTTGTTTATTCTCAATCATCTTCTTCCTTTAACTTCTTCCTTCACCATTAATTCACCTTCCTTCACCATTAATATATCTGATCCAACAAAGTCAAATTACAACAAACTCGTAAATAGAAATGCAAGAAAGACTTATTACAGCCAATGATAATTAAGTAAGAACCAATTGGAAATAATAATATTGCTTCCTGGGCAATTTAAATCATCAAAAACATCAATCATCACTTACTCACACCAAATCAAGTACTAATCCCACGATGATAAAATTCAAACAAACCCATAAATAGAATTGGAAGAAAGATACAAACCCAATTGGAAATGAAAATGGTGCTTGCTGGGCAATACAAATTATCAAAAAGATATTTCAAGGAGAATACCCAAAGCAACAACAATGTCGATTCACAAAAAACCCATAAACAGAAACGGCAGAAAAACATATACAAACCCAATTGGAAATCCAAAGCAAGGGTAATTACTAAAGCAAGGGTACTTACTAAATTGTGAAATTACTAAATTGGAAATTCACAAACCCAATTTATTCTCAATTCTTTTGCATTATTTTGGTCTGAAATATGATTACGCTTATATATAGTTAAATGACTTGGTGTGAAATTGGTCGCCATTATCGATTCTTTCAGATGTTGGGGGACTTGAGCTAATTTTTTTTCAAAGTTATACTCTAATGGTGGTTTGTGGTAGGGGCCTATAAATATTTTTGCCATTTTGGATGTGAATTTGGTCTGTATTTTGTCACTGAATGTTATGGTCAATTTTGGTTTGCTAATTCTATCATTTCTCACCAAATGGCCATTAGAATGTCATTGATTACCATAAGGAAGAAGGTATGGATGCAAAGGAAGAAGAAGATGATGATGAATTAAGCAAGGGTAAAATTGTAATTTTCATACTTAACGATTTTTTAAACGTTTTTTGTGCAATATAGCTACGGCAGTTAGTTTTCCTTAACCTGGTGCTTACCATGTAGAATCGAAAACAAGAATAGCTAGTTTGTGAATTTCACTATACCTGGTGCTTACCATGTAGAATATCCCATTAATTAATTGGCTTGTATTTTGTTTTATTCAATTTTATACTCATAAAATTTGATCTTTAACTCAGCTTGATAATACTTTATTTTCTATAATTATTTCAACTCAATTATATTTTATTTTCTTAAATTATTTTCAAACTTAATTGTTTACGGGATGGAGTTGGAATTACTCAGTTTAACTGATTTTGGGAGTTTCCCTGTTTTTCTTGTATTCTTATTTTTGCAGGTGGTTGATCACGTGGGGTTTGTTGAATGAGGATCACCTAGAGTTATAACTATTATTAGAGTCATATGTCAATTTATTTTATTTCAGTTGTTTAAGCTTTTATATGGACACAATTGTGTTTAAGTCTTTTCTTAAGTTGTAAGACCCTATTGTCGGATTTCAGTTTTATTAAGTTATTTTCATAGTCGTTAAGCCTTACATTTATTTAGCTCGGGTTTCTTTAAAAGGGTTTTTAAAAATTTGTCTAGTTAGGGGGGGTGTTACACAACCCTCCGTTGTAGCCATTGTGGAGGAGCAAGACACACAAAAGAGGAGTGCTTAAAATAGTGTGGCTACCCAGATTGGTGGCTAGATTGCAAAAAAAGAGGGGTCAAAAAACCCGTCGACAGTTCTCAGACCAACCAAGTCGCCCTGGGTGTTGGTGAGGGAAGAAGAAAATCAGGAAGGAAGATGGCAAGGAAAGCGCCGCAGGTATGGAGTTAAACCTATCTCTCAAAATAAGATATTTAGGGTTTGAGGATAAGGGGAGGTGGGCCGGCTTGCTTAAATAGCCCAGGCAACTTAATTCAAGTGGGGCACGTGATGTCCCACATATTTCTTCATCTTCTTCTTTTTTTTTTTTTTTTTTTTTTTTTTTTTTCTGATTTTTATGATGAAAATTCATGTGCTTTAAATGTGAATGGTAAGTAATTGGATATTTGACTGTGGGAGCTACGACACTATGTCATACGACCCTCGTGATTTTTTGACACATGATAAACCGATGAAAACCCTCATTAAAACGGGCTAACGGTGTGAAGGAATTAAAGTTCGGGGAGCGGGAACGGTTGCTTTAACCGATGATCTTAATTGAATAATTTCTTATTGGTTCCCGATCTTTCACATAAACTCTTATCTGTGAGCCAACTAACAAAGGATTTGGGTTGTATTTGTGCTAGTGAAATCGATTGTTGTATTGTTGCAGGATGCTCTGACCCGGAAGACTATGGGCGTGGTATTGAGAAAGGTGGACTATATTACTTGGAAGAGACGGTTCACAAAGGTGAAGCAGTTCTTGCTCATGGGTCAAAGGAACGACAACTATGGACTTGGCACCGAAGACTTGGGCATCCGTCTATAGGTTACCTAGAGAAACTTTTCCTACTTTAGTTGGGTTACGATCTGATTTTAAATGTGAGACATGTATTTTGGCGAAAAGTCATAAACACTCTTATCCTAATAGTTTTGAATAGAGCTAGTATTCCTTTTTATGCTTATTCACTCTGATGTATGGGGATCGTCTCCTGTGACTGGAATGCATGATTTGTCTTATTATGTTGTGTTTATTGATGATTGTACCCGGATGAGTTGGATTTATTTCCTTAAACACAAGTCTGAGGTCTTTGGTGTGTTTGTTCAGTTTTTACAATATGATATGTACCCAGTTCCAAGCCCAACCGCGTATTTTTGTGAACTGATAACGGCAGGGGAATATGTGAATACCGACCTACACCAATCCTTTCTTAGTAAGGGCCTTATACACCAGACATCTTGCCTTGACACACCCAATAGAATGGTGTAGCGGAACGAAAAAAATCGAACCTTACTTGAGATAACCCGGGCCATTATGCTTTGATTCCCATGTTCCCACGTCTTTCTGGCCCGAAGCCATAGCCCACAACCAACTACCTCACAAATAGAATTCCCACAAAGGCCCTTAAACCACAAAACAACCCATTGAAGTCCTCCAAATGTTTTATCCCATACCATCCTCACATTCACTACCTCCTCGGATATTTGGGTTGCATTGTCTATGTTCATAGTCCTTAGCGAGCACGAAATAAGCTTGAACCTCATGCAGTGAAGTGTCTGTTTGTAGGATATGAGAGAACTCAAAAGAGATATCGGTGTTATGATCCTATGGCTCGACGTATGTACACCACAATGGATTGTGAGTTTCTCGAGACAGATTTCTATTACCATCACCATCTTTGATGTCAGGGGGAGAAGCAGGCTGACAATCTTAGATGGCTCATGAGTCTATGGGTGTCGGATATTGACCAAACAGAGCAAGTAGGCAACGCTACCAAACCAACTTCTCCAGTTATACAGTCCACGCCACAACCTATAGTGTCAGAGCATCAGGTGAGTCATTTAGATTCTAAGCAAACTCTTGATGTTATGTTTGATGATAATCTTGTGGTTGAGACTGTGGAGACAGATACAGAGAAAGATAAGGAGTATGTTCTTCCTCCTCGAAGCACAAGGGGAATTCCCCCTAAGAGATATGATCCCAGACTTTGAGGCTGGGAGATCGAGATACCTTGTTGACCGACCTGGAGAAGGAAATCTGTTACGAAGCGTCTTAACCTTTAACGCAGCTCTTTATGGGAGTGAAATTCCTAAAATGTCGAGGAGGCACTAAGGTGTGATCACTGAAAGAAAGCCATGGAAGAAGAAATCAAAGCTCAAAGAACAACACATGGGAGAAATGCATCCTACCGGAGAGAAAGAAGGTAGTCGGGTGCAAATGGGTTTTCACAGTAAAGTATAAGGCAGATGGCTCCATAGAACGCTATAAGGCCTCGACTTGTAGCCAAAGGGAACACACAGATATATGGGGTGGACTATTCAGAAACCTTCTCACCAGTAGCAAAACTCGACACGCTAAGGGTCCTCTTCTCAGTTGCAGCTAACCTGGATTGGCCACTCCATCAGTTGATGTTAAAAATACGTTTCTTCATCAAGAATGAAAGAATAAGTGTATATGCAGGCTCCTCCGGGTTTTCTCAGTTGGTTTCTCTAAAAATGAGGGTTGCAGACTAAAGAAGGCGTTGTATGGGCTCAAACAGTCACCTAGAGCTTGGTTGGGGAAAATTCACATCGACCCATTGAAAAGATTTGGGGTATACGTCAAAGTAACTCCGATCTAACAGAGGCAGATAACTTGTTTGATCATTTATGTGGAGACATGATCATTACTAGAGATGATAGAAACGAGATCAATGCTCTTAAGGGCAAAACTGTTCCAGGAGTTTGAGATGAATTGATCTTGGAAGACTGAAATATTTTCTGAGGATTGAGGTCTTGAGATCTAACAGAGGCATATTTATATCGCAGAGGAAGTACATTTCTTGACCTATTAGCTGAGGCTGGGATGTTTAGATTGTAAACCCATCGAGACACTAATGATGGTTAACCATGGGCTATAGGTGTTGGTAGATGGAGAACTAACCGTATGTACGCAGGTATCAAAGGTTGGTGGGAAGCTGATCTTACCTTGCTCACACTAGACCAGACATTGCCTATGCAGTTAGGCGTGGTTAGTCGATTCATGCACAGGACCTCAAGTAGAACGGTCATCTGCTATGAAAGCAGTCATCAGAATTTTGCAGATACTTAAAGCGGTCTCCTGGAAAAGGAGTGTATACAAGAAGCACGGTCATCTGATCAAGTTGCCTACACAGATGCAGATTGGGCAGGTGACAGAGACGACAGGAAATCAAACTTCGGGCTACTTTCACTCTAGTTGGAGGAAATTGTTAGGTTTTTATTTTAATACCGCAAGCGCACGGGTGTCGTAGCACAGTTTACGGGTCGGATCACGGGGAGACAAGATTAATACAAGAGTTGATTAGTTAATCACTTGAGAAACAAGGATTTTGATTGGTGTTACTATAACTACGTGAAAATGCTTAAGGAAATATGTTGATAACAAGATAATAAAAGGACTAGGACATAGGAATTCCCCACTAATAGCATGTAATTATTTCGATAAGGATTGCAATTGATTCCGTTGAATTGAATATAGCGATCTAACTTAATCACTCCCTTTTCGGATGGTAATCAAATTAAAACAGATTAAATGGGTTCTATCAATCTCAACTTTCGTATTTTGATCGATTACGTCATAAGAGAACATACTACTCAATCTCAACTTTCGTAATTTTGATTAAGGAAGACATATTAACTTGATTTATCGTCCAAGACTAATAATATTCTCATCCCTCAACTTTCGTGATTTTGGTTTTTAAGAGAAATTAAAAGACTTTAACTTGAATGATCATACATAGCAATTTAATCAAACCAATTCAACATCGCAATCATCAACCCTCATCTAACAATCACATACATATTAGGGTTCAAATCCTATGCCCTAGTATACAAATCTACTCACTAATCATGGCTTATGGAGATTTCTAAGACTAATAAACTATCATGAAACATAGAATAAGACATAATTTAAATACTTGAATAATAAAGAAAAATACCTTGACAATGGAGATTGAAAGAACGGTAATGTAAATTGCAAATGAAATACCAAGAGTTACAATAATGAAATTCTTAAAGGAAAACTTGAACTAAATCTATGGAATACAAAGAGAAGTACTAGGGTTGAAAGAGACAAAACTAAAATAATATAAAAAACTAGGTTAAGTTCCACTTAAATAGTGGTTCCAAAAATTAGGAGAAGAAACGGTTGAATTTCCGTAAAAGTGCTGAGCGACGAGTCGCCACTTCAGGGGCGACGAGTCGGCGTTTCTTCTGTTTGCATCAGGGCAGTTTCCTCTCGAGCGACGAGTCACCACATGATGGGCGACGAGTCGTCGCTTTGGTTCTGGAGTGCTAAGGAGAGATCAGTGAATTTGCAACGACTCGTTGCATAGGCTGTGGCGAGTCGTTGCTTTCTTTGGATTGATATTGAGATCAGCAAGTATGCGACGAGTCGTTGCTATGGTTGTGGGAGACTCGTTGCTTTCCTCCTGGACTTGTTTTGGCTCGTTTCTCCATCATGCTAGGGGTCTTAGGCTATTTCTCCAAGCCTTCACCCTCTAATAACTCCGTAGACTAGTGAAAAGCCTCAATTTCGCCTCATAACGTCATAAATCTACAAGATAAGCACACGAGACAAAAATTGCAAACCAATCCACTACCATAATCCTAAATACTTATAACTTCGCTCACGGAGTGTAGAATAGCATAATAAGTGCAAATAATTGCACTTATCAGAATCTGGTAACCTGGAGGAGTAAGAAATAGAAAGTGGTGGCTCTGTCAAGTGCTGAAGCAGAGTTTAGGGGAGTTGCGAAAGGAGTAACTGAGGTTCTATGGATCAGAAAACTGTTGACCGAGCTGGGGTTTACACCAACAAAAAGTTGTGAGCTATATTGTGATAATCGAGCAGCTATCAACATATCTGAGAACCCAGTTCAACATGATCGCACAAAGCATGTTGAAATAGGATAGGAATTTCTTAAAGGAGAAGCTGGAAGATGAGATTATCAAACTCCCTCATGTTCGATCTGAAGACCAGCTAGCAGACATTCTAACAAAGGCCGTAGAAGCACAGTTCTTTGAAGAGGTTTTGTGCACGTTGGGTGTCGGTGACCCTACGACCCAACTTGAGGGGGAGTGTTAGGAAATAAGATTATTCACAAAATATTTCATAATATTTCCTAGAATATTTTAGAATATTTCCTAAAATATTTTGTGTATATTAGGAAACGTAATATTGTGTAATATTGCTAGCTTAGGAAAGATTAGAGAGTAGTTGTATATATATACCATGTATGTGTTAATGGTGATTATGAATGAATAACCACAAAATTACCCCAAAACACAGTTTATTCATCGTATTAATGTCAAAGTCGGTTACTTTTAAAGTATTACGGATTGTGGCTCATGGTCGACTAACATTACGTGTTACAAGGAGTGGAGCTTTTCTTGATTGAAGATTGAGTGGGGTAAAATTTAATTTCAATTTGTGTTTATTGTTTTAACTCCAGCTCACAAGTTAATTTAGATAGCCAATTATAAGCTGTACTTTTCTAGGTCTAAATGTGGATTCAATTGATAGCAATCATATTATTTCTAAATTTTAATTTACGTAAAAAAATGGTTTGCAATTGGTTTATTTTAAATCAAATCTTAGTTCTAATTTCGTTTAAATTTAAGCGAAATATATATATATATATGTGTGTGTATCTAATTGTAAAACTTTATGTTTTTTAGTTGTAACGAAGCTAAATCATTTTCCAAAATATTCTTAAAAAAACAACATAATTCCCACTTTATAATGGAACAAAATAGTCTACATAATTGAAGTGTGAATATCAATGTCACAAAGTGATTTATCATTTCAATAAACCACAATGTCTAATGGTTCCTTGACAGTGTGAAAATAGAGAATGACACGTTTTTGGAAAAAGAATATATAAACCGCTTAGTGATCACATAGTGGTGCTGGTGGTGGTAGTGATGGTGGTGGTGTTGGGGTGGAAGAAGGGTGTTGATTGGAGAGGGGTATATAGAGGTTGGGGAAGAAGGGTTTAATTGGAGGTGATTAGGTAATTAGGCTAGATTAATAAGTTTAATTGAAAGTCAAAGGTCATTTCACATGGTCAACGGTCATTTATCAGGTTATCCGATGAAATGGCTGTATCGCTATTACGTTTCCCAAGTTGAAGGCTGTTGTTGGTAATAAACAAAGTTCACGGCTGTTTATTTAGAATTGAGTAAACTTAAAGGCTGTAGTTGGTAAATGATCCAATTTTTTTATAACATAATTTATTATCTAACATTCTAATTTATTTTTAGAATTATCTTTTACTAAATTCAAAAAAAAAAAAAAAGCAAATTCTAAACTAATGAAATCCTGAATATAGGATGGTTGCCTCGGAATAAGAATAAGTGACAGATGCAAATTTCAGAATACCACAGTAAGGACAAAATTGAAAATTCTTTGAAGATCTTGTGCAAATTCAAATTTCTTTTTTTATAATTTTGTATTTTTTAAACACTTAAAAAATTTTGAGATACTACATAATTTAATATTAAGTTCCCAAATTTCGAGCCCCTATCTGTTCGAACATATTGAACATACTCAGAATGTCCCCTAGTTAGGATATATGAACACCTTTAGTAATGTAAACAAGAGGAGTTTTGTAATGGTTTTTCATTGGATTACAATGTTTGTGAAAAAAAAACAATCATAAACTATACTAAAACTACATCTTATTGTGACATGTGTCACTACCACAATGATTTTTTTCCGTCCATATCAAGTTAGCCAAAAACACTTTTATGCTTTTATATCTTTCTAATTTTAAAATAGAATTGATTCCACCATAGTTTTTTAGAAGTATTCTATCCTAAGTTGATTAAAAAATTGAATTGAATCCAATATAATTTTAGAAGTATTCTAAGTTGACTAAAAATTAATTTGAATCTAGTATATTCTTAAAAATATTATAATTTGACTAAAAATTTATTAATGATTTTATTCCTGTCCATATCAAGTTAGCCAAAAATTATTTTATGCATTTATATCTTTCTAATTTTACAATTGAATTGAAAATATATTTTTAGAAGTATTCTAAAGTTGACTAAAAAATTACTAATTGCCTTTTAATTAGTTCTTTGACATATTGAATTACTAACAGATTAATAATAATTGTAGTTGACTAATTACCTTTAAATCAGTTCCACGATATATTCGTAGTTGTCTAATTTCGTGCATGGCATGGGTAAGATATGAAATTATCAAAAAGTTTATATAATATATAAACATTAGATTTAACCAATAGTAAATATCTAATATTATAATTTAAGAATGTAACAAATACTTATAGGATCAATATTTTCAACTCCAACGTTCTTCACGGCTTGGAAGAGATTGTCCATATATTTCATAGTATAGGTTCAATCAACGCCATTATCTTGTCGAAAGCAATAAGAATAAAATACATTAGTGCCAAAAACGCAACTTAGCACGTAATATCAAACAAATGACTATTGTTTTCTATTTCAACCATTTCAACATAATAATATATACCAAATAGTGTTGTCTGCCAAGTTTCGTGCAAAACAAATAAAGCTTGAGCTACTTTATGCACGAAAGTGCCAAAAACGCTTAAAAACCCTTAATATCGCAACTTAGCACATAATTTCAAGCATATTATCATGAATTTCAATCCAAACCATTTCAACACAATAATATATACCAAATAGTATTGTGTGCCAAGTTTCGTGCAAAACAAACCAAGTTTCAACTATTGTATGTGTGAAAGTACCAAAAACGCTTAAAACCCCATAAAATCACAACTTAGCACGTAATTTTAAAGCATATGACTATTATTTTAAATTCTCACCATTTCAAATAACAATATATACCAAATAGTATTGTATGCCAAGTTTCATGCAAAACAAACCAAGTTTGAGCTACTTTATGCGTGAAAATGCCAAAAAAAGAATAAAAACCCTTTAATTCGCAACTTAGCACATAATTTCAAGCATATTATTACGATTTTAAATTCAAACCATTTCAACACAATAATAAATACCAAATTGTGTTGTGTTCCAAGTTTCTTGCTAAACAAACCATGTTTCAACTATTTTATGTGTGAAAGTGCCAAAAACACTTAAAAACCCTTAAAATCGCAACTTAGCACGTAATTTTAAGCATATGATTACGATTTTAAATTCTAACTATTTCAACATATTAATATATACCAAATATTTTTGTGTGCCAAGTTCGTGCAAAATAAACCAGTTTGAGCTATTTTATGCGCGAAAGTGCCAAAAACGCTTCAAAAGCCTTAAAATCACAACTTAGCATGTAATTTTAAGCATATGACTATCATTTTTATTCTTACCATTTCAACACAATAATATACCAAATAGTTTTGTGTGACAATATTCGTGCAAAACAAACCAAGTTTGAGCTACTTTATGCGCGAAAGTGCCAAAAAAAACGCTTAAACACCCTTAAAATCGCAACATAGCACGTAATTTCAAACATATGACGATGATTTTCAATTCTAACCATTTCAACACAATAGTATCTACCAAATAGTATTGTGTGCCAAATTTCATGCAAAACAAACTAAATTTGAGTTACTTTATGCGCGAAAGTGCCATAAACGCTTAAAAACCCTATAAAATCAGCACCTTGTACGTAATTTCAAGCATATGGCTATTTTTTATTATAATTTCAACACACTAATATATATACCAAATAGTGTTGTGTGCAAATATGTGTGCAAAACAAACCAAGTTTGAGCTACTTTATGCGCAAAAGTGCCAAAACGCTTAAAAACCCTTAAAATCTCAACTTAGCACGTAATTTCAATCATATGACTATGATTTTCAATTCATACCATTTCAACACAATAACATATACCAAATAGTGTTTTCTGCCAAGTTTCTTGCAAAACAAACCATGTTTCAACTACTTTATGCGCGACAGTACCAAATACGCTTAAATGAAACGTATTGAATAGTGTCCTACCTCTATCTCCAATAGACCTACCTAGGGTGGACTTAACCTAAGCCCGCTTTCTTTCCTTGCTTGTTCTTATCATTAGTTTAGTTCACCCACCTTCCAACCTACACACCATACATATTTCCCACACCAAACCTTTAGTTTAACTCCCTTGTCTCTGTGGTTCGACCCCCGACTTACCGCTACACTCGTTGTAGTAGCATTTTGGGTGATTATAAATGTGTTTGCATAGCCAAGGTCTCTAGCGTAAAACGACGCATTAGAAACCCGTTATCAGTAACCCTCATATTTGTTGACATCATCACGAGGACCAAAAGCTAACCACTTAAAAGTTTCAGATACACCCTTGAGTTCTTCACATATTACTCGATTGAAAACCAATCAATAAACGTCTGGTTATGCAACTACATCAATGCATTATCCCCTTTAGAAGGATATTTTGCCCGCAATATATCAAAATGCTTATTCAAAAAGGATGGATTTCTAGAATATGATGCAACAGATACAAGTGTGCTTGTAGAAGACTGTCTCGAGGAGGTGTGATCGATTTGAAGTCAATTGTTCCTTTTCCCCTCAACCCTCCCTTTATGTCGAGAGGTGGGAAGTCCAAAAGGCTTTGCTATGGTCATATACTCGGCTATAAAGTTACTAATCTCATCGCTCACAGTGCCTTGAATCATACTCCCCTCGGGTTGTGCTGGTTTCCTCAATTTGTTTTGTAAAACACCCATGTGTCTTTCAAACAGATAACACCGCCTAAAAAAACTAGATCCAAAAGGTTGATTTTACGAATGAAATGGACAAAAAGATGAACCATTATGTCAAAGAAAGAAAGTGCAAAATACATCTCAAACTTGCATAAAGTTACAATCACGTCGACTTGAAGAGCATCAAGTCTAAAGGGATCAAAAACTTTACTACAAATTGTGTTGAAGAACGAACATAGCTTGGTAATAGCATATCTCACATGTTTTGGCAGTATTCCACGAAGTGCAATTGGTAAGAACACTTGCATCATTACAAGGCAATCGTGAGATTTCATGCTTCCCAACTTCAACTCATCATTTAGGGTCACAAATCTCTTCTCAGCCATATAAAGACTCTCAACATGCTCGCTTATCTACTTTGGACAATATGGAGCAAGTTGGAGGCAATTAAACTTTTTCATTACTCATCTTCTTCTTATTGCTCTTCCCTTTGATATTGCGACAAACTTCATCATTTTCTCTTTCTATTCTTACTCACCTTAACTTGTGCCCATAACTCCGGACGAATATCCTTACATTCAAAGTAATCTCGCACGGCCGTAACATCCTTTGTCTTACCCGGAATGCTCATGAGAGTCCCGAGTATGGCCTGCATAAATTTTTCTCTATATGTATAACGTCAAGACAACGCCTAACATGTAGATCTCTCCAACATAGAAGCTTCCAAAAGATTGATTATTTTTTCCACAGTCGTTCTTCACCCCCTTGCACTTGCCCTGTTTTACCAAATACAGTCTTAACTCCCTTAATTTGTTTCGTAAACTTAACAAAAGGTCGACGAGCTACACAATCCTCAACCTCCCCGTTGAACAGCTTCTTCTTCTTACGATATTGGTGATTTCGTGGGAGGAACTTTCGATGGTGCTTAAATATATGTTTGCACTTAGGAAATCACGTGGATTCCATGTCATCGATACGTATTGGGCATGCTTTATTCCCTTTGTTCTTATACCCTGATAAGTTTTTATATGCCGAAAAATCATTAACGGTGCATAAAAGCATCGCACGTATGATGAACTCCTCATTAGCATATGCATCAAACACGAGAACGCCTTCATCCCACATCTTTCTCAAATCCTCAACGAGAGATGCAAGATATACATCTATATATTTCCAGGTTGTTTAGGATGCAAGATAAGAAGCGAAAGTATAATGTACTTACGCTTCATACACAACCAAGGTGACAAATTATAGATCACTAACAGTGCCGGTTAAAAACTATGCTGAGAACTAAGATTGCCGAATGGGTTCATTCCATCCGTACACAGTCCGAGCTTTAAATTACGAACTTTTCCTCGAAAAATCTTATGCAACCAATCAATACTCTTCCGCTCCGGAGAATCAGATGGATGGGTGAGCAAGTGATCTTTCTTCACCCTATCTGCATGCCACCTTAAATTTAATGCATCTTTTTCTATAGAAAAGCAAGCGCTTGAATCTTGGTAATATTAGAAGATACCACAATACTTTAGTCGGGGGCCCTTTAGCTTCCCGAGCCCCTTTACGCTTGTAACACAATAACCCTACACCTAGGACACTCTTCTAGGTTCTCGTGTTCATTTTGATACAATACATAATCATTCGAACATACATGAACCTTCAGGTACTCTAAGCCGAAAGGATACATGAGCTTTTTGGCATAATATGTCAACTTTGGAAGTGCATTTCCCTAAGGAGACATCTCCCCTAACGCTTCTAGTGTCACTCCAATTGAAGTTTGACTTAATGTAGAAAATTATCAACACTGTTGTTAGTTTGGTGAAATTTGTACATCCAGAGTACAAAGGCTTTTGAAAAGCCTTTGTCAACAAGTCAAAAACACGAGGACATCCTAACTCATCCTCGACTCCCTCCATCATCTTATCAACACGTTCCATATCCTCATCGACATTCTCTTCATCTGTCTCATACCCATCAACACGATCTACTACATCTTCATTGACATCGGCCACATTATTGACAGTCCTCAGCAACACTTTTTTCTTTGTAAACTCCCTTCTCACCATGCAAAACTCAAACATGATATTGTGGCCTAAACCCACGTCGAAGTATGTGCTCCCTAAGGATATGAACACTATCTACCTTTGATACATTGCCACAATTAAAACATGGGCATTAAAACCAACTCTCCCTGTCCTAACTTGATGTTCAACTGCAATACTGAAAAGTTCTAATACGCTATCAATAAATTCTAACGATTCTTCCATACATCCAAGAATGATCTTTTGTCATCTTAATTTCAAGCAAAATTAATACACATAAATGAAATCATATACTTAACCCTAATAACTAGCTAAATTATAATCACTCATTTAACCCTAATTAACCATAATAATATTATGTATATTCTAATAACAACATTTATTCTAGTAACCACTTTCATTCAACCCTAGTTAACCATAATAATATTATGTATATTCTAATGAACAAACTAATTATATAAACTAGGTTAAATGTAAGACTTCTAAATAACAACTATATTTATAAATAAAATCACTTTCTTAAATAAAATCAACATTTATAGTTACAAACACAAATATATCAAAAATATAACTTAATATACGCAAAGAAATTAATTACCTAATATTTGTGGGTATCGAAGAAGGTTTAAGAAGGTTGTAACCTACAATGAAAAAAGGCAAAATTAGTACACATTACAATGAAAAAATTTGTGGGTATTGAACAAATTACAATAAACTACAATGACAAATTACCTTTAAAAAACTAATTCCTAATTCGTGCGTTTGGATAGAACAAATATATACTTGAAGAAGGTTGAAGAAGGTTTCAAACGAAACAAACGGTAGCAAGAAGGGCTTGAAGGTTTAAAAACAGCAATGGTTTCAAACAAGGCACATATGGCGGGTTTGAAGACAACAAGGTTTAAAGGTACAGTCGTCTGCGTGGTTTCAAAAGAAGAAGAAGAAAGTATTAAAACTGTAGCAGTTGCAGCCGAGTCTTCGTAGTTCCATAACGAAGAAGCAAAACAGTACGTAGCAACTAGGTCTTTGTGAAATGACGTTATAAGGCGCGTTTTAGTTTTTAAGCAAAATAATGTGTTATTTGTTGTGGGCGTGAATAAACTGCAGCATTTGTCTAACTTTTTTTTTTCAAAAACTGTTTTGCTATTCTAAGCTGAGTTTAGCAAAAACCGCGACAAATGATTTGCAACAAATATGTTTTTTTCCACTAGTGTAAGCTATAAGATTTTAGTTAGGGAAACTTCACGTGGTAACCCTGAGGTTTTGGGTTTTCCACGTGGAAACCCTGAGGTTTAAGTAAATGTTCCATCATGACCGTTTTGCACATAAAAAAGTTAGCAAACGTTAATTTTGAAGCTTTATGGCTGTTGTATGCATAATTATACGACTCACCATTTCTAATGTCATTCGTTTGAACCTTTTTCCCCTAAATTTAAACCTCAAATCTACCACTTTTCATCCAAATCCTATTTTTTTCCTCCAAATCCAAAGATTGTAGAGTTTGCACTACAAAAACAAATTCAAATGGCTTTGAACCGAAGCCAAAAAGGGCTTCGGAATGGCTTCTGCCACATACCGTCGCCATCAATGGCTTCGGCACTTACCGAAGCCCTACCGAAGCCATGCATTGGCTACGCACACACACCGAAGCCATACCGAAGCCACACCGAAGCCACAAAAAAAACTCTAAAGCCCACTCTTCAACCCTAAAAACCCTTAACCGTGCGCCTCAATAATCTTCACTCTTCCTCCCTCTTCCCAACTCCTTCCTCTCTCTTGAAGAAACTCCTTCCTCTTCCCAACTCCTTCCTCTCTCTTGAAGAAACTCCTTCCTCTTCCCAACTCCTTCCTCTTCACCCCATTTACGAAATTTTCTGAAATTTTAGTTCGAAATCTTCCTTATCTTCAATCTTCCTTGAAGATTTTCTGAAATTTTAGTTCGAAAAACCCATTTCGAAATTTGCTGAAATTTTTAGTTCGATATTTTGGTGAAGAAAACCTTGAAGATTTTGAAGATTTGATGAAGATTTGATGAAGAATTTGGTGAAGATCTTCGTTTTTTGTAATTTCAATTCTGGGTTATTTCGTTTTTTGGGTAATTTCGTAGATCTTCATTTTTTTTCTGGGTAAATTTCGATTGTAATTTTTTGTGCTTCACGTAGATCTTCTGGGTTGTAATTTTTCTGGGTTGTAATTTTCTGGGTTGTAATTTTGATTCTTCGTTTTTGTTCGTAATTTTTGATTTTCTGGGTTGTAATTTTTTGGGTTGTAATTTTGATTTATTATTTTGTTTTATTTATTATTTTGTTTTATTTATTATTTTGTTTTATTTTTTATTTATTGTTATTTTAAGTAAAATAAAACTTAAAATCTAAATTCTAGACTCCCATAAAGAAATTAAAATTATAAAATCTTAATTTTTACTAATTAATATTAAAATTTTATTAATAAATAAAATGATAAATTATAATAAAATATTTCTAATAAATAATAATAATTGTACATAAAGCTGGACAACAAAATGGCTTCGGAAGAAGCCAAAAAGGGCTTCGGAAGGGCTTCGGAAGGGCTTCTGCACACCAAATGGCTTCGCCATATTTGGCTTCGGTGCTGTACCGTCGCCCTACCGAAGCCAAAAGCCTTATGGCTTCGACGTGGCTTCGCTTCTCTGCCGAAGCCATTGTGTTATTTTTTTGTAGTGTTGGATTTATATTTTGGGGAAAATGGTTGAAACTGATGGCATTTAAAATGGTGAGTCGCATATATAGGCGTACAATAGCCTTAAAGCTTCAAAACTAATGTTTCCTAATGTTATGCTAACATTTTATGTGCAAAAAGGTCATGTCGGAACAATTTGGTAAACCTCAGGGTTAACATGTGTATTTTTTAAAAGTTTTGGTTACCACGTGGAAAAACCAAAATCTCAGGGTTACCACGTGGAATTTCCCTTTTTAGTTATAAAATTCATTTGACTCTATAATTTATCTTTATTAGCTATGCAATTCAAAACGAAGTAATCTTTAATGAAATGATATACTACTGAGTGGTTCATTTTTAAAATAAAACACAAATAAATTGTTGAGTTATTTAGTAATTTATTTGTTATCTTTTTTGTATTAAATGATTAATTTTAAACAGAATACTTACAAAACGCTGAGTTATATGTCATTTTGTTTTGCAAACTAATTATGATTTAGCGGTATATGTGAAAAAAATTATAAAAATAATACGCATAGAAAATTATTTTCTCTTAAGAATGCAAAATGGAAATGAAGTTTGATTTGTACATTAGCTTGGTAAAAGAATGAAGCTGATGCTGGAACTTCATTACTCCCTCCATGTAAGACTTGATGCTCACAGACATTAATATCTTTTTGTTGTAAATGTAATGCCTTCATTTGTATTGATTGAGCTAAGAGCACCAGGTCACATTAATAAAACTCCCAATTCTTATAGTTTGCCACCCTTTTCGTTTTATCGCCACTCCTATTTTAAATTAATTAATTAAAATGACAAAAATGTCCTTATACTTAAAACGACTATAAAACACTTCAAACTCACTCCATAACATTTTAATCACTTTTACACTCACTAAATCCACACAAAAAATTAGCGTAGCTAAAGCATTGGACTTCGAATTGTTATCGAAAAAACCGAGGTAATTTCTAAATTAATCTCGTTTCGAAATTCAAAAAAAATAAGAGGGACACTACAAAAAAAAATGCAAACTTGCGACTAAGGATTTTAGTCGGTATGTGGTCGGTATAGAGCTATACCGACTACACTGCGACTCTAGCCTCTCAGTCGGTATATTTTTGTCGGTAAATGATCTGGGTCGATAAATTAGTCGCAGGTTGCGACTACATGAACGTGGTAGGTATTTAGTCGCAAACTGCGACCGATGGCTGTAGTCGTTGATCAGTCGCAACTACCGACTAAGACATAGTAGCTATCTAGTCGCTGTCAACCGAAAACCGATTTTGTAAATATTTATTGTTTTTTTTTTAAAATATTATTTAAATTATTTGCCGACTTATCTCCGACTATACATTAGTAGGAGATTAGTCGGAAAATTCAAACTTTTATTTGACCAGATTTTGACCAAATTTTAGCGCCAAATTTTACCGACTGCTTAACGACGAAGGTGTGGTAGGAAGTTGGTCGGAGAAGTCAATATTCTGTTGACTAAAAAAAAAACTACCGACTAATCACCTACTACATTTACAGTCGGAAGCTAGTCGGTATGTTTTTAATAATAAAATAATAAAAACTGGTCAAATGTGGTCAATTGTCGTTGACCACATTTGACCAGTTTTTATTATTTTATTATTAAAATAAATTATCGATTCAATTTAATAAATAAACGCAATAAAAGATAATAGTAAACGCATAAATAAAAATATTAAATTTAGAATTAATATATACAACAAATTGTTTTTACATATAAAACTAAAAAACTAAAAATAATAAAAATACAAGGATCACGGGGGGGGGGGGGGGGGGGGAGGAGGAGGTTGCGAGAAGCCCCTTTCGGCGAAAACCGAGCGCATAAAGCTAAGAAGTTGTTGTACCTCTTCGCTCAAGCGCTTATGCTCGGCCACTAGCCGGTCAAACTCCTCCCTCGAAATGTTCGATTGGAGGCTTTGCGTAACTTGGTTCAAGGCATGCTGAAGCTCATCCAACCGCTCATTCGTGAATTGCTCGGGGGGAGGAGTGGGCTGGGTTTGAGTCTCTGGCGCCACAACATCAGCGTAATAGACCGCTGCGGCTTCACCAACCCCAAACACAGACTTATTGGGCTTCTTCGTCGGCTCATCCGATTCGATATTTTTGACAGCCTGAAAATAGGCGTCATTCATATCCTTTTCAGACGCATCGGCAGGAAGCTCGGCACAGAGGCGCAAGTACTCGTCCTAAACAAAGCAAAAAATTATATAAAAATGACGGCAAAGTTTCCTATGTAAACTAACTTAACCAAAACTTAAATAACCCTGAAATAAAAACTAAACTACGAAAACAGCTATCAAACCAGCATTTCCTCAAAATCCAAAGTATTCTAAAACAGCTAATTTACCAAAAGCTAAACTAACAACCCAAAAACTAACTTACACTATAATTCATTATTACTAAAAAAACAACATACAATTACACTTACATTTACATCCTTAGACTTTTTGTTGATCCACTGCAACCCGTCCTTTGTTTTCGCCTTATGAGTGTGTAGAAACAACTCATAAGAGGACGGTGTGCGGTTTTGCTCTTTTTCCTGTGAAAACAAAGTTAATGGTTAAACAAAGTTAATGATTAAACAAAGTAATTAATTAATTAATGGTTAAAAATTCAAATTCGAAAAAAATCAAGAACATACCAAGATGCGCAATGTCCGGCGGGCAGACACGGAGCCGCCGGTATGGGTGACTTCTGCGACACCCGATTCATTGCCCCGCCGACGGTTCCTCTTCCCTTGCTCCCGCTGGGCCTGGTATGCTGGGTCTTTCCAGGCCTTTACCCATTCATCCCAAGCCCCCTTATCGGCCCATCTGGGCTTATATTCATTGTCCTCTTCATAGTTGCTCCTATGAAGATGCATAAGATCCTTGTACCGGAGCTTGGCCCTTTTCTCCCACTCCGTGCGGACCTTGGAAGTGAGAGAGGGATCCCAAGTCCATTGTTGCTGAAACGACAAAAACAATTAATATTAGTTAAACAAACAAGTCAATTTAAAGTTAATCAAATAATGTAGTAAAT
Source organism: Amaranthus palmeri (assembly GCA_019776075.1). Classification (NCBI taxonomy): domain Eukaryota; kingdom Viridiplantae; phylum Streptophyta; class Magnoliopsida; order Caryophyllales; family Amaranthaceae; genus Amaranthus; species Amaranthus palmeri. The sequence goes on along the minus strand of JAAKBH010000108.1, from coordinate 157,650 downwards.
AGACTTACTTGAAACTGCTGCCAATAGAAATCGATAGCAGCCCTAGATAGGAACCTCCAAGCGTATCCTCCAGGATCTTGGTAGGCCTCAAACGTCCTACGAATGGACGTTGATATTTGGTTGCCAGTGTCGTTGGCAAACGTGCCCTGCTCGCTATTCCACAGCAGGGGTGGTGGTCGGTGCAGCGGCTGAGGGGTAGGGTTATCCCGTGGCGGGCCCTGGGCCGTGTCATCATCCGGTGTATTGATACGTGGCGAAGCACGTGATGACACCAGAGAGGGATTGACAGCCCCCACTGCAGCCCTAAAGTCTGACCGCACAAAATGCTCTTCTAATTCCGCATTTTGTGCAGCGCCAGGGTCAGAACGTGCAACTTGCCGAACCGGTATAAAATCAGGGTGGTATGGTTGACCGGTTCGGGGGTCTATAGGTTGTCCCAAATTGTTTCTCATCCTAGGCATCTAAGTAACAATTATTTTTCGAAAAAAAAAATATAAGTATTTCGAAAAAAAAAAAACATATATATTCAAAAAACATATATATTACGAAAAACTCAGAAAAAAAAAAAAAAAAAAAAAAAAACAAACCCTAAAAATAAACATAAACATTTCAAAAAAAACATATATATTTCGAAAAAAAACTCAGAAAAAAAAAACAAAAACAAAACCCTAAAAAAAAACATAGAGGTTTCGAAAAAAACGAAACCCTAAAAATAAACATAAACATTTCGAAAAAAAACATATATATTTCGAAAAAAACTCAGAAAAAAAAAAACAAAAACAAAACCCTAAAAATAAACATTAACATTTCGAAAAAAGCTCAGAAAAAAAAAAAAGAAAACCCTAAAAATAAACTTAAACATTTCGAGACAAAATATATATATATATCGAAAAAAAAACATATATATTTCGAAAATAAACATATATATTTCGAAACAACATAAACCCAAAATACAAAATACAAAATAACCCATAAAAATAAAAAAAAACAACATAAACATTTGAATAAAAAAACAAGATTATCAAACCATAAAAATGTCATCAACATAAACCCTAAAAATAAAAATACAACATAAACCCTAAAAACATAAAAAAAAAACGAAACCAAAAAACAAAAAAAACCCTAAAAAAAAACCCTAAACAATATTATAAACATTAATATAAAAACAAGATTATCAAACCCTAAAAATCACATAAACAACATATGAACATTTATATATAAAAAAACGAAATAAACCCTAAAAACATTATAAACATTCGAATGAATAAACATGTAAAAACAAGATTATTATTATAAACATGTAAAAAAAAAAAACCCTAAAAATCACATAAACATATGAACATCATGTTTTTGAAAAAAAAAAAACATATGAACATATCATCACATCAAACCCTAAAAATCACATAAACAACATATGAACATCATGTTTTTTAAAAAAAAAAACCTTAAAAAAAAAACTAACCTTGAATCCTTGAAAAACTTGGGAAGTAGTCGGAATCAAAAGAATGCTAGTCGGAAATTGCAACGGTAGAGAAGGAAAACGGTAAGAATGGAAGAGAGAAAAAACGGGAAATAAGAGAGAAAAGAATGGAAGAGAGAAAGAAAGTGAACGGGTTTGAGGTGAAGTGTGGTATTTATATAAATATATCATCGACTGATCTGCGACTACACAATAGTCGGTGGAAAGTCGGTGAATTTTTTACCGTTTAACCTAAGGTTTTAACTGCCTCAGTAAATACGTTTAAAAAAAAAATGACTTTTCAAGTCACCGACTAAGCTGCGACTAGACCGTAGTCGGTGCTTAGTCGGTGAGATATTTCCACCCACCTAATAAATACTTGCAGTAACTTTTTCAGAACGCCTAGGAAATTGAAAAAACTTTTCAAATTACCGACTACCCTGCGACCAGTGTTTAGTCGGTAGATAGTCTGTGCACTTTTTTCAACGGCGTAATTAATTCTTGCAGTAACTTTTCAGATTGCGTGGGAAAGTGGTTTAACTTTTCAGTGCACCGACTGTTCTCAGAAATGTAGAAAATAATTGATAACGTTAAAAGTATGTTTCTCAGAAATGTAGAAAATAAGCATCGTAACTTTACTTATTATGATTCTACTAAGAAAATTTTTTTCATTGCATGGCGTTAGCTGCCCGTTAGTGGACATTACAACCTATACACCCTCTAATTCACCATTAAGTGGCTCCTATATGTTTTTTGACATTGTTCATATCAGAAAACAAATTGCAGCTACTTAACAGTGAAATAGAGGTAGTAGAATAGGCCGTAAGTACCACTATCGGGCAAACCAACGCCTTGCAAATCAAAAATTATTCTTTTTCAGTAGCAAATATAAGTAAAATAATACGTTGCACATTTTCTACACTTCTGAGAAACATATTTTAAGCGTTTCTAACACATTTTTATAGTAAACATACAGGACAAAAAGTAAGAAGAACATATATTTCGATTGAGTACTGATAATTATTACAACAAAACGGCACGAAAAAAAAGCTCATTATAATTTTTTATACAATAAAATACTACATTAAATTTATATTAATCACTACATCCTACCCCTATATCATCACGTACACCGATTGAAATTAACCATGTACGAGATGAATAGAGGTAGGATATAGTGAAGAACAAAACGGCACGAAAAAAAAGCTCATTATAATTTATGTAAATCACTACATCCTTCCCCTTTATCATCACGTACACCGATTGAAATTAACCATGTACGAGATGAAAAGAGAAAGGATATAATAAAAACCATATTTTAATGAGCTTTTTTCCGGCCATTTTGAGTTATAATAATTAGTACTAAATTGAAATTGTTTTTTTTCTTACTTAGATACTCGTATGTACTATAAAAATTGATAACGTTAAAAGTATGTTTCTCAAAATTGTAGAAAATAAGCATCGTAAATTTTATGGTCATTTCTAGAAGCTAAAAAGCAGTAACTGACGATTCTAACTTGACTTGTTCACAAAGTGCAGGTTTGAGTTTCTTGGTTTCTAGTGTTTGCTTCAGGCTATCATCACTAGAAATATCGAGATTGTAGCAATTGTGTGAACCCCTATGGCATCGCCTTTTATTCTTGACGTGATGGACATAGAAATACTAATCATGGACTTACGAACTGAAAGAAGTTGGATGTAATCGTAGAGTATGGGGTGTAGATGTCGTAGAGTACGGGGTGTATATCCAACTTCTTTGAGTTCGTAAACCCATGTTTAGGATTCTCATGTCCATGACGTCAAAAATAAAAGGCGATGCCGTAGGGGTTCAAACAATTGTTACAATCTCGATAGTTCTAGTGATAATAGCCTGAAGCAAAACACTTGAAACCAAGATAACTTAAAACTGCACTTTGTGAACAAATCAAGCCAGAACCGTTAGTTACTGCTTTGTTAGCTTCTAGAAATAATACGTTGCGCATTTTCTACAATTTTGAGAAACATATTTTAAGCGTTTCTAACACAATTTTATAGTAAACATACAAGATAATAAGTAGGAAAAAAACATATATTTCAATTCAGTACGGATAATTATTATAACAAAATGCCACGAAAAAAAGCTCATTAAATTTTTTTTATACAATATTTCGAATTTTGTGATTAAGTGTACAAAAATATAATAACGTTAATCACTATATCCTATCAAGTCTCCATCCGTACACCTATTAATATTAATCATTTCACCGATTTAAATTAATAATGTACGGATAGAGAGAGATAGGATACAGTGAAAAACATTAAACAACTTTTATACAATAAATATAACCATTTAAATTAGAGTATGTTGTGTACAAAAAAAAATTATAACGTTAATCACTATATCCTACCCCTTGATCCAGACTTACACCGATTAAAATTAATCATGTACACAGATTGAAATTAATCATGTACGTCTGGAAAGGGATAGGATACAGTGAAAAACATTAAAAAAAAATTTTATGTTTCGCAACTTGTCCCGTTTTTTGTGAACCCACACTTAAGTGATGAAACTCGAGTGTAGGTTCAGGCGAAGAACGGGGCAAGTGAAAAACATGTCAAAGTTATAACCTCTCCAAGATCAATATTAAATTTTGTCATATTTTTATTTAGATTGAACTTTTATTAATGTTTTTCAACTTCTCACACTTCACCTCCACCTCTACTTAATCTAATTCTATCTCGAGTAGGAGTGAAAGGAGGAGTGTGACAAAAGAAAAACAAATAGATTATAGATAAAAGAGAGAAGAGAGAAGAGAGAAGAGGGGCAATTGGAAAATGACGTGAAGGGGGGTATTTATAGACAAAATCATGTATTTTCCGACTACTTATCGACCAAAGCGTGGTCGGAAATCAGTCGGGAAAATTTTATTTACGGACAACGTTTTTTTTTTTTTTAATCTTGTTATATATTTTTCGACTAACTACCGACCACAGGAATAGTCGCTAGTTTAGCGACTAATATTTTGGTCGTAATTGAGTCTGTAGTTTGCTACCATAATGCTGTTGGTCGGTACGTAGTCGGTAATACCGACTACTTGCTTTTAGTCGGTATTTTAGTCGGAAATTGCGACTAAAATGCTGTAGTCGGTATTTCTGAGTCGCAAGTTTGCAAAATTTTTGTAGTGGGAGTCGGACAAATGTGCTTGTGCACCATGGTTGGGTCGCACAAAGCGTGCGACTAGGCCATGGTATAGTCGCACATTTTGTGTGACTGTACCATGGTCCAGTCGCACGTTTTGTGCGACCCAACCATGGTGCACATGCACAAGCACGTTTTGTGCGACTACCTCGATTTTCCTTTTCTTATATTTATTTTGAATATTATTAATTGTTGTTTTTTATTATTGAATTTATTAAATGTTAATATCAAAATATATTTTTATTTAAAATATTTTCGTTTGTTGTTATATTTATTATTAAATTAATAATATATTATTATTATTATTTTATTTATTAAATAATAATATAATAATAATTATTATTATTTATTAATGTTAATATTATTTATTTATTTATATTCCGATTTAATTTATTGAATGTTAATATGATATGTTTATTTATGTAGTTATTTTATTTAAATGTAGTTATTTTAATTATTATTTAATTAAATAGTTGTTATTTTCATTAATTATTATTTAATTAAATTATAGTTATTTTATTTAAATGTAGTTATTTTATTTTAGTTTTTAATGGTTAAGTATTTTTAATTTTTTAATAATAATTCATTAAATTATGAAAATTGTAGTAAATGACTGAAAAATTGTGCGACAACAATCTAGACCGACTTTACTTAGGGGGGACCTGTAACACCCCGGCCCAATGGACCACTTGGAGTCTTTCCAGCACACTTTGGCCTCACTCGTGCGCACCTGGGAAAACATTCCAAGAGGTCACCCATCCTAAGATTGCTCCCCCCACCAATCACGCTTAACTGTGGAGTTATTAGCAAATGGGCTCCCATGAAAAGAAGATGCACCTTGTTGATATTAGTAGTCTATCAATTTCATTTAAAGCTAAATCATGGGTATCACACTCACCCCCACTTAGGAATACAATGTCCTAGTTCGACCGTTATTTCAAGATCTTTCCCTCGCTAGGTGCACTGAACACACTATTAGCCATGGTCGCAAGGTTGCTCTGATACCATTTGTAACACCCTGGCCTAATAGACCACTGGTGACTACTCAAAGAGACTATAGACTGGCCCCACCGACCAACACAAGTCTTTCCAGCACACTTTAGCCTCACTCGTGCGCACCTGGGAATGCTTCCCAGAAGGTAACCCATCCTAAGATTGCTCCCCCGACCAAGCACGCTTGATTGTGAAGTTCTTAGCAAATAGGCTCCCATGAAATGAAGATGCATCTTGTTGATATGAGTAGTCTATTAATCTCTTCTCAAGCTAAATCTAGGGTATCATAGGACCCCCATGAGAGAGGGGTTACGGGTTCTGCGAGGAGGGCTAGGCAGTAGTCTATCAATCTCTTCTCAAGCTAAATCTGGGGTATCATAGGACCCCCATGAGAGAGGGGTTACGGCAACTGCGAGGAGGGCTAGGCAGTAGGGGTGTTCATAACCGGGTACCTATTTTTGCGGCCCGTGTCCCAGCCCATTTAATGCGGGTACCCGGTTAGCGGGTACCCGGATAAAACGGGTCGGGACACCGGGTACCCGGTTATTAGTTTTGGTGATTTTTCAAATTTAATTATTATTTTTAAGATCGAATTTCGAGTAGATATTAGGCAATCGAAGGTAGACAAACGCGAGTTTATATGTTACACTAGCAAGATCGAGTCACGATCGAGTAAACTAAATGCATTAAAATTCAAGTGTAAACACAATATTAAATCAATAAGAACCTCTAACTCTTACACCATGCTTTCTAATTTTGCCTTTAGTTTAGGACCTGGAAAGCATTTTCTGATTTTAGTTTAGGACCTGGAAACCCACAACAAGGACATTTATGCCCATCATTCATGGCTTTGCTAGAGCTGGAGAAATGAAAAGAGCCCTTGACATTCATGGCTTTGCTATCAGTTATTATTGTTCCTCACTCTCTTCTGTCCATTGAAGGCTTGTTCTGAATGACAAGTCTCTGGAAATCAGAAAGCAACACCACGAACACTCTAGCATGCAATTTTTTTAAATATTTAACCCCATTTTCTTTCATAAATGACAACGAGAAATCTCCAATCCCGGTAAATAACTTGACAAGCTGTTCCGGGTGTGATTCTTACACATTGAAGATGAATCAAGAAAATGAAATACCTTGAAAATTAAAAAAAAAAGAATTCAAAATAAGCTATCCGGGTCAAACGGGTACCCAGTTCAATAAATTATCGGCCCATGACCCGACTCGGTTAAGGCGGGTCGGGTACCCCACCCGGAACTTTGAATTTTTTTTAGTTTTTGACCCGCCATTTATGAGGCGGGTCAGCGGGTCGGCGGGTCGGGTAGTTTTGAACACCCCTACTAGGCAGGAACAAGCAGTCAGACATAGTCAGGCCCAACATTCAAGTACGCTGAACCACGTGCGTACTCGCTTTGACCAGCAGACGAGCCTGTGTATTGATACGCTTGGCTCAGGGGATGATGATATTGTCTATGACGAGTCTGTTGATGAGGAAGAGTCTGTTGGGGAGCCCGTTGATTGGAATCTAGTCAGAGGGGTTGCCGGTCAGTTTAAGGGTAGAGTTCATAGCTCGGCTGGCCCTTCTGATCAGGCGGGATGCAGCCAGGTTGAGGATGTGGCTCCATGGAGGAGGAGGCGCTCACAGTTTGTCGATGTGGACTGGCTGATCACATCACCTTAGCCCGGGGGAACGGCCAATACTCGTTTGATACCTAACTACGGGGGGGCACATTGCGAGGGTTATTTTTGAGGGATCGGAGCGTAACCCTCCGATTTTGGAGTGTCGGCTTAGGAAGAAGCGGGAGTCGATCATCAAACAGCAGGACATGTCTAATGAGTTGTACCAGGTTTTACCTGCCAGTTCCCTAGGTCGTCTGTCGTACATTATGCACCAGCACATTGAAAATGCTCTTATAGCGACCTTTGTGGAGAGATGGCTGTCGGATACCAACACCTTCCACATGCCGTGGGAGGATATGACGATTATGTTGCACGACGTGAAACACATTTTAGGACTTGGTATTGATGGTGCCCTGCCTGATGATCCTGCTAACGTTGACTGGAAGATGGGCTTGGCCGGTCTCTTTGAGGAGCCGATGTCTAAGCTGCGCAGAAAGTGGTTTTTCACTAGCGGCAGCATAAACGTTAGTGAAATGTTACAATTGTGCCACCGTTCTTAATCGTTGGACTTGCAGACTACTGCATACTACATGGCTATGGTGGGCTCGACACTGCTGGTCGATAAGACTAGAGTTGGGATGCGACCGCACCCTATACTTGTTGTTAATACCGATTATGATGAGATCGTGTTGGCTGTCTGACACTGTTACAAACATGGATATACGAGTATTTTCCGTCCTTTCGCCCCATCCTCGCCTAGCTGATATGCATAACAAGACCAGGGCAGAGACGTGGTCCCCGCAGAAGCTGACACGGGAGCTTACTTGGCAGAGAGACTGTAGGAGTATACTAGACTCCATGACGGAGAAACAGGTTTTGTACATTACCTCACACATCTTTACATTGGTTATTGTAATTTTTTATTATGTTGTTTATGTTGCTTTTGTTTTAAGTAGGTAGAGTAGACTCCGTAAAATAATTCTCCCATAGTAATTTACTGAGTGAGCACCCACACACCGCCTTCATCAAGGGCATCACCTGTTTTGATATCGTCGAGGTGTATTTGCTTGAGAGCACAGTCAGACAGTTTGATTTTGTACAGGCTATTCCCGTCCTTCCTTTGAGACCCACCCAGGCTCACCAACCAACTCATTAGGGTTCCTACTCACTGACCTTCCCATCGACGATCACGTACACGGTTACATGGAGTAGGTTCCCTTATTGTGCCCGCATTCGTGATCAAGAGCTCCGACGTGCAGATGTTCCATCATAGGCTGTTCCTGAGTACATCGACTGGTTTAGATCGTCTTCCCATGTATTTATCATCCCTGGTGATGGATCTAGCAGTGTTTTTGCTTCAGCAGATAAGAAAGCGGATTACGCAAGTGCTTTTAATTTTTTATTCCCTTTACATTTTACATTATATTTATTTGGTTGTCTAATATTTTTGATTTATTTTTACACTTTTTAGCTGAATTTCCGGCCCGCGTTGCGCCATTGATTAGGATGAGACTTGTTGATGAATGACAGCCTCGAGATAAACACACTGTTGAAGTGTATTTGGATGAATTCGGAGATTTATTTGCTGAATGGCAAGAGTTTAAGGATGGGGCCTATTGATGTATTTGTAGATTTATCTGTTTTTTTAAACAGTATTTGTATGTTGTGTTGTATTTGGATGAACTCGTTTTATTATTGTGCAACTTTTTTTCATTTACACGTTTATGCCATATTAATTACAACAAAAGAATATAATAAAAGAAATCAATACCAGTAATTCTATTAATTAAATGAAAACAATAAACATATTATGTACAATATACACAACAAATACAATAAGGACAAAAACATAAGACTATGGACTATCTAAGTTGACTGCATATTTAGCAGTATTATTACGTTGTTGTTCTTGTCCCTCATATAGTCTATTCCAAAGTGCTATCCTACTACGATACTGTTGTTCTAAATATCTACATGTGGGTTTAGCTGCTGCTCTCCAATTGACCTGAACTGGTGGCAGTGATCTGTATCATCGTTCATTAAAAGTTCAACATAATGATTTCGGTTCACCCAAAGAATATGTACAAGTTTATTTACGCCATGAGTTCCCCTTGTTCTTCTAAGTGGAAGAATTAACAAATTATGATAAGGATTACCATCAGGATAAGCATAATACGCAATGGCGTTGTTGAAAAACGTTGCTGCAGCATACAAATTTAGAGCGTCCAAGTAGTGTTCGAACCTAGCTAGTCCATTCACATGTCCACCAATCCTGTATATAGCATCCTCCACGCCCTGCGGTGACAGATATATGCGTGCGTATTGCTCTCTATGTGTTTCCATTTAAAGGGACATTGATCGTCGTAAAATCAGCCATGCATTCTCGCCTCTCATCTCTGTAACGGTAAGCGCTCTAAAACCACAATTACCGTCACCTAGAACATCGATCCAATCAAACAGGTAAGGAGGAAGAATATAAGGAATGTACTGTGGCCACGAGAACAGTGAAAAATCCGGACCTGCTGAAGCATCTGAAAGAAACAATATTATTAGCATTCAATTGAACGAGACTAATATAAAAATAAGGAAATGAAGGATATTTACTAGATAAGTTGAAACTGAAGTTGATTCCAGCTAACGATTGATTTGTTCAGCCACTTGATCTCCGACTAGATCTCCCTCATGATGAAGATCTCGAACCACGACCCCTTAAGGATGGTCTGTTGTACTCAAATGCGCTTTTGTTTCTCCTTAGGGTTCTGGTCAGGTACATCTGTACCATCAGGATGTAGTTCGTCTTTGAGTACCTGAGACATGTGTCTAATACTGCGGGATGACCTTTAATACTTCATCCACCAAGGACTGAAACTACTCTTTGTCAGCGGCGTTTGCATGTTGAACTTCTTCGTTTGCGTCTTCTTCGGTCTCCGAGTACTTCAATATTCTCCAAAAGTGATGTACATCGTCCATGTACAACGCACTGTTTGCCCTCTCTGCCAAAAACTGGTAAAATGTGCAGGGTAGACCGTGGGTGCTTTGAAGAACACAGCCGCATTTGTTGATTACAAAATCCCCCAACTCTAACATACGATTGTGCTCCATCACCAATAGTTCTAACACAAAAGTGGAAACGCTACAATATAGCGGTCACTACAAAAAAATTGCAACCCAGCGACCCAATTTAGCGACTGGACAAATTTAGTCGGTATTACCGACTAAACAGCGACTAAAATACCGACTAACGTGTTTTAGTCGGTAATACCGACTAAACAGAGACTAAAAAACTTTGGTCGCCGATTCCAGACCAACTTGCGACTTTTTTCTTTAGTCGCTATTTTTCCGACCATAAATGTAGTCGCTAGTTAGTCGCCAAAAAAAAAAAAGAAAAAAAATACGGGAATAAACGTTTTATTTTTTCCGACTAAACGCCGACTAAAACTGGGTCGTTAAGTAGTCGGTAATATCCTGATTTTGTCTATAAATACCCCCCCCCCTGCGTCATTTTTCATTCGCCCCAATCCATTTCCCACTTCTCTCTATAATTTATCTGTTCTTCTCTTGTCGCCATCCACCACCACTCCTATTTAACTCTCCTACTTGAGAAGAATTAAGTAGGGGTGGAGGTGGAAGGCGAGAAGTTGAAAAACAAAAAAATAAACGGTCTCGAAATATTAATAAAACGATTCAATCATAATAAAAATATGGCATATTAAAATTGAATATTGATCTTGGAGCTACTAGACCTTTCAACTTTATCATGTTTCTCACTTGCCCCGTTCTCTTCGTACCCATACTCGAGTTTGTTTACTTAAGTATGGGTTCGGGAAGAACGGGACAAATTGCGAAACATAAATTTAACAGTTCAATCGTATCAAAAATATGGAAAAATTTGATATTAAAGGTATGAACCACATTTGCTTATAAACATACATAAATTTGTTTCTCATTGTTGTTCACTGTATCCCTCCCCTCTCGACGCGTACATGGTTAATTTAATCGGTGTACGCGTAGAGACGGGGTTGGATATAGTGATTAACATAAATTTAATGGTTGTTTTTAAGCAAATGAGACTTGCCTCAAATTTGTTTTTCACTGTATCCCACCCTCTCCACTCGTACATGGTTAATTTCAATCGGTGTACGCGTGGAGAAGGGTGAGATATAGTGATTAACATAAATATAAAGGTTGCCCCAAATTTGTTTTTTACTATATCCTACCTCTTTTCATCTCGTACATGGTTAATTTCAATCGGTGTACGTGATGATAAAGGGGAAGGATGTAGTGATTTACATAAATTTAATGGTAGTATTTTGTTGTATTAAAAAATACTAATGAGCTTTTTTTTTCAACATATCCTACGCTTCTTGACACGTACATGATTAATTTCACTCGGTGTATCAATCGGTGTACGTGTTAAGAAGTAGTAGGTTATTGTGATTAACATAGCTATTTTTTCACTATATCCTACGCCGCTCTACTCGTACATGATTAATTTCAATCGGTGTACGAGTAGAGAAGGGCGTTGGATATAGTGATTAACATAGCTATTTTTATAATGAGCTTTTTTTTTCGTGCCGTTTTGTTCTTCACTATATCCTACCTCTATTCAACTCGTACATGGTTAATTTCAATCGGTGTACGTGATGATATAGGGGTAGGATGTAGTGATTTATATAAATTTAATGTAGTATTTTGTTGTATAAAAAATTACTAATGAGCTTTTTTTTCAATATATCCTATGCTTCTTGACACGTACATGATTAATTTCACTCGGTGTATCAATCGGTGTACGTGTCAAGAAGTAATAGGTTATGTTGATTAACATAGCTATTTTTTCACGAAAAAAATTATAATGAGCTTTTTTTTTCGTGCCGTTTTGTTGTAATAATTATCAGTACTTAATCGAAATATATGTTCTTCTTACTTATTGTCCTGTATGTTTACTATAAAAATGTGTTAGAAACGCTTAAAATATGTTTCTCAGAAGTGTAGAAAATGTGCAACGTATTATTTTACTTATATTTGCTACTGAAAAAGAATAATTTTTGATTTGCAAGGCGTTGGTTTGCCCGATAGTGGTACTTACGGCCTATTCTACTACCTCTAGTTCATCATCGGGTGGCTCCCATTTGTTTTAAGATATGAACAATGTCAAAAAACATATAGGAACTACTAAATGGTGAATTGGAGGGAGTATAGGTTGTAAATTACACTAATGCGCGTTAGTGGTACTTACGGCCTATTCTACTACCTCTATTTCACCGTTAAGTAGCTCCAATTTGTTTTACGATATGAACAATGTCAAAAAACATATAGGAGCCACTTAATGGTGAATTAGAGGGAGTATAGGTTGTAAAGTCCACTATCGGGCAGCTAACGCCATGCAATGAAAAAAATTTTCTTAGTAGAATGATCATAAGTAAAGTTACGATGCTTATTTTCTACACTTCTGAAAAACATACTTTTAACGTTATCAATTTTTATAGTACATACGACGAACTAAGTAAGGAAAAACACAATTTCAACTTAGTACTAATAATTTTAAAACAAAATGGCCGGAAAAAAAGCTCATTTTAATTTTTTTTTTTTTAATTTTACCGACTAGTTTGCGACTAATATGCCAGTCGCCAACTAGTCGGTACAAAGTGGTCAAATGGAATTTATTACCTGAGTATCCGTGTCAAAAAGGGTCAAAAAGCACTTATTACTTGAATATCCGTGTTGTTAGCGACTAGCCTGCGACTATCTGTTAGTCGCCAATTAGTCGGTAATTTCAAAAGTTTTTGTCTTTTCCAACGTCTTTTCAAACATTAACTGAGGCAATAAATGAGGGCGGTGAAACGGGTAAACTTTTACTCCGACTACCGTGGTAGTCGGTGATTGGTCGGTAATTTAGGCGCCATACGTTCAGATTTACCTATAAATAACCTTCATCGATAGTTTCTTCAAAAAAAAAAAAACCTTCATCGATAGTTATTATTATATTTCATATCAATCAATTCTCTCTTTATTTCATTCTATCAAAATTATTTAGGTATGATATTAGTATTTTACGGTTTTAATATCTCGTTGCTATGTTTCTCACTTTGCCCTTCTCTTCCTCACATTCGTACTCGAGTTTTTTCAATACAGTACGAATGTGATAAGCGACGGGCAAGGTGATTAATATAGATTTTACGGTTTCAATTGTATAGGACAAAAATTTTAATGAGCTTTTTTTCCGTGTCATTTTGTTGTTATAATTATCAGTACTTAATCGAAATATATGTTTTTCTTACTTATTATCGTGTATGTTTACTATAAAAATGTGTTATATACGCTTAAAATATGTTTCTCAAAATTGTAGATAATGAGCAGCTTCTGAGGTTCCATATTTTGATTTACAGTCGTTACTTTTCATCTCATATTTTGAAGACCTACATGGTCTTGGACCAGTAACTTCTATTTCCTCACTTTTCTTCATAGCAGGTAGTGTTTGCCTTGAAAGATTGTTAATTTTATGGTCATTTCTAGAAGCTAACAAAGCAGTAACTGACGGTTCTAGACCATAAAATTAACAATCTTTCAAGGCAAACACTACCAGCTATGAAGAAAAGTGAGGAAATAGAAGTTACTGGTCCAATATCACGTAGGTCTTCAAAATATGAGATGAAAAGTAACGACTGTAAATCAAACCCCAGAAGCTACTCATTTTCTACAATTTTGAGAAACATACTTTTAACGTTATCAATTTTTATAGTACATACGACGAACTAAGTAAGGAAAAACGCAATTTCAATTTAGTATTAATAATTGTAAATCAAAATGGCAGGAAAAAAAGCTCATTTAAATTTTTTTTTTAAAATTTGTACCGACCAACTGGCGACTAAAATGTGGGTCGCTAACTGGTCGGTATTTTGAAATTAGGAATTTGCACGTTTTTAATTTTTTTTTTGTTTTAAATATAATTTACCAACGAAGTATTTTGTTGTTTTGCAGAACAATGGACTTACGAGCCGAAAGAAGTTGGATGTACCAACGAAGTTCTAAAGGAGTTTATAATATGAGATATTTAGAAGGGGTCGAAGAATTTATGCAATTTGCAAAGAAAAAAAATCCAAATGAAGTTAGATGTCCGTGTAAAAAGTGCGGTAATCGTAGAGTGTGGGTTCCAGATGTCGTAAGAGACCATCTGTTAAAAAAGGGGTTTGTTGAAAATTACTACGATTGGTACCTGCACAAATGTCACGACGGAGCACCTATTTGTACTAATTGGGCTCCGGTTGAGCCACAGCTGAACACGGTTCAAAATCCGTATGCACAAATGGTATACGATGCAGCAGCGAGTGCTTTTCCGGATACACATCATCATTTTCTACCGCATCGTGATGATGTCGTCGATAATGTACCATACTCGCCCGTTCAAAATGATGAAGAGCCGAATCCTCAATCCAGACAGTTCTTTGAAATGTTAAGGGCCGCCAACTTACCTCTGTACCCTGGCTGTGAAACGCATACTCAAATGTCGGTCATAGGAAGGATGTCTAGCCTGAAGACAGACTTTCGTATGCCAGAAAGACTTTATGATGAGTTATGTCAATTTATTATTGAGTTGTTGCCGAAAGATAATCGGATGACAACAAGTTTTTATGATACGAAGAAACAAATTTCGGCTCTTGTATTGCAGGTAGAGAAGATTGATTGTTGCGTCAATGGGTGTGTGATTTATTGGGGCCCAACAGCGAGTATGACACAGTGTGATGAGTGTGGGGTTTCAAGATGGGTATCTGATAACACTCCTAGAAAGCAGTTTCACTACTTTCCCATCGGTCCCAGGCTACAACGGCTGTATGCTTCTGCGACTACTGCCAGCCACATGAGGTGGCATGCGGAGCACCGATCAGAGGATGGAGAGATGTGTCACCCCTCGGACAGTGAGGCCTGGTTAACTTTTAACGCGACGCATCCGGGTTTTGCACGGGAGATAAGAAATGTGAGACTGGGGTTGTGTACAGATGGTTTCAATCCATTCGGCAGCTCGGGACAACAATATTCATGTTGGCCCGTAATACTAACTCCATACAATCTTCCGCCCTTCATGTGTATGAAAAAGCAGTACATGTTCTTAACGGTGATCGTCCCTGGCCCTAACAATCCAAAACATAAGATTGATTTGTACCTCCAGCCATTGATACATGAGTTACAGCTGTTGTGGGAAGATGGGATCCAGACGTACGACGTATCCAAGAGGCAGAACTTTATACTTCGTGCAGCTTTGATGTGGACAATCAACGACTTCCCAGCTTATTCGATGATGTCGGGGTGGAGTACATCTGGCTTGCACGCTTGTCCGTACTGCATGGATGACTCCAAAGCCTTTTATTTAAGACACAGTAGAAAAGTCAGTTGGTTTGACTCACATAGGAGATTTTTAGATAGTACACACCGATTTCGTAGAAACCGGGTGCTTTTTAGCCGTGGAGTTGTTGAGAAGGCTGTAATGCCCGAAATACGTACGGGAAATGAGCTTTTGGAGGAGTTGGATCGTTTTGGGTTTTTAAGGGTGTTTGAAGACGATGCAGCAGAGTTCAACGCGGATTTAAGTAGACATTGTGTTGGATGGAAGAAGAGAAGTATCTTTTGGGATTTGCCGTACTGGAGCACAAATATGATCCGTCACAACCTTGACGTGATGCACATTGAGAAGAACTTCTTTGATAACATTTTCAACACAATAATGTGTGTGCCTGGAAAAACTAAGGATCATCTCAAGGCACGTCAAGATTTAGCCGAGCTCGGGATCCGATCGGAATTGCATCCAGTTGGTTCTACCATCCCCAAGGCATCATACACACTAAACAGAGAGCAAATGGCTGTCCTTCTGGAGTGGCTTAAAACTCTGAGATTTCCTGATGGGTATGTCTCTAATTTAGCCAGGAACATCGACATGGCTAAACATCAAGTATTCGGGATGAAGAGTCATGATTGTCATGTGTTCATGCAACGACTGATTCCTATTGCATTTCGGGAGTTGCTGCCAGAAAAAGTATGGGAAGCTCTTACTGAAATTAGTCTGTATTTTAGAAGTCTTACTTCTCCGAGAATTTCTGCCGCAGATATGTGGAGGTTAGACGAGGAAATTGCAGTTGTGCTCTGTAAGTTAGAGACTATATTTCCTCCAACATTCTTTGACGTCATGGAACATCTGCTTGTTCATCTAGCTTACGAGGCGAGGATTGCTGGCCCGGTACAATATTGGTGGATGTATCCCTTTGAGAGGTAATTACTAATTACACGTCTAAAATATTAGTACTATTTACTTTTCTGATAACTTTTTACATGTCTTAATAATTACTCTTTGGTTTAAATTACAGGTATCTTCGACATTTAAAACTTAATGTCAAAAACAAAGCACATGTTGAAGCCTCGATCTGCAACGCATATCTTAATGAAGAAGCATCATACTTTGTATCGCATTACTTTGGGCCAGATGTTCGATGCAGAGTTAGAGATCTACCTAGAAACGATGACAGATTCTTTAACAACGTCAGACCGGGTGTTTTGTCCATATTTACACACCCAATCAAACTTCATGGTCGGGGTAAGGCTCTTATGATGGATGAAGCAGATCTCAAAATTGCTCAGACTTATATTCTGCGAAACTGTCCAGAGGTGAATCAATTTTATGATCAATTCGTACACTTAATCACAAAGTACGAACCTAATCTAAACGCAGAGCAAGTTGACCATGTGGTCCAAGACCAGTTTGCCGCATGGTTTAAACAGATTGTGAGTACACGTTAACCATCGTTACTTGTTGTGTATATAATATTACGTATTTACATTGAATTATTGTTTTTATATGCAGTCCAGGGACGGGTTTCTTGACGGTGTGGATAATGCCGATATTCTTAAGGACCTCGCCGAGGGACCTTTGCATAAGGCACGTCGCTATGATGTTTGTTACGTGAATGGTTATAGATTTCACACTATGTCTCATTCCTCAAAAAAGAAATCTTCTGAGAACAGCGGGGTGTGCGTGAAATCTGATGATAACAGTCCGGATGAAACCGACTTTTACGGAAAGTTAGAGGATATTATTGACCTCGAGTTTCGAGCACTTCCAATGAAACGGGTCACTCTATACAAATGTCATTGGTTTGATCAGACTACCACCGGATACGGCCATGGTACGAGAATCCACGTTACAAGCTGGTTGACGTTCATATTGGTCGATCCTATAGAAAATATGATCCTTTTGTGCTAGCCTCTCAAGCTTCCCAAGTTTATTACTTATCTTATCCCAGTTTAAGGCAAAACATGAAAGATTGGCGAGCCGTTTGCAAAGTCAGATCAAAGCAATTCGAGGAGACTGCTTTTCAACTGGAAGAGAAAGCACCGGATTTTGTGGTAAATGAAGATGTTTCCGACGCACAAGTCGAGCCGTTGCGTGATCCCGCTGGAGAACTTTTAGTCTTAGACGAAACGGTTCATGATGACGAGGAAAATGAAGACAACGACGAAGATCTTGTATTATCTGACGACGAGGATGTCGATGACGATTATGTAACCCAATAATATGTTATTAATAATTATATGTTTATTTAAAGTTCTTTTTTAACATTGGGTCGTAAGTTTTGTATATTTTAATATCGTATTTAAAATTTTATTATTATTAATTTTAAAATAATAATAATAATAATATAATAATAATAATAAATATATTAATAATAATAATAATAAATATATTAATAATAATAATAATATTACTAATATTAATACTTATAATAATAATAATAATAATAATAATAATAATAATAATAATAATAATAATAATAATAATAATAATAATAATAATAATAATAATAATAATAAAAGAAAACTATTAAAAAAGAAGCGCCAAATTCAAATCACCGACTACCATACCGACTACTTCTGTGTCGCCAAATAGTCGGTGTAATGAATCACGTAGCTTCCTAGAGAAGCTACTCTGATTGACAGGTGCATTGGTAAGGTAAAAAAACTTTTCAGTTTACCGACTAGCCAGCGACTATACTTGAGTCGCAGGTTAGTCGGTATACTGAAAAGTTTTTTTACTTTTACACGTTTTCTGAAAAGTTACTGCAGGTAATTAATGAGGTGGTTGAAACATTTACCGACCATCCACCGACTATCTTTTAGTCGCCAATTAGTCGGTGAATTCAACAGCTTTTGGTCTTTTCCAACGTCGTTTCAAATATTAACTGAGGCAATAAATAAGGGAGGTTGAACGGTTAAATTTTTCTCCGACTAGCCACCGACTAATTCTGAGTCGCTAAATGGTCGGTGATATTTACGGTTTTAATCCAAACGTTTTAAATTTACCCTAATATGCACCGACTAATTATCGACTCAGGTTGAGTCGCAGGTTAGTCGGTAGGAGTTTTATATAAAAACCCTAAACAGTACGAATTTCCGTCATTTTCATTCTCATTCTCATTCTTTCTCTCTTTCTCTCTTCCACAACGTCATTTTCATTCTCATTCTCATTCCTTCTACTCTTTCTCTCTTCCACAACGTCATTTTCATTCTCATTCATCTTGATTCCGATCGTTTTCAACTCCAAGTTTTAAAGGTTAGTCTTTTTTTAAGTTTTTTTTTCCATGAACATGATTTTACATGATTTTTGTATAATTTTACATGATTTTTTCATGAACATGATTTGCACATGATTTTTACACGTTTTTTTTACATGTTTATTTCAATTGTTTATTGATTTTTTTACATGTTTATTTCGGATGATTTATGTTGTTTTTAGGGTTTTTTTTCTCGTTTTTTTATGATCTTGTTTATGTGTTTAGATGTTTATAATCCTGATTTTTAAGAATGTTTACATGTTTATGATCTTGTTTACATGTTTGTGTTTTAGGGTTTACATGTTTCTTTTTTCATTTTTTCGAATTTTTTCAATATCTTAATATTTTTAGGGTTTACATGAAAAATACTAGTTCATATGTTTTTAGGGTATGCATGTTTCGTTTTTTTTTTTTTTGTTTTTTTTGTATCATTTTTTTTTCCGAAAAATACATGTTTTTAGGTTAATATGTTATGTTTTTTTTATCATATGTTTATGTTTTTTAGGGTTTACATGAAATATACTTGTTCATATGTTTTTAGGGTTTACATTTTTTTTTGGTTCATTTTTTTTTTATTTTCGAAATATGTTTCGTTTTTTTTTGTTTTATTTTTTTGTATCATTTTTTTTTATTTTCGAAACATGTTTTGTTTTTTACATGTGAATTTTCGAAATTTTACATGTTTCTTTTGTTTTTTAATTTTGTTGGTTCATTTTTTTTAAAATTTTCTGAGTTTATTTTGACATTATTTTGATATTATTTTCTGTAAAAATAATTTGTTAAATTTAGATGCTTAGAATGCGAAATCATTTAAACCAACGCATAGACCCTCGAACCGGTCAGCCATATGACCCTGATTCGCGACCGGTTCGACAGCTTGCCCGTTCTGACCCGGGCACCCAAGCGGTTCCGCTCTCTGCGGATTTAGAGGAGCATTTTCTCCGGTCAGACTTTAGGAGAGCAGTTGGGTCTGTCGATCCCTCTCCGGTGTCATCACGTGCTTCGCCACGTAACGCACCCACACCGGAGAATGACACAGCCCAGGGCCCGCCACGCGAGGACCCTCCACCTCCACCCCTACACCGACCACCTCCACTTCCATGGCTGCCCAACGAGGGCACGTTTGCCAACGTGGATGGCAACCAAGTATCAACGTCCATTCGTAGGACGTTTGAGGCCTACCAAGATCCTGCATGGTGGGCTTGGAAGTACCTATCTAAGCATACGATCGAGTTCTATTGGGATCAGTTTCAAGTAAGTATATTTACTACATTATTTCATTATTTGATTAACTTTTAACTGACTTGTTTGTTGTACTAATACTGATTGTTTTTGTCGTTTCAGAGACAATGGTCTTGGGATCCCTCCATCACCGACACGGTGCGCAAGGAATGGTTGAAGAGGGCCAAGGTCCGGTACAAGGACATAGTTCACTCAATGAGAAAAAGTCTCGAAGAAAATAATCAGTACATACCTGATTGGGTGTCGGCAGATGCTTGACGAGAGTGGACACGGGCCTGGGTAGCTCCTGAATTCCAGGCTCAGCGGGAGCGAGGGAGAAAAAACCGTCGCCGGGGCGATCCAACGGGTGTCGCAGAAGTCACCCATACCGGCGGCTCCATGTCGGCCCGCAGGACACGGCGGATATTGGTATATACTTAACTTTTTATTAATTTAAATTTTTTAAAATTTTGTTTTTTTGTTTATTTATACATTATTTTTATTAAACCATTCACTTTGTTTTTACAGGAAAAAAAGCAGAATCGCACGCCCACCTCTTATGAGTTGTTTCTACACACTCATAGGGTGAAAACAAAAGATGGGTTGCAGTGGATCAACGAGAAGTCCAAGGCCGTGAACGTAAGTGCAATTAATTATGTTCTTTTTTTAAGTAATCATGAATCATAGTAGTTAGTTTTTTTATGTCCAAGGCCGAAATTTTTATATAATTTTATGCTTTGTTCAGGACGAGTATTTACGCCTCCATGCCGAGCTGCCTGTAGATGCTCCTGAGGAGAAGGAAAATGACGCCTACTTTGAGGCCGTCAAAATTGTCGAAGCGCAGGATTCGACAAAGAAGTCCTCCAAGGCTGTGTTTGGTCTTGGTGAAGCCGCAGAGACTTATTACTCTGATAGTGCGGCGTCACAGAGTCAAACTCAGGAAACTCCTCCCCCCCTCCAGCTAGTGAACGAGAGGTTGGATGAGCTACAGCAGTCCTTGAACACTGTAACTCAAAACATGACCTCCAACATTTCGAGGGAGGAGTTTGAGCGTCTAGTGGCGGAGCATCAGCGTTTGAGCGGTGAGTTAAATCACTTTCTCGGCTTTATGCGCGGAATATTTGCCGAAAGAGGTTTTCCTCCACCTCCACCACCCAACTGATCCTACTTATTTGATGATGATGATGTTGATTAAACATTTTTTTTTTGTGTTTTTTTATGATTAAACATTTATTTTTATGTTTTTTTTATGTTTGTATGATTAAACATTTATTTATTTGAACATTTTCTTTATTAATTTTATTTATGCGTTTTTTATTATATGCGTTTTTTATTATATTCGTTTTTTATTACGTTTTTTATTATATTCGTGCGACAATTTATTTTAGTAATAAAATAATAAAACTGGTCAAATGTGGTTTACAATTGACCACATTTGACCAGTTTTATTATTTTAATATTTTAAATCTAGCGACTAGATTCCGACTACAGCATTAGTAGGAAAACAGTCGGTAAAAATAACCGCCAAATTTTGGTATGCTTTTCAGTCAACATAAGTTTGACTTTACCGACTACCCTCCTACCAAATAAGTAGTCTCAGGTTAGTCGGTAAAAATAACCGCCAAATTTTGGTACGCTTTTTCAGTCAACATTAGTTTGACTTTACCGACTATCCTCCTACCGAATAAGTAGTCTCAGGTTAGTCGGTAAAAATATGGTCAACATTTGAAGTTTGACTTTACCGACTAATCCCCTACTAAAACTGAGTCGACAGATAGTCGGTACAATTTTAAAAACATCTTTCAAAAAAAAAAAATAAAAAAAAAACAAAATCTTTTTTATTTTTACAGCGACTACGTAGCAACTAAAATTTAGTCGGTAGCAGCGACTATGTTCCGACACAGTCACTTAGTCGGAGGTCCGACTAGTCACCTACTAAATGATATTTGGTAGGTACGCCGACTAACTTAACGACTCAATTAGCTTAACGACCATTATATACCGACTATTTGAAATTAGTCGGTGGTTAGTCGGTATTCACAAATACCGACTAATTTACGACTATATCTCGTAGTCGCTGGGTTGCAATTTTTTTGTAGTGGGTCTAAACAAACGATTTCGCGATGTCCTTGGAACCGATGCCATGGATTCCTGCAGAGCTTGTCGTATCCTGGCTTGCTGATTCGTTATCTATTCGTGTGGCCTTTTGAAGAGGGTATCAAATGAGTTGTTGCCGCTACCAAAATAGTACCTGAAGAAAGAGTGTTGACTTTCAACTCTACTAGTAGTTTGGTTACCAAAGTGCATACAGTCATTCGTCCACGCACGAACAAACTCTCTGTGAAGAATCCATGTCCCAGCCAAATACCGCACGACCCTGTTATTCCTTGTCGACCAACTAGATACAAACCCCGCCCACCTTTTCTAGAATTCACCAATGGTCATACAGTTAACCAAGGGGTTCCATTTTGAATGTCTGAAAACCTTCCCCTGTTGGTTTTTCTTCCTACCGCATAGTTTTGTCTACCATGTTCTCCACATCATTTCCAATATGCCATACACATAGTAAATGACGTACATGTACATCTACATTAAACGAAAGATTAAAATATATATAAGGTAGTTTTGTAAAAAAGAGGGTATATATAAGGTAGTTTTATATATATATATATATATATATATATATATATATATATATATATATATATATATATATATATATATATATATATATATAATCTATATATATATATATATATATATATTATATATATATATATAATATATATATATATATATATATATATATATATTATAGTAAATTAAATCGACATTAACGTATCAATATGTACAAGTTTTACTTGAATAGACATCACGAATAGCTGTAGACAATCTTTCGTCTCTATCGGTAACAATAGTATCAGGCACTTGTATTGTACCGCATATATCCCTCAGCCTCTCCAACACCCAAGAATAAGACATGGCCGCCTCCTCTCACATCAGACATAATGTAAACCAAGAAGTTGTATTGGTTGGCGTCATTCCTATTATTTGACAAAGGGGCCACTTTGGCTTATTCGTCTTACCATCCATCTCTTCCCTCCTCAATGCCTGTCTTATATTATAGATTTGATTCGTACTAGCATAAAAAACCAGGAAAGTTCCTTCTACTTGACGTCATTATAACGGCTGGTCGCATGCCAGTTGCAGTAAGATCCCGTATATGTAGTCTAATATCTACATTCATCCTATTTGCTCTTACTTGTCCTTCTCTATATATAAAGAACGGGTGGTTATGTCTGCCTTTTTCGCCGGGTTACACTCTTACCATCCCAGGTCTTTCTCCTGGATTACAACTACTTCCGATAATCATAAATTTGCAACCACACACACTACTTCTAGAACCAGGTCTAACAGCATTATCTAGGTTGCCATATCTGTGACACCTTAAGTACAAACTAGCTCTTGAACGTCCTTCCTTACGTTTATATGAAACACGTGTAAATTGAAAACCAATTGCTAATGCTATCTCATCAGCCGAAGTATGTAATTCATCTACGGAATCAAATTCTCTATCCGTAACAAATCTATCAGAGTGATCTACGTTATCTCCTAAGTTTTCAAAGTCCTGCAAATAACAAATTTCAAATAAAACAACAAAAAGAAAAAAAATTAAATAACTTAAGTAAATAAAAATAAAATAAATAAATAATTTAAGTACATAAAAAAATAAATAAAACATAAACATATAAAGCAAATAAATTAAATAAATAAATAATTTAAACACATACAACTTAAACATAATTACATAAATAAATAAATAATATAAATAAATTAAGTAAATAAAATTAAATAAATAAATAATGATAAAACATAAACATAATAAATAATTATATTAAAAAGTATCAAATTTTAAAAAAATAAAAAATTCCAAAAAAATGAAGAACAGCTCGAGTCGCACAAAATGTGCGACTTAACCATGGTAAACTCGCACAAAACGTGCAATTGGACCATGGTGGAGTCGCACATTTTTTGTGACTGTGGCTGTTCTTCATTTTTTTTTTTTGAAAATTTTCGAATCGATTAATTACTTACCGAATCGTATTTATGCTCGTTTTGGTTCGCCATTGTTATTTGATTATTACTTTTGACTTCTTTTGGTTCAGAAATTTTTAGAGATATATTAAATTTTTTGAATTCTAAATTTATACAGGAATAATTATGGAAATTCAATATATAAGTGTGGCGATAAAATAAAAAGGTGGTGATATTTTAATACCCATAAAACTTGATAAATCTTGATGTTGTTTATTGTTTATAACAATTTTTAATATGATCCATGGGTTCGGATTAGTTTGTATCGTGATTGTCGAGGATGAGCAGTAATGTCAATTGTGGCGGCCTCTCCTTCTCCTTGTCTTACCTACCACTTATGTCATTGTCATGTCACGTGTTTACCATAATCAGCAATTACTAAATGAGGAAGAGAATTGAGAAAATTTTCTAATTTATTTGTAAATCACCTCAAGAAGACAAAAATAATATTATTAAAATAAATAAAATTAAAAAGATAAATTAAAGTAAGAAATCTCTCACCCTATCATATCCTATCACATAATGGTGATTTATCGAGTATACAAATAACCGTTATTTACTAAGACTTTCTCGAGCGTTAATTACATGGATGAAATTGAAAACGAGTTAAAATATATAGATAAAATTAAAGGAAACTGGTAACATAGAGAGTACTTTATTTTCATTTCATGATTAAATCATGACCAAGTGTAAATCTGTTTAGCCTGAGCTAATTTTAAAGAAGGGCAGCGTGAACACTTAACATAGCACATGAATGAAACTCAACAACAGAATACTATCAGAAGAACATGACCGTAAATCAATCATTACCAAATAACAAATGAACTACAATGGTTCACAAAGCTTGATAAGGTTTTACAACTCAGGTCTCCTTATGACCCCAAACTCAATTCTATATGCCTCTGTCCTCTGCTGTCGTCTGCCGGTTGTTACGTGCTACACATGAAACTTAAACAAACCCCTCTTATTCTCATATTTCCCCTCTCTTCTTAAAATGTATGGGAAACACTATTAAAAAAAAGTAGGATACAGACTTGATAAACCATGGAGGTCGAGAATGTCTACCAAAGTGATTTAGCTGCTTCAATCACTGCCTCTTTTGTGATTCCAAGCTCCTTATAGATCTTTCCAGCAGGGGCACTCGCACCGAACCTATCAATGCCAATAGCCTTGCCCTTACTTCCCACATATTTCAACCATCCGAATGTCGATCCAGCTTCAATGCTCACTCTAGCAGTTACATCAGCTGGCAAAACACTCTCTTTATATGACTCGGGTTGAGATTCAAACAGCTCCCATGAAACGAATGACACAACTCTAACAGCCTTTCCTTCTTTTCTAAGATCATCTGCAGCTTTGGCAGCAATCTCTAGTTCAGAACCAGTTCCCATCAAAATAACATCTGGTTTGTTCCCTGATGAGTTGTCAGAAATGATGTAACCACCCTTCTCAACTCCTTCAACAGAAGTTCCAGGAAGCTGTGGAAGCTTTTGACGTGAAAGGGCAAGAATAGAAGGTGTCTTCCTCTTCAAAACTGCAATTCTGTAAGCCCCAGCTGTCTCTGTTCCATCTGCTGGACGAAGCATCAACACATTTGGCATGGCCCGGAAACTTGCCAAATGTTCTATGGGTTGATGAGTTGGTCCGTCTTCTCCAAGCCCAATAGAGTCGTGGGTCATGACAAAGATGACCCCAGCCTGGGACAAGGCAGCCATCCTTATAGAAGCTCTCATGTAGTCAGTAAAAACAAAGAAAGTTGCACAATAGGGGATGAAGCCAGGGCTGTGGAGGGCAATGCCATTGCAAATGGATCCCATTCCATGCTCTCTAACACCAAATCTCAAGTTCCTTTCC
The DNA here is from genome assembly GCA_019776075.1 of Amaranthus palmeri. Classification (NCBI taxonomy): domain Eukaryota; kingdom Viridiplantae; phylum Streptophyta; class Magnoliopsida; order Caryophyllales; family Amaranthaceae; genus Amaranthus; species Amaranthus palmeri. The sequence continues at coordinate 131,636 of JAAKBH010000108.1, read as the reverse complement.
TCAGGAGTATCTTTCTGAAAATTTCCGAACATCTTCAGCAGTGTCATGTTTGAGGAAGCAAGGTCAGCACTACCACCAAGGAAACCTGGAAGAACTTTGGCAAGAGCGTTCAGGCATTGTTGAGATAGATTTCTGGTAGCATCAGCAGGGCTCTCTGGGGTATATGTCTGCAAATGATACAACACCATGGTTATAATAGCATTCTTCCTACATCTTAAATAAGAGGATATGAAAAAAAAAAAAAAAAAGAAGAAGAAAGAAACTAAAGGTTCACAATTCTATGTTAAGTAACAATTTTGACATGCTGAAACTAACCGGAAGTGCCTTCTCCCAGTCAGAAGGTAATTCACCAGTAATGATGGACTTCAATTCTGCAGCTTCGGCCTGGTACTTCTTTTCATAGTCGGCAAATTTGGCATTCCATTCCGCTTCAAGAGCAGCTCCCTCAGGGGTGTGACGGCTCCAATGTCTGAAAGAAGCCAGGATTGAAAGTAAGAGCTCAATCAAACTGAAACAAATGAGGCAGAATCATGTAATTTATCACAATAACCCACTTCTTAACATCTTCTGGTACATGGAATGGCTCATATGGCCATCCGAGATTGCTCCTTGTCGCTTCCACTTCTTTAGCTCCCAAAGCACTTCCATGAACACTGTAAGAGTTCGATTTGTTGGGGGAACCATAACCAATGGTCGTCGTCACCTATCATCACAACAGTAGAAACAATTTTATCATCCAATAATAATCAGAAGCAGCAAATGAAACAAACAAGCACCAAAGAAAAAAAAATACAGTATAACAAGTGGATTAAACAGTTCTATGAAGCAACAATATTTACCTTGATTAAGGTAGGTTTGTCCTTGACCGCCTTAGCTTCTTTAATCGCAGCACGAATCTCATCATAGCCAGTATTACCATTCTTCACCCATATTACGTGCCACCCAAGAGCTTCAAATCGCTTGTCAACATCTTCAGTGAATGCGATATCAGTGCTACCATCAATAGAAATATGGTTATCGTCATAAAATGCAATGAGCTTTCCAAGCCCCCAATGTCCTGCAAGTGAGCAAGCTTCTTGGGAAACACCTTCCATTTGACAACCATCACCAAGAATAGCATACCTAAAAAACATCGATAGAATAGCCAAGATAAGAAACATAGTCCATTTTTTAAGTACAAATCAGCTGTCTCTTTGAGACAACAGATAAAATGGAAGTACAAATCAGCTGAAAGAAACATACGTGTAGTGATCAACGATCTCATTATCTGGCTTATTAAATCGAGCAGCCAGGTGCTTCTCTGCAAGAGCCAACCCAACAGCATTGGCAATACCCTGACCAAGGGGGCCTTCAAAAACAATACGGCAAGAATAGATTACGTTAGACAAACTGAACCTTAACTAATAAGTATCCACAAAAATTACCAAAGAATATATTCATATTTTAATACAAAGACTAACCAGTGGTGACTTCAACTCCAGGAGTTTCAAAATTCTCAGGATGACCAGGAGTCCTGCTTTCCCACTGACGAAAGTTCTTCAAATCTTCTTCCTAAATGAAGACGATCCCGAATTAGAGAAAGTAAGCCCTTTTAACTAGTAAAATAACAATGCAACTTCCATGTACTTGTGCCTAAATAGCTGATTGAAGAAATCATCATTAATAGAAATATCAAGATATACTCCGTTTGCTTTTTGGCTCGGTTTAAAATTTTGAAATGTGTAGATGGGAAGAAGATAAAGATTAATCGAATAGATGAGAATAAGTGGTATAGCTCAGTGTCACATGATTCGCCATATATTGGATAGGGCGGGAACAGCATCTAGTATCGTATGTTTATTAATAGATTGATATATAAGCTATTGTTATTGATTTTGCGTCTAGTATTATTATTATAAGCTATAAAGGGCCATATTGAGTGAAAGTCTATTAATGACATTGAGATAATAGAATGTCGTATGTTTATTAATGTTTCATATTACGTTCGCACTTAGGCCCCAAAACAAGATAAATGGGCAAAAGAAATCAAGTAAAGTTCACATTACGCAGTGATGGACTAAATTCCATCTCATTCTTACCAACTTCTAGCTATCATAATCTGATTAGAGCTCATCAGGTACATACATTCAAATAAAATCTATTAAATCATTAATAACACAATATATCCACTCAGCATTCCAACTTCAACAATAAAAGCAATAACCATCTCATACAAATTTGGTACCAAAAAGTTCTCCATACAACCTTCTATTACCCAAAAAGAGAACACTAATCATACATAAATTTAGATAAACATGAATATACGCCACAAAAGGCTTCAATCTACACTAAAAAAAACATAACCTCACCAAACTTACATTTTATCATACAATTTGCAGATAGTCAGATACCCACATAAGTCAGATACCCACATAAGCATGAGAAATAGCTAAGTATTTACCAAAAAAAAAAAAAAAAAGCCCAGCTCTAAATATAACATGAAATCACCACTACACATGCATATATGGACCCAAAAAACCAACTTTTTCATCCATGAAACCTACAATTCATTATAAAAATTACAAATATGCACATAAAAATAAGAAAACCCAAGTCAGCATCAAGTCAAAGCAAAATTACAAATTTTCAAACAATCAAAAAAATCCAGATCAAACAAAAGAAAACCCATCTCCACGATCAATCAAAATCAACAAAAAAAAAATAGGGAAGGAAAAAGATATTACAGTGACACTGTCATAACCAGCCAAATGAAGAAGTGCATATTGAAGCATACATCCATGACCCGCGGACAAAACAAAACGATCTCTGTTAAACCAATAAGGATTTTTAGGGTTATATCGCATAACTTCATCATACAAAATGTGACCCATGGGAGCACAACCCATGGGTAAACCAGGGTGACCGGAGTTTGCCTTCTCGACAGCATCGATCGCCAAGAATCTGATTGTATTCACAGATTTCTCGATCAAAGTGACATCCTCAGTGGCGGATTTATCGAGAGATTCCACAGCTGATGCGATTACTGCAGTGCGTGGTGATGCACGAGAAGATGATTTAAGAGAGAAATGAGATGGTTTATAAAGTGAAGAAGAAGAAGAAGAAGAATATAAGAGAGAAGTAGATGAAGAAAGTTTGTGGGTTGGAGTTGATGGGTTGCGAGATGAGGGAGCTGAGATGATCTTAGAGAGAGAAAGTGAGGACGCCATTGTTGGTGAAGAGAGAAAACTTGATTTTTTTTGGAAGGGTTTTCAGCTTTTGCAATGGAAGGGAGAAGATGGGTTTCGTTAACTACAACTACAAGCCTTGAAATTTGATGATGGGGTTGGTGGCGTTTCAAAAAATTCCATTATTCTATCATGATTTATTAATAAAATAATATAATAAGTAATAATAAAAAAGATAAATTAAAACAACAAAATTTTTAGGGATATTCTACATGGTAAGCACCAGGTATAGTGAAATTCACAAACTAGCTATTCTTGTTTTCGATTCTACATGGTAAGCACCAGGTTAAGGAAAACTAACTGCCGTAGCTATATTAGGTCAAAAACGTTAAAAAAACGTTAAGTTGTGAAATTACTAAATTGCCATTGTTTATTCTCCATCATCTTCTTCCTTTAACTTCTTCCTTCACCATTAATTCACCTTCCTTCACCATTAATATATCTTTGCAATCACTAAAGATCGAAGCTTAAACCCCTAAAATCAAACCTTGAGCTTCATCTCCAATCTTAAAAAGCTAAAATTGTAGGACAAATATAATCAAATTAATGCTTATTTATCTTGTTTGATTCCGATTAAATTTTCTTATTTTCCACAATCCCACTTTCCCATTTTTTTCATAAATCTATCAATCTTAACTATAAATTGTGTTTTTCTCTATTTGGGAATCGAAATTGGCTTTTTCTAATACTATTAATTTTATATCAAAAAATAATTTTATAGACCTAATATAATCAAAGCTAATGACAAACCCACGCTAAACCCACAATTTCATTTTTCAATTAAAGCCAATCCACCCTTAGATCTTTCTCAAACTAAACTCATGACAAATGTAAGCAGTGTATCAACGATCAATCTTCAATTTCAATGGATTTTCACTGTTGTAAGTAGACAATTTCATTTCAATTGCAATTATTCTTTGATTTATGCTATTATTTGAGGTTTTGTTTAATTTAGGGGTTCTTTTGCATTATTTTGGTCTGAAATATGATTAAGCTTATATAGTTAAATGATTTGGTGTGAAATTGGTCGCCATTATCGATTCTTTCAGATGTTGGGGGACTTGAGCTAATTTTGTTTCAAAGTTATACTCTAATGGTGGTTTGTGGTAGGCCAGGGCCTATAAATATTTTTGCCATTTTGGATGTGAATTTGGTCTGTATTTTGTCACTGAATTTTGTGGTCAATTTTGGTTTGCTAATTCTATCATTTCTCACCAAATGGCTATTAGAATGTCATTGATTACCATAAAGGAAGAAGATGGGTATGGATGCAAAGGAAGAAGAAGATGATGATGAATTAAGCAAGGGTAAAATTGTAATTTTCATACTTAACGTTTTTTAAACGTTTTTTGTGCAATATAGCTACGGCAGTTAGTTTTCCCTAACCTGGTGCTTACCATGTAGAATCGAAAACAAGAATAGCTAGTTTGTGAATTTCACTATACCTGGTGCTTACCATGTAGAATATCCAAATTTTTATTTTACTTAATTCTACTCTATTCTATTTGCTTTACTTTTTTTATTTTCTTATTGGGTAAGTTTATCTTAGTTGAACCATTTTCTTTTATGGCATAGAATTTTTACTTAAATACCTTACGTTCACACAAGTAAAGATAATAATATCCCTACTTACATTACTTAAAATATATCTCAACTATTACTTTTACAATTATTATAATCATTTAAAATACCCCCAACGAACACCTTTACAATTATTATAATCACTTAATATATTTAACTACCACATTCTTAAATGTGTATCCAACCCAAATGGAACAACTAAAGTAAAAAAAAGAGTACTTCATATAATGATAATTTATTAGTACTTTACAAATAACTCTCATGGCCTTTCGAGTTGGGATTTGGTCGGCCTTGGTTTAGGTGTTTGATCATCCTATATCTCCCTCCCTCCCTTTCAACAATTTTTTTAGCTCATCCTACTTATTGTAAAATCAATCAAATTATTCATGACAAAATTAAAGATTTATTTAATATTTGGTTTTGGTTCCTTCTTATCTTTAATCTTAACTTCAGGCTTTTTGAAATTATAAAAAAAAATTTTGAAATAATTATTACTTTCTAGCTTATAGATTATTAGTTTAGTTATGTTTTAATTATTTCTAGTTTTATTAGATTGTTTGTAATCTTAGTATCATGCACTCTTAGTTATTTGTTTTATATTTAATGGTATATAATAGTTAGTAGTTTATTTTATGAGTTATACTTCATTTGTTTCATTATACTTGATACTACATATTACTTTTTACACAATCTATTGCGTAAATTAATAAACTATATCTTAAACTAGTCTTAACTAAAAATTAAAAAAAATTGATACAATAAAAGTATGTAATTAGACTGCTGAAATCCCCTCGCCCACCAATTGGTATTCTTGTTTTTTGCCTTTACCTTTTACATATTTTTCTTATACTCGTTTTTAATATCTAGTTATTTATTTTATTTATATGTATTATTTATTTCATATTATGTATGTATTACTAAGAGTATATAATGCAATACAAATTACAATCGGAAATTTGTATCAAACCCCTTTGTATGATGACAATAAGAAATTACAAGATGATATAAAGCAATAAACTTAATGGAAGATTATTGTGTAACGACAACCGTTACCCGGAAACTTGATACGTGTTGAAGGCGTGTGCTCACTATCCTTTTGTGATATTTCCCCCACAAAGGTACTTGGGTTTGATGTTGGAAATTCACAACGAGAAACAATCAACAACAATACACCCTTAGTACTTAGGATGTATACCGAAATAACAAAGTGTTTGAGAATTGTGAGTATTGTTTTACTTGAACAAAAGTTAATTACTCTCTTGATCAAGCTTAGACAAATGAGAGAAGAGCAATGAGAGTAAGAAAGGAGTTTTCAGAAAATTGGTGTGTGTGTTCTTTACCCAAGGACCTCTATTTATACTCAATAGAGGATCCTTGCTCATAATCACCAATTGATTATGATTAATCACCAACATCAATGCCATTAACCATTAGCATTATTCTCCACCATAAATCAGAGATTATTGGAGCATTAAGATAGAATCCTAGGCATTAAACACAAAGGAAAACGGGAAGAAAGCAACGGTCATTTCCAGAGACCCATCGCCGAGTCGGCGACGAGTCCAAAGAAGGGACCGCCGACTCGGCGCAAGCCTTCTGACCAAACATTGCTTTTCCAGTAGCCAAAAGCCGACTCGGCTGTGACTACACAAGGGGGATCGCCGAGTCGGCTTTTGGCCACTGACTTGATCCCCCTTTTCCTTTGTTACGTTTGTTTAGTTAACAACTTAAATGCCTTTTTTGGACCACGTAATTGATACGTATTTATCCCACTATTTATAATAGCTTTAATCGATATATTACGGACTTATAAATTGTCCCACTACCTTAGTAGTACTTGGTAATTAATATTCAGGATTATTATTATACACTAAATGTCTAACAATCCTCCCCCATTTTGGGTATAATAAGCCTCTCATTTACCAAAACTCATAATACATTTCATGCATCAACGCTAATATCCCTACGGATTGAATTAACGCCTAGTACAACACACTTAACAAGTGATCGAGCCAGAATTGATTTCCATTCGGAATTGAATCAAATGACACTTCTGACCACTTGAAGATGTAGTACACACAAAACAAATAACACAAAGTTATTAACTTGACACATTATAAGGCCGTGTCCGTATCTTATTCATAAGTTTATCATAGTCATTATGCCAATCTTGACTACTTGAAGCAGCCACACTTCAAACTTATATAGGTAGGTTCTCATTACGTATAAGACATATCCCCGTGACGCGGATATAACACCAAGAGCTCTTCAACTCTTGATCTTGAGAACTTTCAAGACGACTACCTTATTCCATCACGGTACAAAGCAACGATGGGTCATGCACAAGTTGCTTTAACAAAAACCAAGAGGACTTTACCACATTGAATTCAGACACGATGTTACTCATGCGTGAATTGGGCTTTCCCAAATGATTTTACTGACATAAACCGATCTCAATTGAGGCTTTCTCAATTGAGTCTCTATTCATGGCTTTCGTAAACGAATCCGCCACATTGAACTTAGTGTTCACATAGTCAAAAGTTATGACCCCGTTAATAATAAGTCCTTGCACAAGGCTATGCCTCAGAGCAATATGACGAGACTTACCATTATACACTTGACTATAAGCTCTACCTAAAGCCGTCATGCAATCCGCATGAATCGCCACTGGTGAAATTGGCTTAGGTAACAAAGGTATCTCAAACATGAGATTCCTCAACCACTCAGCTTCACTAGCTGCTGAAGCTAAAGCAATAAACTCAGCTGACATCGTAGAGTCGGCTATACATGTTTGTTTCTTAGAAGACCAAGAAATGGCACCTCCCCCATAAACAAACACCCATCCACTAGTAGAAGAGTTGTCCTCTTCATTAGTGATCCAACTAGCGTCAGAATAACCTTCTAGAATAGGAGGTTCCCCGCTATACGTAATACCAAAGTCCTTGGTACGTAACAAGTATCTTAATACTCTCCTTATCGCCATCCAATGATGGGGACCTGGGTTACTAGTAAATCTACTGAGTTTACCCACCGCAAATGCTATGTCAGGTCTTGTACTAGTCATAGCATACATCAAAGATCCTATGACCTTTGAATACTCCAATTGTGAAATTGGTTGACCGGTATGTTTTGCAAACTTCATACCCGGTTCCATGGGAGTAGAGACCGGCGCTTTATCAAGCATATTAAACCGCTTAAGTATCTTCTCAACATAGTGAGCCTGACTTAACTTAATACGGTTCCCTTGCCTTATGATCTTAATGCCTAAGATCACATCAGCCTCCCCCATATCCTTCATCTGAAAGGATCTAGACAAAAAGTCTTTTGTCTCTTGGACTTGTGTTATACAAGTTCCAAAGATAAGCATGTCATCGACGTATAGACAGATGATAACGCCATTGCCATGGCTATCAAACTTGCTATATACACACTTATCGGCTTGATTCAACTTGAATCCAAAGGACAATATAGTTTCATCAAATTTTTGATGCCACTGTTTAGGTGCTTGTTTAAGTCCATACAAGGACTTGACAAGTTTACACACCTTTTGTTCTTGTCCTTTCAAAACAAACCCTTCGGGTTGTTTCATATATACTTCCTCATCTAATTCCCCATATAGAAATGCGGTTTTAACATCCATTTGATGTATTTCTAGATGATAGACCGTAGCTAACGCTACCAATAACCGAATAGTGGTTATTCTTGCAACCGGTGCATATGTATCGAAATGATCGATTCCATGCTTTTGTCTAAAGCCTTGAGCCACTAAACGGGCTTTGAATTTATCAATAGTACCGTCGATTTTCATTTTCTTTCTGAAAATCCACTTGCAACCGATTGGTTTACAAGTCGGAGGAAGATCCACTAACACCCAAGTGTTATTTCCCATGATGGATTGCATCTCATCATCGATAGCCTCTTTCCAAAAAGCACTATCATGTGATGCCATAGCATCGCTATAAGTCAATGGGTCACCTTCCACATTATATAAATATGGAACACTAGAAGATACTTCACTTCTATCACCTTCAACCAAGTATACTTGGAAATCCGGTCCAAAGCTCTTCGCTTTCCGTTGTCTCTTACTCCGTTTAGGAATAGGATCAACTAAATCAAGTTCATCTATTTGTTGACTTTCATCAACATCTAGAAGTGAACTTTGTTGACTATCATCAATACTTGCATTGGTACAACTTTGTAGATGTCTTTGTCTACTCAATGATGAAAATCTATTTTCATCAAAAATAGCATCTCTTGACTCTATAATCGAATGAATCGATATATAGTCATTTTGTTCTATAACATAGAACCTATAGGTTTTGCTATGAATAGCATAGCCTATAAAGATGCACTCAAGCCCACGTTCACCGAGCTTCTTTTTCTTGTTGCCGGGCACTCTTACAATGGCCCTACAACCCCAAACCTTAAGATAACTTAAGTTTGGTTTCTTTTTGTACCAAAGTTCATAAGGAGTTTCCTTATTCGTTCTCAATGGAACTCGGTTAAGAATGTGACAAGCCGTCAACATTGCTTCACCCCAAAATCCATCACTCAAACCCGAGTAGGATAACATGGAATTAACCATCTCTTGTAGAGTACGGTTTTTCCTCTCCGCCACACCATTTGATTGTGGTGCATAACCGGCGGTTGTTTCATGAATTATACCCATTGAATTAAAATAAAGCGGATCATAATATTCACCTCCTTTATCGGTTCTTAACCTTTTAAGTTTACTACCAATTTGTATTTCTACTTCTTGTTTGTAAATCTTAAAGTGTTCAAGAGCCTCATCTTTTGAATGCAAAAGATACACATAACAAAGCTTTGAGAAATCATCAATAAAAGTTATGACATACTTTTTATTTCCCAAAGACGGTGTACTATGAAAATCACAAAGATCACTATGAATTAACTCCAAAATTTCGGTTTTCCTTTCAACACTTTTAAACGGTGTTCTAGTGATCTTAGTTAACATGCACGTTTTGCAATTTTTAGACATTTTATTGCACATTGGAATTAATTCATGTTTAGACATAAAAGAAATTTTATCAAAATTTACATGTCCTAGTCTAACATGCCACAAATAATGCAAATCATCATGTTTATTATCATCCAAAACATTACATATAGAGTTTTATTTAATGTCTAAAGACAACTTAAATAAGCTATTACAAAGATAAGCCCTACCAATAAACAAATTATTCTTAGAGATAATACACCTATCGGCTTCAAACACTAGTTTGTAGCCCAACCGATTCAAAATAGGACCCGAGACTAAGTTTCTACCTATTTCGGGTGTGTAATACACATCTCTTAAAACTAAAAGATTTCCCGAAGTAAACAACAATTCAACTTGTCCTTTGCCTTGGACCTTGATAGGTGCATTGTTTCCCATGTAGAGATGCTCCCCATCAACAACCTTGTTAAAGGTTTTGAACCATTGTGTAGAATTGCATACATGTCTCGATGCCCCCGAATCGATCCACCAAGCCAAAGTATCATCCTGCAAACCACTAATATTAGTATTCATAGTAGAAAAACTCATATTAGAATTTTCAACAAAAGTTGCAAGATTACCTTGAGTGGATGGTCCCTTGCTTGTAGAAGCTTGACCATTCCCCTTGGATTTCTTTTGCTTGTTCTTCAAGACGAAGCAATTTTTCCTTCGGTGCCCGGGCTTTCCACATTCCCAACATACCTTTTCGGCATTGGGATTAGTAGCTTTCCCCTTAGAAGAGTCATTCCTCTTCCTCTTATCTCCGGGACGGGATTGTGGTTTCCCTTCCCCAACCATATTAATAGTAGGTACATTAGGATTATCATCCTTCCGGTTTTCTTGTAACCGAATGCTAGACTCAACAATTATATGTTGCCCAAGGTCGGAGAGTGTAATTCTCCTCCCTTTTATGCTTTAAGAGCATGTCTAACATCCCTCCAAGAAGGAGACAATTTGTCTATTATGCTTGAAACAAAAAACACTTCATCAATTTCAATTTTATGCAATTTTAAGTTAGCATGCATCCTTTGTAGTTCATGAAATTGATCAATTATAGGGCGATCTTCTACCATTTTATACGAATTGAAATTACTTACAAGAAACTTTTTGGAGCTAGCATCCTCCGCCATGTATTTGTTTTCAAGAGCATCCCATAACTCCTTAGCGGACTCATGGTATTGGTAGATGTCAAAGAGTGCGTCTTGCATACCATTGAGGATGTGTCCCCGGCAAATGAAGTCATCATTTTCCCACTTTGACCTCTTTCGATTTTGTTCAAGGATCTCCGTTTCCGGAATCACCGTTTTCGGATCATCCGACTTAGCGACTTCCGGTTTGGGTGAGCTTATAACATAAGCCACATTAAGAGTAGTGAGCATGAACATCATCTTCTTTTGCCAACGTCTAAAGTCGACGCGAACAAATTTCTCTAACTTAGCAAAGTTAGAAGTGAAGTCTTTCATGGTTGCCATCGATAAGGATATCACAAAAGATTATTACTAAAAGTATATAATGCAATACAAATTACAATCGGGAATTTGTATCAAACCCCTTTGTATGATGACAAAAAGAAATTACAAGATGATATAAAGCAATAAACTTAGTAGAAGATTATTGTGTAACGACAACCGTTACCCGGAAACTTGATACGAGTTGAAGGCGTGTGCTCACTATCCTTTTGTGATATTTCCCCCACAAAGGTACTTGGGTTAGATGTTGGAAATTCACAATGAGATACAATCAACAACAATACACCCTTAGTACTTAGGATGTATACCGAAATAACAAAGTGTTTGAGAAATTATGAGTATTGTATATCTTGAACAAAAGTTAATTACTTTCTTGATCAAGCTTAGACAAATGAGAGAAGAGCAATGAGAGTAAGAAAGGAGATTTCAGAAAATTGGTGTGTCCATTCTTCACCCAAGGACCTCTATTTATACTCAATAGAGGATCCTTGCTCATAATCACCAATTGATTATGATTAATCACCAACATCAATGCCATTAACCATTAGCATTATTCTCCACCATAAATCAGAGATTATTGGAGCATTAAGATAGAATCCTAGGCATTAAACACAAAGGAAAACGGGAAGAAAGCAACGGTCATTTCCAGAGACCCATCACCGAGTCGGCGACGAGTCCAAAGAAGGGATCGCCGACTCGGCGCAAGCCTTCTGACCAAACATTGCTTTTCCAGTAGCCAAAAGCCGACTCGGCTATGGCTACACAAGGGGGATCGCCGAGTCGGCTTTTGGCCACTGACTTGATCCCCCTTTTCCTTTGTTACGTTTGTTTAATTAACAACTTAAATGCCTTTTTTTGGACCACGTAATTTATACGTATTTATCCCACTATTTATAATAGCTTTAATCGATATATTACGGACTTATAAATTGTCCCACTACCTTAGTAGTACTTGGTGATTAATATTCAGGATTATTATTATACACTAAATGTCTAACAATGTTTTAAGTCCATGGTTATATAATAATATGTAAGCTGGCAAACTTAAGTTCACATATTCCTTTTCGTTGCAGGAACTTATCATTCCAAGAAACAATTTAGAGTCCCCCGGGTCTTTTTAGTCGCATCTCCCTTTATAAGTTTGGGTTGCCATCTTTCTTCTCTCCACAGGCCATAATCATAGTTTTATATTAGTGAGATGCACTGGGTATAATGATGATAACGTAAATAGACGATTCATACAAGATCTCACTTGACTATATTTCTTCAATCACATTAGCTGCAATATATAAAATAAGCTTGAAAGAAAAAAAGTACCAATATATCTAATGCAACAAATATTTTAGAACGAATCAAATATTATATATTAGATTAAATTGAGTAGTAAAGAATGAAGTGAACAAACACTTAAAAGAGTGTTAAATCAACTTTACAGTGGCGTTCAACATCTTGCTACGAAAAACTCATGGAAGTTAGCATCCGATTTGGATAAATTCCTTATAAAAATTCCTAATCAATAACCATCATTTATAAATCACCATAAAAAGACAAGAAGAATAATATAAAATAAATAAAATTAAAAAAGTTAAAATAATAAAACACTCACCCTATCACATCCTACCACATAAAGATGATATATAAACATCACAAATAACCGTTATTTACTAAAATTTTCTCAATTCCTTAGTAGATACTGAATACTAAAATTTTGAATTATTTTTTCTTTGAATTATTTACTAAAATTTTCTCAATTCCTTATTAGATACTGAATACTAAAATTTTGAATTATTACTACCACATAAAGAGGTTAAACAAGAAACTTTTACCAAGATTGGAAAGTTGAGAAAGAAATGCTAGAATGTGGGTAGTTATGTTTATGTAGGATTATATATAAACTTGGAAGTTTGGCGTGTGAGACTAAAACATTCATTCTCATTTGTTTCACTTAGTTGAGTTCTTGTTTTCTATAAATAGGTACTTAGAATTTCATATATAACCTAGTGAGACAGGAAAAATTAAAACAACATCAAACTCTTGTTTTTTTGGGTTAATACAAAATCGAGGAACATGAATGTTTTTCTAAAAGCGTTATTCTGCCTACACGGCGTTTGGGTTAAAACTCGAGAATACACTTATGAGATACAACCATTAAAACTTAGATATAAACACAATATATCAAAAAAATGTGAAGGAATAGATAAGAGAGTTAAATAACTTGTAAAATCAGAAAATAAGGTAATGGATTTTGCAAGATTCAATCACCAAATGCATGTAGAGAACTAGAGATAAAAAAAGGGTAGAAAGAAAGATAAGTTGATCACAAAAATTAGATATTAAATTATGTGTAATCTCTTAATCCATAATTCAACCACGTAGCATTGTTTGTATTAGCGTATAGCATGGTTTAATACCACACATTTTGTCATTAACTGATATTTTATCAGCTTTCAAGGAGGACCACAACCTTCCATTAACATAGCAACATATATAGTACAACGCAAAAATGCATTTCAGAAGAAAAAAGACGAGTCATCGGACGAGTTGTCACCAAAAAGCAAAGCCGATTTTCCTCTAGGTAACGAGTTAGCTTTAGTTTTAGATAAAAACTGGCTTCTCAGTGAGAGGCGACAAGGTACTGCTTTAGTCGACGAGCCGTGTTCACAGGGCCGGCCCTTTAGAAGGGCAAGCTAGGCTTGTGCCCTGGGCCCACTAAAAAAAGTCAGAAACTCATAAAAAAAGCCTACTCATACCAATATATACCGAAAAATGGAAATAATTCTTCACCCCTTTCACGCATTCCCTTGAGAAACAGAGATTGTGAATTGTGAATGTATCACGCCCAGGGCCGGCCCTTTAGAAGGGCAAGCTGGGCTTGTGCCTTGCGCCCACTAAAAAAAGTCAGAGACTCGTAAAAAAAGCCTACCCATACCAATATATACCTAAAAATGGAAATAATTCTTCACCCCTTTCACGCATTCCCTTGAGAAACAGAGATTGTGAATTGTGAATATATAACGTCAAGGGCCGGCCCTTCAGAAGGGCAAGCTGGGCTTGTGCCCTGCGCCCACTAAAAAAAGTCAGAAACTCATAAAAAAAGCCTACCCATACCAATATATACCTAAAAATGGAAATAATTCTTCACCCCTTTCACGCATTCCCTTGAGAAACAGAGATTGTGAATTGTGAATATATCACGCCCAGGGCCGGCCCTTTAGAAGGGCAAGCTGGGCTTGTGCCCTGCGCCCACTAAAAAAGTCAGAAACTCATAAAAAAGCCTACCCATACCAATATATACCTAAAAATGGAAATAATTCTTCACCCCTTTCACGCATTCCCTTGAGAAACAGAGATTGTGAATTGTGAATATATCACGCCCAGGGCCGGCCCTTTAGAAGGGCAAGCTGGGTTTGTGCCCTGCGCCCACTAAAAAAGTCAGAAACTCATAAAAAAGCCTACCCATACCAATATATACCTGAAAATGGAAATAATTCTTCACCCCTTTCACGCATTCCCTTGAGAAACAGAGATTGTGAATTGTGAATATATCACGCCCAGGGCCGGCCCTTTAGAAGGGCAAGCTGGGTTTGTGCCTTGCGCCCACTAAAAAAGTCAGAAACTCATAAAAAGAGATCAAGACATTTGTACCCTTAATGGTTAGATGGATAACCTAAGAAGACACATGGGGTGGAATGAACTTAAAGTTTGTGTATAGTGGTAGATGGAAATAACGGATAGTATAGACACCCAAAAACCCGAAGATGATCTAAGGTAGGAGTTTTATGATACAAAGCTTGGGTAGGAGAGAAATTACGAAGTATTTTATTAGGAAGGATATTGTTGACGTATGTGGCCATAACCAAAGCATGATGCCACAAGCGAGGAGGGCGTGAAAGAATGCAACATCATGGTCCTCACCATGTTATTGATGGTACGAATTTTTCGCTGAACACTACCATTTTGTGCAGATGTATGAGGACATGAAAAACGGAAGATAAACCCATGTTTGGAGGAAAATTGGTGAAAAGATAAATTATCATACTCCCGCCCATTGTCACACTGAAAAAATTTAATATGCCGTTCAAATTGAGTGAGAACAATTTTATAAAATGATTCAAAAACAGAAAACACATCAGATTTGCAAGCAAAGAGAAATGTCCATAGAAAATCAGTATAATCATCCAAAAACAACACATAATATTTATAACCAAGAGAGCTCACCACTAGTGAGGTCCAAAGATCACTGCACACAATATGAAAAGGCAAACAAGTAGAGGAAGTAGATAATAAAAAGACAGTTTAATATGTTTTCCCAATACAAAAGATTGGCAAACAAAAGAACGATTCGATTCATTACAATGTATGAAATTATTCTTCCAAAGAAGTATTTAGAATATTAACCCTCGAATAACCTAATCGACTACGCAATAATGTGATAACCAAGATTTAGCTTGAAAAGAGATTGATAGACTAATCATATCAACACGGTACATCTTCTTTTCATGGGAGCCCATTTGCTAAGAACTCCATAATTAAGCATGCTTTGTGAGGAGTAATTTAAGGATGGGTAACCTCTTAGGAAGTTTTCCTAGGTGCGCACGAGTGAGGAAAAAGTGCGTTGGAAAGACTTGTGTTGATTTGTGAAGCCAGTCTACAGTATCGATGAGTAGTCTCCGGCGGTCCGAGGGGTCGGGGTGTTACACATGTAACACCCCGGCCCAACGGACCACCGGTGACTACTCATGCAGATTGTAGACTGACCCCACAGACCAACACAAGTCTTTTCAGCGCACTTTGGCCTCACTCGTGCGCACCTAGGAAAACTTCCCAGGAGGTCACCCATCCTAAGATTGCTCCCCACCAAGCACGCTTAACTGTGGAGTTCTTAGTAAATGGGCTCCCTAGAAAAGAATATGCACCTTGTTGATATGAGTAGTCTATCAATCCCTTTTCAATCTAAATCTAGGGTATCACAACACATAATGTCTTTGAGATAGCAGCAAATGGTGGAGAAACTGGAGCAAGTGGTGATGGAAGAAGAGGATAGTTACATCGCATAATTGGTCTATCCGTCCAAAGGCCTTTCATAGAAAGCCCAAAAGTATCAAACTCAACGGATACATGATTGTGAATAGTGAACTGTCGAACGAAAATAAGATTTTTGATAATTTTAGGGGCATGAAGGACATGTTTAAGATCAAGTGGAGGGTGGGGGGGGGGGGGGGGGGGAAGATGCGCATTTCCATGACCACAAATTGGAATAACAATATTATTACTACTGCTACAATTAGTATCAGGGGAAAGTGCACCTGTCGAAGATGTCATGTGATTAGTCGCTCCAGTGTCCATGTACCATGTACCATCAAGAGGATTCATAGACATAGTATGAAAAGCAGCTGGAATATCCATAGGATATTGAGTTGTATGCTTGAGGACGAGAACCCAAGACACCGGCAGTATTAGACGGTCCTGGAGATGTCGGCCATGACATAGGAGCTTTAGGATAAGAACAAGGAGGGAATGACCAAGAAGGACAATGGCATGGGGCCCACTGTGAAGTAGTATTGGACCATGGAGACCACTGATTAGATTGCCTAGATGAGGGTGTAGGAGAATAGGCATGTGAAGACCCTACACCACGATCCCCACGGTGTGAAGTATGCGACCCACATCGACGATCACCCTGATTTCTCCCTGTACTACCACACATAGTGGGAGAGTGGGGTACATGAGAAACACAAGATGCGGAGTGGGAAGGAGAGACCGGTTCACCCGTGGTATGTTGAGTCGAATACAAAGTTGTGGAGTCATTAATAGCGTCACGGGAGGCTTGATGATTACGACGAATTTCATGTAGGATAAGTCGAGACCGAGCTAGGTAAAACAACGGTGGAGGATCAAGTTGTTCCAAAGAGGTAGCAATATCACTAGACGACCAAGGAAGGCCCTTAATAAGCTGAAGCACAAGGCGTTGATCGGTGACGGGAGCTCCAACATTAGCAAGTTGGTCCGCCAAACTTTTGAGATGAAGACATTAGGCACTCACGTCGGAAAACTAGGACAGCTTGGTTTGGGTAAACTGGTCCTCTAAGTATAAAGCCCTTGTAGACATGTTGTCTTGAAATATATCTCGAAGGTCCTCCTAAGCTTTTTACACCATAGCCGATCCTATGGGGCTGATAATGATGGTCATAAGATCACGTGAAATAGTTCCATATCCCTGAAACACCCTAGCATCAATACACTCCCATTCCGCCGCTGATTCAACGTCAGACGTGGTGTTTGAGGAAGAAGAAGAGGTGGAGGAAGGTGGGATGATATGGTTGATAAGCCTTGCAACGAAACCAAAATCATGAACGACGGAAGGAAATTCGGGTGTTACAGATAGACCAGGTAAAATGCATTCCTTATTCCATTTCAAGAAGAATGGGAACATGGCTCTATATGTTTGTAACCATAAGAGCTGGGTGAAGGGAGGAGGATTTGGTTTTGTCTGCCATGGAAGCTTGTGGTGGAGAAGAAGCAATTGAGGACAATAAAGGACATGGATGAAGCAGTGAAGGAACGTAGATAGCCGAAGAAAAAACACGCAAACAGAGGTTGAAGAAGGAAAAGAAACGTTGGTGAGGTAATTGTATCAGACCTTCGTACACGAAAAAAGACAAAGAACAGCTCCCATGAGAGAGAAGAGAGAGGCGGCGATTTTGGGATTAGAAAAATACCCTAGAATCTAATACCATGTGAGATTATAATGATCCTTGCCTTCATTAATCAATGGGACAATATATATATACACTACTACATACCTTAGAGCTATACATAATTACAAATGTACCCTTATATAAATACATAAACCATATATACTAATAATATACACTATATATCTAACACTTTGATTAGTATCTAAGTGTGGAAAGTTTTATTTCTTAGCATGAATGACATTGATCTTTAGGGATTTCTATTGTGGTTTAGCAATATAAATAGCAATTAAAATTCGTTAATTTATCCTCTATAATCCATCCAAACATTCATTACATTTCTATATCCTACAAAGATATATAAAAAGAAAACATAAAATTCAGCCTAGAAACAAATTCTCCAAGTACCACATGCTAACAATGACATTTCCTACCTTGTTTTCGAGCTTGTATGTAATTCAAGTCTCGAGCTTACATAGAACACCACTGAATTTTTTTAATCTCATCAAGTAACTTATTTTTGCTATATCCTAACTACTTATTTATATCTTTTACTTGTTTTTTGTTTACTTCTCTAACCAATTCCTCATTTAACTAAATTTTACCAAAAAGTAGTTGCTGCTAATTAAGGAGGGACAGAGTGAGTAGTTTGTATGAGTGGAATATTTGGATATGATTATGAGCTTTTAGCTATTTAAGTAGTAAATATATATCCATGTGGATACCTATTATTATATGCTTTTCGTGTGCATAAAAAAAGTTTAAAAAATCATTATTATGAAAGTAAGAGAATTAAAAAATCAGAAAATAGAGCACTTGATCAGATTATTTCTTACACATTACTCGTGATTTATAAAATAAATTTAAATGATAAATAATATCGAGTTCTTAACATATAAGTATTGTAGAACGGAGACAATATTAGTCCTCTTGTTTTATACTCCTAACATTTGCTTCTCTTAAAAAAGGGGTAAAAATTATCAGATTGGTGAATATATAAATAACAAATGTGGAGGAAAAAATAAATTGATGATACTAAATGAAATAATGAAATTGTAGAGAAAATCAAAAGAAGAATATATATGTACAAAGTGTGATAATCTTAAATGTAAATTAAGTGTGAAAACTATGGAGTAGAGAGACTAAATGTGTAAATGCTTGTTTGATTAAGAGATGATGATGAATTGATGATCAAAGATTTTGGGAGTTGGTGGCCGTTCGATTTAGAAGATCATTATTGAAGAATTTGGTGGGTT
Organism: Amaranthus palmeri; assembly: GCA_019776075.1. Taxonomy (NCBI): domain Eukaryota; kingdom Viridiplantae; phylum Streptophyta; class Magnoliopsida; order Caryophyllales; family Amaranthaceae; genus Amaranthus; species Amaranthus palmeri. Next base: position 112,415 of record JAAKBH010000108.1, on the reverse strand, counting down.
GGTGAGTTGAATGAAACCAACTTTATGATTGATCATTGATCATTGTCCGATAATTAAATTAAAGAATGTATTAAAGCAAATGGGTTTAGTAGTTCTTTAGTGAGAAAATATTGATTGGAATAATTAAATTGGCTTTTCGGAAGGTGGGTGCTCACTAATCCAACTTAATTTGGAATATTTTTTCTCAAAACTTATCGTCAATAATACAAATTTTTGTTAATTTTCCTGTAATAATATCAATCAAAATCTTATCTCATTTTTCCTTGAGTCGGGGACTCTTTGGCTGTGCTCTCCTTTATCCGTGTGAGTTGCCGCTGTCCTTCCCTCTCCAGACCCTGGGCATCTATGGGCGGGATATACTGGGTATGATGATGATAATGAATATCAATTTTTGATTAATCATGAATAATGCTAACTTAGTGGCTTTTTTTCTAGAAAAATATCAACTTTAATTTATTAGCTAAGTTACAAATTTCTTTTGTCATGTAATCTCCTATAGTTTGAATTTTAACATGTTATGGGTATACAAGGAGACACCAGCTTAGTTATTATTCGTGGTTAATCAAAAGTTGATATTATTGTAGGAAAATAAGCAACATGTTATATTATTCCTAATAAATTTTCCTACTTTCAAAGGCTTTTGATAAAATAGTTTAATCTTATTGCGGATTTTAGCTTATTTTAAACATAATAGAGGATCAAACACTAAAAATATTTTTTTAGTGTTTCATAAATTAACGCGTTGAAGCAACTTATTATTGGAATAATATGTTTTTAAACGAATAAATTTAAAATGAACTCGTCACTAATTAATATCAACATGTTAATAAATCAGTAACTACAATGAGCTACCAGTTATTAGCTAACAATTATCGACTGTTTTATTAACAGGTTAAATGAGCCGCTAAAAGTTGGAGCCTATTTGTTCAAGTTTGTATGTATGTTATTCTTGATGTCAAATATATCAGCTAGTCTCCTGAGAGACCGTCTTTCTGAATAACGCCTTTCAAGTCCAACCCATTAAAGCTTAATATTTACTTTTACTTCATATTTTCTTTATGGGCCAGTTTAAATAGGGATGTTCTTTCATAAATACCGTCTCTCACAAGAATCACAAAATCTCACAAGATAGACCGCAAAATTGGGCCAACCCATTTCCCTTAACTGATTTTTTTTTTATTATCATATCAATTATATTATGTTAAAATCCTAAATGTAAGATATTATAACCTCGAATATATTATTCTATAACCCCAAATAATTTATTATAACCCCAAATATACTATGTTATATTTTGGGCTGAGCTTCATGGATTTCGTCTATAGAATAGATCGTCTCCCATGAGACTTACTACACAAGAATTTGTGCAAATATATAGTTAGTGAGGGAAGAATAGGCTATTGGATTATTACTCTAGAAAGAAACACCAAATCAATATACTTCCTTTGATTTTTTTAATAGCTATGCTCTTTCCAAATGGCAGTATCTTTGTTATTGCTACGCCTTTCATAATTATTAAAAAAATAATTGAAAGTACTTTTTTTACCTTGTTATTCTTTTATTTACACTCTATATTTATTTTTTAAGATGTTGTAATTGATGGTGTGACTTGAGTACATTAAAAATAAATTAAGTGTGACTCTTAGGATGAAATCATATGAGAGTAAGTTAAGGGGTGATTAAAAGTGTGGTTTAATTTAGTATTTAAGTGTAATATAAATGTGGGAGTCAAAATGGACTTAAATCAGGGTGTAATAAAGCATGATGAATGATATTTAATGAGGATCTGAAGAGGCCTAGAAAGATCCTACACGAGGTAAGTTGTTCGAGGAAGCAAAGGGCACTAACTCCCTCTGATGAGTCGCTCGAACGAGCATCATAGAGCTCGAACGAGCAGATGCAGGCAGCAAGTCAGAAGCTGCTGGGAAGCCACGCTCGAACGAGCACTTCACAGCCTCGAACGAGCAATTGGGAATGAGCAACTTACCTAGGATTCTTCTTTAAAACCCTTCGTGTGACATACAGCTGTTACCTTTTATTTCTTGCAATCATACAATATATTAATTCAAGAACATTTGTGCCACTTGTCATGCTATTGTAGCATTTGCTCTAAATATCACTTCCATAAGCATTTGTGTCTACTTAATGTATGACCACATGTATTCTTGCATTTTCTTAATAAATTTTCTTATTATTATTAAACAACTCTTCTACTTCACCTACTATATGTATATCATATCAAAATTTAGTTTTCACATTAATAATATTAAAACTACACTTTGAAGTATTTCTCCCACTCCTTCCCATTAATTTTGATTTTTTCCCCTTCATAATACTCCTTCCGTTCTTTTTTTATTGTCCTATTTGAAAATTTCACACAAATTAAGAAAGGTGGAATTTTTGTAGAATGTGGATATTATTTTATTAAGCAAGGTGAAATCTTTGTATATAGTGGGTATTATTATTTTATTAAAATAGTGATGCAAATTAATAATTGTATTGGTATTATGAGAAAAAAATGAGAGTTAAATGAGGGATAAAGAGAGTATATGAAAGATAAAAACTTTCCAAAATAGAAAAGTATTTAAATAGGACAAACTTATGAAACTATTTGTTATAGTAATGTGGACAAACTTAAAAGAACAGAGGGAGTACAAACTATATTGATGATTATAATTGATATAACTTTCAAATTAACATTATACATACATACATATATATATATATACATACATATATATATATATATATATATATATATATATATATATATATATATATATATATATATATATATATATATATATATATATATATATATATATATATATATATATATACGCATTTTAATAATCAATTACTAAATACTGCTTAATAGTAAGTATTAATATAAAAATTTTGAACAAAAACGTGCATAGCACGGGTATAATCCTAGTATAATTGTATTAAGTGTACAATTAGTCATAATGTGTACATGTCATTATAAATAGAGAACACATTAGCAAGGTCAAAAAAATAATACATACAAATCCACAAAATTAACCCTAAGCCAAACATTTAGCCTCATCTCTTCTCTAATTGTAATTCTCAAATTGTTATAATATAAAGAGTTACTACACCGGAGGACGTAGCCAAAATTTGGTGAACCTCGTAAGTATTTTTTGTCATTTTATTATTGCATTTTATCTCTTACAAACATCGAGTTTATAGTTTGCGTAATTTGTTTCACAAGATTTCACATATTTCGATCTTAGTGGTATTAGTGGTTGAAACTCGTTGTTCGATCTCTAATACGTCATCGTTTTCATAAGACATGTTTAAAACACCCAAATCTAATTAATTTTAGCAAAATTAAAACTTGTAGTATTACAACAAATTAAAAACAACGAAGTCTACGAAATTGAACCTTCTTCATGTTCTTCGAACACACCCTTTCTTCCTTAGGGTGAATCCAGAATAATACAAGGGAAAAATTACCAAGAATAATCCAAACTATTCATGATTATCCTACAATAATCTCATCTATTGATTAACTATGAATAATCCCAACTTTGAGGGGCATTTTCCTAGACTAAACCTGGTGACCGGATGACTTGCTATGCAAGTTTTATTTTTAAAAAAAATGACAAATTAAAATAAAATGTCGAAAAAAATGTTAAAAAATATTCATAAAAAATTTATGTTTTTTTTTATTATTTCACTACAAGAAAAGTGATATTGGGCGACAACCAAAAGTGTAGCACAAACTATTGAAAAGTGTGGCCCATACATTGAGCCACAAATAATTTTTTGTCACTATAAATGTGGCCCTATCGATGTTGCCCATGTAAATAAATTTGGGCGTCAAATATGAGTTTGTCGCCCAATTCGTCTAATTATGGGCGTCAAGATTAATTTGTCGCCCATATTCAACTTTGTGCGTCAAACTCTTGTGGCCCAATGTTTACTTTAATTATCTTTCGAGATTGAATTTATCGCCCAATTAACACCTTGGGTGTCATTATTTTGTGGTCCAAAATTTATAATTTTTGTCGCCCATGATTAATACTTTGGGCATTATCGTGATTTTCTCGCTCATACAATAGCATGGGCAAGAAGTATTTTGTGGTCCAAAGATTCTAAAATCTTATTATAAAGGTTTGGGACAACACTTTTATTTGTGGCCCACAATCAAAATAAATGTTTGTAATAACAGATTAAATTGTATCAAACATTGTGTTCAATAATCTTTTAATAAATTAAATTATTAAGCACCAACAAAGAGAATCACATATAATAATTACTGATAATAGAAATATAATGTTTTTGTAATTTAAGTATGAAAAATCCCCAAAACGTAAAGATACAAATGAAAAATTAAAGTTACTTTTCCTATCAAACTATACATATATGAAAGTAATACCAAAAGAACCAAAGCACTAACAATCAAACTATATATAAAGATACAGTAACTAATGCATATTTAAGTTACTTTTGATGATCTTATATATATATATATATATATATATATATATATATATATATATATATATATATATATATATATATATATATATATATATATATATATATATATATATATATATATATATCTATTACATATAAAAAGTTTGCAAAGCAAGAATACTATTCACAAGGCATTTGATGAATAGTATTTTTGCTGACTTGGCATGAGATCTGGCTGTCTATCTTTTTGTATAATGTGAGATCTGATCCGTTGCTTTTATCTCTTTCAAAGACATCTTTTGTAAGATTTCATCAATGGCCTTCTTCACTTTCCCTCAGTCACTTTGTCTCTTTCCTATTTCCCTCTCTTCTCCAAACTGATTTTTCAAGCTGTTAATTTCTGATTTTTGTTCAACAATCTGTCAATTTCTTTGGTCTAATAGGTATGTTCTTTTCCTCGTTTTGTTCTTTATTTTTGATGATTAATAAGGTAGGATTGAGTTTTGGTTATAAATTGATGTTATTAGGGCTTGAGTATTATCTTCAACAATTTTTTTTCTTTAATCTTGATGATTAATGAGGTAAGATTGGATTTTTTTAGGGCTGAGTTTCATCTTCAATTTGGGTGGAATCTCGTTGTTGCGGTTTTTGTCTTCATCTTCTTCATTCAACAACCGTGGAGCCTGGACGTTGCTGGTTGTATCGTCATGGTCAACGTCTTCATCTACTTCATTACCCAGACAAGCAATTTGAGGAGGACAACAACTAGAAACCTGTAGCTTAGTTAGGTATTTATATTTACTTTATGAGTTTTTGTTCTTCATTGTATTATTTTGTTTCTTTTATTGTTAAGTTTTACATTGATTTTTAGTGTTCTCTCAATACCTCATTTGTTTGTTTGTTAATAGTTATTATATTATGCTATTTTTATGTTTGTTAATTTTAATTTGCTTCTCATGTTTAGTTGAACTTCAATTTGGGTCTTTATTTCTTTATTAACTTTTATATTTTGCTATTTACATGGACCCATCAATGGCTAAGGCATACCTTCATAAAGGGTCTGTTCTTGGAACTTTTTATGTTCAATTGTTGTCTTACTTTCTTGGTAGTTGCTTGTCACTTTTCTTTGTTCCTGGTTAGTTTTTCTTTTTACAATATTTGTGACTTTTTGTTTGGCTTTGGGTATTTTCTTACATAGGGTATTTTATTTCCGTTCAATCTTGTTTCTCAAATTGTTGGTATGAATTTATGAAATTCATTGTACTGAGTACTTTTTGTTCTTTGAATTTTGATTGAGTGAAGAGATTTGGGTTTTTTTTTTTTTTTACCTTGTTTTTGATTGTTTGCAAGATTAATTACTGTATTGTTTCTTGTTTTTTTCGTTTTCTTCATTCACACAAATTTATTTCCATTTAGTTCAATCCTTTTAGAAAACAGATATTCTTGAATTTGGGTTGGTTTTGTGTTTAATTTTGGTGAAATATTGATTTGTTCTCCAGAATTGAAAGTTGTTGTCTTTATTTACCTTTATTTACATTGTTGTATAAAAACATTGTTCTTCAATTTTTTTTTTCCTGAATTTGGGTTTTGAAACATATTAGTTGAAATTTCTTAAATGGGTTTGTTCTCTCTTAAAAATGTGTGATTTTCAATAATTCTACCCTTTTTTTTTTCTTTTTTTCATGTATGGTTACTCTTTAGCATTGTCTTTTACTTATTTTATGAAAATTCCTTGATCAATTTTGATACTAAATTGTGTTTAATCATCTATTTGTTCAGCTCTAAGTCGACATTTTCATCTCTTGCTGATAATGCTCATAACCCAAATCCTAATAAATCATATGAGTAATGTTTTATGGGTTTTCATTTTAGTTTAATTTATATTCCATATTGTTTTAGTTTATAACTTTATATTGATTAGGTTCTGCAATTGGATAAACTGATTTGTTCTTTGTAATTTAGCATATGAATTTCATTGCATAAGTTTTGTAAACAATAGGCTTTGTTTGAACACTTAGAAGCTCCATACGTGCGGCAAACCACTCTATCGCAAATAATAAGATCAAACATTTTTGATTCTATGTATATTTTGGACATCGTAGGAGCCTCTATTTATGCCGTTTTTTTTTTAAATAACACACTTAATTTACTTTTTTAACTGAATAAGATTTCTTGTGGTGTGTCTCGATTATTTAGGTTTTAGGGTTAGTTATTTTTTATTTTTTAGGTTTTGTTTTAAATTGTGTTTTTGTTTGTGGAATACCTTATCGTTTTTAATTAAGAGCAGATGCAAGAGTTGCTGCAATCAATTGGGTATGATTGTATTTGTTACTTGATGTCTTCAACTGCTTGCTGATTTCTATTTTTGCTATGTGCTATATCATAGACCTTTGAAGGCATTTGATTTTGTGAAGGATAGAGACACATGGAATTTCAAAGGCTATGGTTTTTGTGTTTATCAGGTATGTAGATCATCTTTTTATGACGAAGTCAGAGTATAAAGTTCATTCATCTGTAGAGTTTCTGTTTTGGACATAAATTTCCCTTTGTGGTGCTACCATTCATCTATTATGTGTCCTTATGCCATTAGCCATAGAATTTGGAATTTTATCTTTTAAAACATGAGTATATGTGATTGCTCCAATGATTTTCTTGTTCTTTCTGTGTCTTAAACTTGCAGGATCCATTGGAGACTGATATTGCCTGTGATGCCCTCAATCGCTTGAAAATGGGCGATAAAACTTTAATTGTTAGAAGAGCTATTGTCAGGTGTGTTGACTTAGTGATTTTGAACGTTGGGTGTTTGACATGTTGGCTGTAGGAATAAACTTCGCCAAGAGATATGACGTGCAAGTGTGCAAGCATTCTTCTACTAGAAGTCAGACCAAGGTATATATATAAAGTATCCCATCACCAATGCTCATGTGTTTCTTTATGATATTGCTGATTATGTGCTAATGTCGATAATATAAAATCTTAATATTAAGTTTGTAATTTTTGATACCAACTAAAATAGTTTGCTATTTTCTTTTGCAATATTAAATAGAGATTTTAAAAATATTTGGGAATGATAGATTTCGTTTGAGAATATTAATTTGACTTAAATTTATGTTTGGTAAATAAAAAGAATTCATATATTGATTTGAATCAAATTCACCATAGTTATAAAGTGGTTAAATATGAGAAATTGAAAATGACTCCATTACCTTGTCATTCTCAAATTGTTCCAAAACCTTGTCATGTTGAATAATTAATCTTACTTATTATTGTATTTTTTTAGGAATTTAGAATCAATACACTGTAGTTTTTTTTTTTTTTTTTTTTTTTTTTTTTTTTTTTTTGAAATAAGTACACTGTAGTTTTGTATTTTATTTTTGTGTTTAATAAAATACTCATTTTCAAAATTACTCATATTTGATTGTAATGCAATTTTATTTTTCTGTATTTGGGTTTAAATCAAAGTGTTTTTAATTGAGTACTTAAAAGATCTAGACTTGGAAATGAGTGCATCTAGATTTATCAAATGTGTAAATATTGGTGATGGTGTTGTGGGTAAACTTGTATGCTCAATTCATACAACACTACTTTTCTAAGATGAACTCTAATTTCTATCATTTCACATATTAATTTTTTTCAATTATTTATATTTTGCAATTTTTCAGTTTGGTAGTTTTACAGGTACTCCTTGAGATCACATTGAATGCTTCTGGGTGTTTGCTTGATATTTTTTATTTAATTATTTATTGGGTCTTGATGCAATTTTTCATTTCGATAATAATGGTTTGTCTGATCACAAATTCTGCATTTCGGGTCTTAGTTTGATAATTATATTGGTGTTTAATAAGCTTAAGTTTTCACTGTTAGTACCCTCTTTATTTAAGGGTAGGGTCTTTCGTCTTCTATCACTATAGCTTTTATAAGGGGATACAATGAAGGATGATGATTGGGTTTTCAATGTGATTTTTTTAAAATTTTCCTTTGAATAATTGGATCTTAGGAAATTGATAGAAGCACGACAAGTGAAAATTAATGGGATTACGAAATTTTAGTAGTTTTTGTATAATAAATTAGCGTCAAATGAGTTGGTACTTGGTGGTAGTGACATATTGGGAGATTTATGTAGAAATTGAATGTTTTTCCCATTATTTAGAATTTATATAATCTATTGTCGAAAAGTTAATTACCAATTATTTTCAGTTTTGAATATATTTGAGTTCATATTTTTTAAGTTTAATTGTAATAATTAACAATTAGTTTAGTTAATGTTTTAATTAGATGCATTAAAAATCACAATCTTGCTTATTTTATCTGCCCTAATTCATCAAATAGGTTGGACTGCGATATCTAATAATTGGAGACATTTCTGGTGGTAATGCTCACTGCATTGCAATGATTCCGAATTTCAAGAGGTAATTAAAGACTACTCGACTTCATCAGGAAAATCTCTTATTAGAGACCATACTACAAGAATAGGTAGTTATCTTTCAAAACTGATTGAGTGCAGACTTCTTTCAGTTAGTATGGGTAATGATATTAGATTCATAAAGAATCGGATTGCCAAGTTTCCTTTGAGTTTGTCCGAGTTTGAAGCAAAAACCTCTCTGTATATAGATATTGATCATTTTATTAATGAGAAGATACTGATTGCTGACAAAGTCATAGTCAAACATGTTGTAACCAAAATTTGGGATGCGGATTTTCTCCTCACTTATAGGTCATCATCAGCTATGGAGCTGATACTACTACATGCACATGAAATGGGAAAACAATTACGTGTAGTCATAGTCTACTCACTTTCGAAGCTTGGGGGTCAACTTTTGCTTCGCAGATTGATAGCCAGGGGCTTAAACTGTACATACACGCATATAAATGCCTTATCTGTTAAGGTGTAGACGCTTTGCTCTTTGCCTACCTCAATTGCATCAGTTTAGATTCTATTGGTTAAGCTTTTCCATAACATAAAAATTCTATTGTACATCTTCTATTTCAAATGGCACTTGCTTTTCCCGTGAGAGGGAGTGGCATACTTCATCAAAGAGAACGTAATTGTTTGGTAAAGTCATTTGTGTTGCAGCAACTTTAATTTGGTCCACATTAAGGTTTTTTGTCTAACTCATTTTCTGGTTTTGAAGACTGTATTTTGGCCACATATGTTACATTTTGCTTTATACAATGTCAATATATCTACATTATGTTGTATGTTAACATGACGTTGATTGCTTGAATTTGCCTTAATGTAATGGATATTGATTCATTTGGATTAGTATCTTGTTTTGCAATGAAGAAGTGCGGCTACCGAAATGTTTGAACTAATAGATGCGAAAACTATTTTTTTTCAAGCGTCTAATTTATTATTTTTTTCATGAAACTCAAATAGCGCAAACTATTATAGTCCAATTAAAAGTGTAACTTGGGGGACCGCGTGCGTAGCACGCGGCCCCACAACTAGTATATATATATGTATATATATATATATATATATATATATATATATATATATATATATATATATATATATATATATATATATATATATATATATTAATAAGGCACCATATTTGTTGACCACTAGCAGAAACCAGCAGAGAGCAGCACACCTATCATTCACCCTCATCCAAGCAGCAAACAGTAAGCAGCAACGAGCCAGATATCATCAACCCACGCACATATGGAACAACAACTAAGCGCAAGCGGCAGCAACACATCTAGAACACATACAGAAAACCCACCATAGCAGTTAGCATGCAGGAAGCACCATCACAGACTACGCACAACCACCACAGATCAGAACACTATGCAGTAGACAGACCATAAAATATAAGCAGACCATAAATTCTAAACATAGAACTATCTAATCATATACATTATGGAGTTGAAACAATATGATTAAAGAAAACCAAAATTAATTCCATTTATATTAAAAACAAAGAAAAAAAGTAAAATTATTAACAAAATATACCTTTCGTTTCCAGTTCAGAAATATTAGTTCAATAGTTCTTAGCAATAATCTACAAAGAAGGAAGGGTTAGGAATAGGATATGTTAATTGTTAACAACCTAATTACCACCCAAAAATGATTAAAGAACAAATTCCATTAGTAGTACCCATTAACGAAGAAATACAAAACTAAATTATCAATAAATTAAACTAAGTCATACAAAATAAAATTCAAATTATCATAGTTTAAAAACAAACTAAAATTATACCCAAATTAAACCATACTTAAATTCACAATATAAAATTAACTAGATTTTAAATTCTAATTCAATTTTCAATAGTTTTACCTAATTATTAGAGTATTAGTGTGTAGAAGAGGCTAAAATTCAAGAGGGTGGAGAACACACTGGTGTCGGCAAACGGCAATGGCACAATCAACCGACAACAATTCTAAATTGTTATATCCAATAATCATACAAAATCCAAGTACCATAGGTCAATAGCCAAGACATGAAATTTAGAAGGAAAATAAAAGTGGTTCTAAAGTTGATACCTAAAGGTTGGAATGAAAATAATTTTGCAAGCAATACTACATTCTGATCCTGTACTTCGAATTGTTGAGAATTGAATTAGAATTTTTAGAATTAAAATCAAATATAACAATGAACCCCAAAAAACCTTTTTCGACCCATTTTGATGCTTAGTTTAATTCAAAGGTAAATTTAAATCAAATATCAAAACAAATGAACAAAGAGATGAAAACATTTACCAATAATTCAGGACAATCGAATTAAATTGCCAAAAGGGAAGATGGAAACCGTTAAGAGGAGATGAATAAACGAACAACAACTTTGTATTCTTCAAGCGATTGTAGATGAACTTGGTGTTGTTCAAGTGGTTGAGAGATTATAGAAATTGTGGAGCGTAATTGTGGAAGATGGGTAGTTTTTGAGTGAGTGGGGTGTAATTGTGGAGCGTTTTTAGGGAATTGGGGCGGTTTTTGTTGATTGTTTTTCATAAGTTTAATAGAGGGAGGGAATTGAAATTTTTAGCGGGTAATTAAAATAACTGGTTTGGGTCACAATTTAAATGATTGTAGTGATAGGACTTATACATGTGCGACAAATTTACTTTTATCGCCCATAACTCAACATATTTGTCGCCCATTATCACTTTTCTTGTAGTGTTTAGAATTCTTTATGTAAATTTTCAAAAGTATTTTCTAATTTTAGATAAATATTTAATTTATTTTTTTGGTGAATTACCTACTATAACAGGTCATCGGTTTACCCAAGTTTACTCTAGGAAAATACCCCTCAAAGTTGGGATTATTAATAGTTAATCAATAGATGAGATTATTATATTGTAAGAAAATCATAAATAACTTGGATTATTCTAGGTTATTTTTCATACACAAATTCTTACTTGAGACCGTCTATACAATAGACATCTCAAGTTTTGGGCTGACATAATTTATAAATTAAAAAAATACTGATTGGTGGTTTTGTAAGTTAAAAGGGAAATATGGATTGGGCTCTTGAGAGACGTCTATATTATAGACGGTCTCTCAAGAAAGAGCCTGTTTTTCATAATACAAGTGATATCAATATATTAAAAATAGTTAGATTTAGAATTGAGAGTATAGGGTACAAATAGCCCGAAAATTTGAAATAATAAACTAGTTGGAGGAATATAGCACCAATTCATTTTAAGTAATGATTCCCTAATCCCCGATAAATTGTGAATGATAAGAATACAAATCGTTGATTTTTGATTATTTTAGGTTCACTTTGAGCAAATCTAGTAATTCCTCAGTTCCATAATATTTGTTACATTTTACTTTTTTACGTAATCCAATGCACAATTTTGATCATTAATATCTTAAATTACACTTATCTAATAATTATAAAAATTTAATATTATGAAAGTATTCGATTAGACGATTCAAACAAGATCCCACTTGACTATATTTTTACTTACACATTAGTCGCAATATGTAAAATAAGCTTGAACGATGAATAGTGCACAAAATCAAAATGTAGCGAGTATTTCGGAACGGAGGAAGTAATTTAAATACTCTAATTAATCTTACACATAATAGAAAATTGTTGATATGAAAACTGAGCAAACCATGTTACATTGACTATAATTCTATTATAAATAATTTAGACCCAATTACTAATGGAAAATTTTTAACAATATATAATCCAACCTTTTATTTGCATACGATAATACCCTATTGATTAATCATGAATAATATCAACATTCGGAGTATAGTTTGCTTAAAGTAAACTCAGCTAACCGAATGACCCGCTATAGAAGGCATTTACCAAAAATGTAATATTAAAATTAATGTAAAATTAGTGAAATTTTTTAATATTTACATAAAAAATTCTAAAAAATAAAACTTTCTATAGAAAGTCAGCTAATCACTTGATTTTTTCTAATTAAACAAATGCCCTTAAAGTTATGATTACTTGTGGGCTATAAATTCTATACATATGTAAGTTGCATTTCAAATGAAGATGAATTTGGCCCCTGTTACAGTTTAAATTTTTTATATTTAATATTTATGGAGAAAGATTTTATAGATCATAAAAATTTAAAATAAAAGCTATTGTTATTATTATTATTATTATTATTATTATTATTATTATTATTATTATTATTATTATTATTATTATTATTATTATTATTATTATTATTATTATTATTATTAGGAAAAATTGTCGGGAATAACCCGTACTTTTAACGATTTCCTGTGAATAACCCATACTTTTGATTATTCATAAATAATCCGAACTTTACACTCAGTTTGCTCACAGCACCCCCTCGTCATTTTCGACCGACTGTAGCAAGTAACACCTGCGAAATGACTTGTTTCCCCTTATTTGAGCTGCTGCTTGCTGCCAAGATTCATCATCTTCAACATCTCACATTCCTCCATTGTTAAACCCAAACCTTAGAGAGAAAAAAACTTCACAGTAAATGAATGAAGTATATCAACCTATGAATGCAACAAAAAGAATTGAAAAATCAGGATTATTTTTCCAAGTTAATTGCACGATAATGACACAATGAAATTGCACAGTAATTGAAATTGCACAATAATCCACAATGAATCACCATGGTCAACTTCAATGAAGATAAACATTTTTCACACAGTAATTTCAGCATTGAAATTGCAATTGCACAATGAATCACCATTTTTCGCACAGTAATTTCGCACAATTCACCATTGAAATTGCAGATTTTTCGCACAGTAAGTTCCCAAATTTCTTCAACATTTTTCGCACAGTTTTTAGCAAAGATTATCGAAATAAATTGCAAAAAAAAACTCCATGAGAATAGAATCTTACCATTTTAATGAAGAAGAGGAGTACAAACACTACAACATAATTTGCTTTTAGTGGGATATATTTAGCGACATTTAATTTGAATGTCGCTATTTCAAATTTCTTATAGTGTATATATGAGATTAGTAACATTTATTAGACCTTTTAGCAGCATATTAAAAAGTCACACTAAAGCTTTTAGCGACATAGGATCTAGTGACATTTCTCACAAATGTCACTATAGACTATAGTGACAATTACATATGCCACTAAAGACAAAATTAAATGTCGCTAAATCACTTTATGGTGGAACTTAAAAAAAACTAATAATTTTTACACCAAAAATATGTATTAGTGACATTTTTTAATGCCACTAAATCCAATGTCGCAAAAAGCTAAATTTGTTGTAGTGACACAATCGGTTGAAGATAGCCATGCGAAGATTTGTCTTTGATTTGAAAAATTTGGGATATTCTCATGAACCCTAGAAATTAATTGGGGCTTTTGTTTGTGGAAGTGTCATTTAGGAAGAAGGAAGGAGAAGGTTGTATGAGATTAGTGGTAGGCAACCTTGTATAGCCGGTTTCTAAGAGTTGGGGGTGCTGTGAGCAAATTGAATGTAAAGTTCGGATTGTTTATGAATAATCAAAAGTAGGGGTTAGTTATTCATAGGAAAACGTTAAAAGTATGAGTTATTCCCGACAAGTTTTCCTTATTATTATTATTATTATTATTATTATTATTATTATTATTATTATTATTATTATTATTGTTATTACCATGGGAAGATTTGAAACTTTTAATGAAATTTTACACTATAAATCATTCCCATATTACCACCATTATTTAATATCACTAACCAAACGAACCGTAAAAGCTGCAACTTGTGAATGGTAGTGCAGTAGCTACTTTGCTTGCCATCTTGAATATTTATCAGCTAGTGTGTACATATGTATTGACATTCAGAGGTGCGGGTTTATGTATTTGCTATATGAAAGCCTAAAAACAAGATTCTTAGCAATTTGAAGTTCTGGCATATAATATCTAAGTTCTTGAATATTCTTAGCTGATAAATCCTTTTATGACTCGTGGCGGTTGGAGACAGTGATAGGGAGGGCTTTGTTCATGGATGGTTTCGTTCGTGGGGAGGTACGACAGGGTGTTTCTAGGGAAGGGGTTTGAGAATTTGAGTGGTTTAAGTTTAAGGATAGTGTAAGCATTAAGATTTTTTTTTCTTGAAATCAAAAATAAACATAGCAAGGGTATCTTTGTCATTAAAAATTATGGTGTGAATTATTTTCAATTTTGATGCTAACATGTGTATTGACATTAATATAGATTTACAGAGAAGAAAAATAAATAAATAATTTAGTACTGAATAATTTAGTACTACAAAGGCTAAATTTAGTACTGAATAATATAGTATTACAAATGCTAAGCAACAAATGCTTAATTTACTAAAGTTGTAATAACTTTCAATTTCCTAACCATTAAAGACCAACACTTATGTTCATCTAAATCTTTTTTCACCTCCTTTTAGCGGGTCCATATAATTTGAACCCAATCTTTTTTCACCTTCTTTTTGCTGGTCCGTAGTGTTTGAACCTGTTAAATTGGTCAATCATAATATTTTCACATATACATTTAAATAGTATCTACTTATCAAGAAATTTAGTCGATTTATGACTACTTACTTGACATTACTTGCATGACGTAAAACGAGGGATGTGATGTGATAAAATTTCCATATGTATTTGTAGAGGGCCGAACCTCCTTTAAGAGAAAATAAGATAAAATTGTGACAAAGGACCGTTGTGTAACAGACCAAAATACAATTTATTGCTATATTTACTTGTCAACATACCAATGTTTCTTGTGTTGCATGATAGTAACCCATAGAATATTTGAAAGGTGATTGTGGATAATTGTGTAACTGTATGAAATGCAATTTAATATTATATCATTTTATCTTCTTAATTACACCCAAATTATTTTGGAACTAATGTATAAGAATAGTACTTACTTGTGCATTAGAGCTAGATGCATAATTTGACATTGGCGATGGAAAATACATTATTGATCCTAGTAAAAAAACATTAAAAGTGAATATTTCATATGATGGAAACTCCATTTGACATTATATAAGGTTTTGTTTTGACCTATCCATAACCATAGTTGCTTTGTAATGTCTAATATTGTGGATTATTTTTCCTTGAATGGTGATTATTTTTATACCCTTTTCTGTGAGTTGGTTATTTTCCTCTTTATCTACGGCCTTTCGGGTCTTTCACATTCTCTTGATTATTCACACCTTCATCTGGACCATTTTGAACATCATTTTTCAATTGGGATAGATGTCTTCTATAAACCTTACCAATTATATCTACACTACGTGGTTTTTCTTGATATTCTTTAGCTGATGCCTTCAATTTTTTTTTTTGAAAATTAGGAAATATATATAGAAAAGACAATAAACACTGAGACTTGGGAGCCCCAGCACCGCCGGCATAAAAAACCCCGCGAGGGGAAAAAGCCATTGAAAACGGGGCACCAAGAATCAGGTCACCACAACATCGCATAGGGGTGGACTATGTTGGCCACACCGACTTCGTAAATTGTTTGCCACTTCTTCTTGTCTTGACCATATACAAGACTTCCTGCCACTCTTAAGGCTAGAGGAACTCCACCACACGCTTCAACAATCGTTTGTCCAATTTCAACCAACTCATCATGAAGGTTTAAACGCTCAGAACCAAATGCTACCTTCTCAAAAAAGTTCTTTGACTCGTCCATTCCCAAGCCTTGGAGCTTGTACATTGAAACATTTCCGATGAATTTTGCAGTCTCTTTTGAACGTGTAGTCACCACAATCCAACTTCCGCTTTGACACACTTTCAAAAATCTTACTAGATCATTCCATTGATTACAATTTTCTGTCCATACGTCATCTAAAACAAGAATGTATTTCTCATGTAATAGATGATTAAGAAGCTCACTAGGCACGATTTGTTTGGAGGATCCCTTGTGATTCTGGCAGGTAATTAAAGCCAAAATCTTACAAAGAATCCCATCAATGTCTAATGGTTTTTGATCTTCATCAGAGACACAATGCCACAACCTCAAAGAAAATATCGTTTCAACCCTTTTATCATTGTACAAAGCTGTGCAAGAGCAGTTTTGCCTAGCCCTCCCATACCCACAATAGGAAGAAAAGAAACATCACTAGTTTGAACATCAGAATCAAGCAAGTTACCAAAAATATACTCCAAACCGTCTTCTCTTCTAACGACTTCAACAACATCCACATACGAACATGTCTCAGGCTTTCATACCTAATAGGCTCATGACTAAACTCCATCATAAACTGCTTGTTGTAAGCAAAACCGTCCAATTTCTTCCTTATCTTCTCGACCTCTTTAGACAACTTGTAAGCAACACCAAAAGGATTCGAATGGGAAAGAAAGGGCCTCATCTTCCTAGATATTGTACCATTAGCTTTCACATGTATAGCTTCTGCTTGGCAAAAGTGACAAACTCATCGAGCAAATCATCGACTTCAAAAACAACATCCTTGAGGTCCTCGATCCATTGTTGGGCTACATTCGACAACTCCTGCTTTGTCTCAGCGTCACGAAACACAGCCTTAATAATGTTGACAGTGCTCTGGAGTTCAAGTTTGGATTCATAACCATAGATTGAAAAGATCTGTTTTAGTTCAGGACTTTGTAATGCTGAAAATAGAGTTTGAGCAACAGATCACAAAGCTGTTCCAATAACCTCCATTATCAAATTGCGAGAAAGAAGTAAATCTATAAATGTGTTTTGTTGGTGTTTAAAGAATGGTAAACAACTCCTTATTAATACTCCACTTCTACAAGGTAGGTATTTCTAATTATTTTCAAAATAAAATTTTGATCCAGGAATCATGCTATTGGAAAGTATAATATAGTACATGTGACCATGTCTTTTTCTTTATCCGAGACAACGTTTTCTTATGTAACCATGTGAACATGTTTTAATTGGATTATAAATGGGATTTATGATGTACTCTCCCGTTTTTATAGAGTTTACAAATTTTAGTATTGAATTTTGACTATGACTTCTTATTGAATTTTCTAATTATTAACTTTTTAGAATTTTTTAAAATTCTAAAATTATTTGAATTTTATATTGGAATCTGTTTAAAACTCAACATCATCCTTGTTAGAGTATATAACATATCTTGGGGCCTCAACCAAAAGCTTAAGCTGATGGTTGAGGCCCCAAGATATGTTATATACTCTAATACATTTGTCGCTTAATCAACCTGTTAGAACAATTGCTCTACTTATGAAGATTCTAATTACAAAGAGTGAAAAAGATTTGCAAAAAGTAAAGAAATTAATCAAACACACCAAGAATAAAAGATGAAGACAATTTATTAAATTGAGATCTTGATTACATACACTAATCAACCTTTATCAATGGAGAATGAAAAAACTATAGAGAAAATAAAGAGAACTTGAAAACCCCCCAATTTCCCACTTAGGAACCCTAATTTTGGTTCCCTTTCTATTTAGATTAATTCTCACAAACTAGAGGATTATATGTGTTTAAATGAGTTTCTCTATCAATGTAATTCTTATGTAATTACATGACTAAATGATGTTTACTTGGAATATTTATAGGCTAAGAGAATATAATAACACCAAGTAAGAAACACGTGCAAACACAAGCTAAAACAGAAAGTTTCACTTGAAGATCCTGTACACCGCTCGACTAAAACCTAGGTCGATCAAATTAGCTCGACTGGTCGAGCCAGCAGCAGGGATTCAAGCCAACTTGCTTGGATGGTCGAATGAAAGGCAGCAACATTCTATCCATTTCAAGCCTTCACAAAATTCTTCATAAGCCCATATATACCCAACAAATATACTCCACAAAATCAAGCCAAAAATACATTCAGATTATCAGTCACATATCTAACACGTCCCAATTTTAATGCCCTTAGGTACCAACAATTTTCTACTAATGCCTCAACGAAAAAGTTATCCAAAGTCTCCAAATAAGGATTGGCTACCGGATTATCTAGGTACGAGCGAGCACGAGTTTTACCCAAAGAGTATTTTTCATTATTTATTTTGCTCGAGTTTGAGATATGACAAACTTTTTTATTTAGGTTGCATGTAAAAGGATCCGCTACATAAATCTCAATACTTGGGACACCTTGAGCAATAACGTGTAAACGATCATGTATCTTAACCGATAATATCTCACCCGTTACATAATCTTTTTCTGTATCTTGAAAAAAAACACTTCTTTAACAAAATAAGAAAATGGTCCTCACCTGCGTCTTCAAGGCTCTGACCTTCATGAAGTGCAATAATGTAGTTTTGTGCCATCCAAAGGTTTATCAAACGTTTCTTTTTCATTCTATGATCCTTCGGAAAAATAGCACAATAACTAAAATAGTTTTTTAATGAGAATGAAAGATGATGATAACTTAGCTTCACTTCTTGAACTCTTTCCCACTGCTTCTTGTCTTGACCATAAACAAGACTCCTTGACAATGAACTGTATAGAAGTAGCAAATTACTCTCTCATTTTCTTCCTTGACAGGACTTTGCACGTTATGGTTTGGAGAAACCATTTCATCATGCTTTTGGAGAATTTGTGGTGTATTCTCAACTTTGTCTTAAGTATCAAGTATGGACAGTTTGTTGCCGGGTTTTGATGTTGTCGGTAGCTGATCGTATTATTAATCTATGAGAATTTTTATGTGTAAGTGTTGTATAGATTATATCTTCGTAATTTCTTATATGGTTAGATTACTTTGTATAAACCTTAGTCTTGAATTAATGAAATATATATTTTAAATCTTTGTTGATATATAATTTATCCTTGTTTTTTTGTTGATATATAGTATTTTGTTTACCAAAATAATAATTAGTCCCTAAAAGCCGCATTCATAGAACATACCTCGACTGGATGGGGGAGGATTACCTGGTGGTGGTCCGGATGAGGCAGTTGCTATGGTGGTCTGATTAGTCCCGGCCTTTTGTGGGTTGTTTCAAGGGCTGTTGCATTTCATTACTTGCGATTTGCGCAGGCAGCCTTCTCACATCTTTTGGAACAGGTACTTCGAAACACCTTCCAGCCTCATATGTAATAATTGAGAAATTTAATTTTAAGAATTGAGAATTTGAGATAAATATTAGGAATATAAGTTAATTTGGGTCAAGTTAGAAAGAATGGAAGAATATGTAATTGGGCTCAAGTATATGACCACTTCTAATTTTTATTAATTTCTTTATTTTTTTTCTTTTTATTTAATTTTTCCTTCTTTATTCCTAATGCCCTAAACAATAGAAATCAGTTTACTTCTTCCATGTACTATTCATCATCTTCTCCAAACTATTCTTTCCCTAATTTCATGAGCAAGAACAACAATTACTTCCCTCTCAAATCATTCGAATACCCTGGAACCCTCACCTTCCTTTTTCCTCTCACACGCACAAATCGGTAGCCATTGTTGTTCCTTCTTCCTCTCGCCATTAGTCTCCTGCCATTCAAAGATTAGGGCAACACAATTTCTTAATATCTTTGATTTTCGAAGAAATGGGGTCCTTCTTCATCTGATTATTTCGAGGGTAGCAAGCAAACAATAACAGGGCAACAATCAATTCACTCTCCTTGATTTCGAAGGAAGATAGCAAGCACAACCTTCTTTCTCTTTTGTTTTGTTTCAAACCGTTGAAATTGGAAGATTACAACCCTATTTTTTTTGTGAAATCTTGTTCTAAAGTTGGGGGCGGTATTGCTGTATTCGTGTCAAGATAAGGTAGCCAAATTGCTTTTGACTTGTTCTTTAATTTGCATATGTATTAGTTCTATGAAATTTTAATGGTTTCCTTCCTTTCATTAAAGAATCCTTCGTATAATTAATAATTTCAAGAATTTTACTGTATCCATACTTGAAGATGTTCATTTCAATTAATCGATGTTAGAGTACTAGATGATTGAGGTAGTGGAATTATTGGGGAATATTGGTGAAGATTATATGTTGGTTTAAGTTTATTGAATTTGGTTAGGTAGTATGAAATTATGAAGTATTGAGATATATTGATTATTGTTGAAAAATTATGGGATTGCTTGATGTTCTTGAATTAATCATGAGACTCTTTTAGGTATTTTTGATTGTTGAATTTTACTAAGATGTGTAGGTTGTGTCTTGATTTAAATTGGAGACTAGTAATATTGGGTAATTTGATATTTTGAAAGGATTACCGAATTCTTTGGAGGATTGACATTCTTAAATTTAATTAGCTATTATTGAGTCTTGACTAGAATATGTAAATGATGTCTTGATTGGAAATTAAGAGAATTAGCGAGGCGGGTAATCTTTAAAGAAATGTAAATGAGTTTAGATCGTGTCTATAATATTTAAAGATATAGGGGGTTTGAGTTAGAACTTGCGCAACCCTTTAATGATTAGAAATGGTTAGAATAGAATCTTGGGTTAATCTACATATATAGGTGGAGATGTAATAAGTTATTTGTTAGTAAAATAGTATCGAACGCTATTTGGGGACGTCTTTATTGACATGCTTCAGGATATGTCTACGCGAGGAGCCCTTTTAATTGTTTGCGATGAACCGGTCTTGATTCTTTGAAGCGTCACGGTTGGTGAGTAGTAGCAGTCCCTTAAAGGGCTTGGCCAAGCTACTGTTTTGAAATGTTTCTTTCTCAAATTGTTTTGAACTGATGATTATTGATGATGAAATGCTTATGATGATATTGATATGGTCAATGGATCGGGCTCACGAGCTGGTCATTGACGGAGTAGAGGGAAAACCTCCCTTACTCCCTATTTTGAGGTGAATTGTCATTCAAATATTGACTAGCCTCACCCGAGAGTGACATAGCCTTAGAGCTATGGATGTTCCTCTCAACTAGACTCCCTGTGCGCACATAGATCTAGGGAAAGGATGTTGCTTTTAAACTGATGTTTTGAATTACTATGTTTTGTGTTTTGGATTGTTACTTCTCATTCAGTTTAATCTGACCCCTTGTTGTTTTCATCTTTTAGATTGTTTACAGATCGGAACCGGTCGGAAACGATGGGTTAACGGAGTTGATTAGAGTTCCAAGGATGTTAGTATGAGTTGAGCACGTAGAGTTGGTAGTTTTGTATTAGGCTTTGGTGATTGTATATTAGTCTAGACTGTATTGGTTATGTTAGATTTTTATAGAGACTTTTATGATTGCTTTATAATTTAAATACATGTTTGGATTGGAAATTAGCTGATTTAGTTATGATTTAGAACTAAAGACTCTTTTGCGCAAGTTTTAGAATTGAGATTTGAATTTTTGGGTTAGTAAACCCCGTGACGACCTGCCTTACTCAGTCAACCGTAAGCCGGGTTGTTACATCATACTGGTGCTCTAGAGGTTGCTTCGGTTGGTTTTGAATAATATCAGTCCACCGTGTACGGCTTCTGCTACCTTCGACGTACACTTGGGCTGATTTCCCCCAATTTCATTTGAAAACTGGGGTTTGGTTCATTCTCAAAACTATTGATTCTAGTGCAGTCCAAGGTCAATTGGGTGCTGAACTTGGTGGGTGACTCAACATCCTTCACCGCCGCCTCCTTTCTCGACCGTCTTCCCCCTCTAGCCATGACGAGTCCATCCATACGGGTATGGGAAAAACAGAGGGGATTTTTCGTAGAGGGAGAAGTAGTGGTATAATGTATATCTCTTTATAATAATAATAATAATAATAATAATAATAATAATAATAATAATAATAATAATAATAATAATAATAATAATAATAATAATAATAATAATAATAATAAGGAAAAATTATATTAAACCACCTATTGTATATACTCTTTTTTAAAAAAAAACCACCTTATATAAATTTGTTTGCAAAAAACCACCTTACATAATACATTTTTTTTGCAAAAGATAACCTAATACTCTAATTCGTTAGTTGACCGGGATTTTTAACGTTTGACCATTTTATGGCTGTCACGTGCCTATCACGTGAGTTTACTTTACACCCCATTTCCTTTCTCCATTACTGCTGTCTCACTGTCTCCTGATTCGAAATTCATTGCTGCTATCTCTAATCAAATTTCTTGCATCTAAGTGAAGACCACATTCATCTTGGTATGTTTATTTTGCTTTTCTTAAATTTTCGGTTTTCTTAAAATTTTCGGTTTTAAAGAATTTCTGAAATTCATTGTTGCTGTCTCATTGTCTTTCCTGTGCAAGCATATGTATATGTGCATGTATTCTGCTGATTAGTGTATTCAAATGCTGATTCACATTATACCAATTCACATTAATATTCTGATGTTCATTAGTGCATATATCCAAGTCATCAGTGTATAATGTATTTAAGCAAGCATATACCATCACAGATTCAATACCAGCAAATAATATTATGTGGGATTAAGTATGTTGTGCATAATGTGTGCATATTACAATCTAATTCCAGGAATCAGTGTATACAACACCAGCACTTGATACCAGCAATCAGTGCATTATGTGTGGATATTACAATCAGATTCATGACTCATACCTAAATCAGTGCATATTATACCAATTGTGCATATTATACCAAATCAGTATATATTATAAAAAGCAATCAGTGCATATTACAATTAGTGCATATTATACCAAATTGTAATATGCACAAATTATGCTGCTGTGTTCAGTGCATACCCAATTGTGTATGCTGCTGTGATCAGTGCACACATAATGTTCAGTGAAGAAGGGGAAACCATTAGTATGCAATTAAAGATATATCTTGAATGAATTATAGAAAGATGATGAAATTGGTTGAATTTGATTCTAGGGTTTCATTCTAGTAGATAGAAGAAATGAAATTAGGGGTTGTGAGGAAGATTGCTCGACCTTTCAGGAGAAAGGAAGATGGATTTTTAATTAATCTCACGTGAGAGGCACATGACAGCATGAATATATGGTCAAACGTTAAAAATCACAGTCAACTAACGAATTTGAGTAACTGGTTGTCTTTTGCAAAAAAAATGTATTATGTAAGGTAGTTTTTTGCAAAAAAATTTAAATAAGGTGGTTTTTTAAAAAAGAGTATATAAAATAGGTGGTTTAATATAATTTATCCTAATAATAATAATAATAATAATAATAATAATAATAATAATAATAATAATAATAATATAAAAAGTGAGCCGCCTCTCTCTTCTCTCTCTCTAGGATCCTCCCCTGTAGGGCGATTTCTGCCCCTGCCATGGCGTACAGGCGGCGAGGCCGACCACCGAGGGAGGAAGAGTTCACCGACGTGCTGGGTATCCTCTCTGATCACTAGGGCCATCTTCTTGCTCCTATATCAGCGTGTAAGGTGAGTTTTCAGAAAACCCAAATAAACCCTATAGTCTCAGAATCGGGTTTGAGATCCCCTTTTCAAGCCCGAAATAAGTATCTGATTATCCCTATAATCGAAAATCCTTCTCGAATTTCGCTTCTGGGTTGAGTAATTGAAGGTTTGGGCTGTAATCGCGAAGAACCCTAATTTCTCATCCCAGTTTCGTCCCATGTTTGGGCTCTGGTATTTGTCGACATTCGAAGACATCTCGAAGAACCCTAAATTCACCCCCAATTCTAGATCTACTGGTTTGGAGGTTGTTTATTACATGATGAAATCGGGTGTGTCCATGTTTGGGCTCTGCCTCATCTGCTGGTGTTTCGTGGCTGAAATAATCGCCATTCAAACACTGCAGAATGAAAGGTAAACCCTTCTGTCTCGTTTTCGTCCCCAAATTCCAGATCCACCACTTCTGGTTGAAGGGTCGTTTTGTTTACTGGTTTTCTTGTAAAGGATGGTTCGTTTCTGGGTTTGTATATTTCGAAACTTGTTTTCGAATTTACTGTGTTCTTGAATCGACCCTCATCTCGCCTTGGGTGGGGTTTGATTGTGTTGAGTATGAGCTGCAATTGCAGCTGAGTCTCTTGAGGGTAGTTGGTATGCTATTCCTTTTCACAAGTAATGATCAGTGGACATAGTCTTAAACTGGTTCATGTAGTTGTGTATGTATTGATATTTGTGAAAGTGCTGTTTTGGTATATAGTTGCAGTTTGCTTGTGCATCAATTTCCTGGTTTAGGAACCAATTGATGTAGATGCAGTTATATGCCTGTATGGTGGATTGTTATTGCAGGCAACACCTTGTTTGATATGGTGGCTGTATGCTCTACAATGGTGGAGACCTCAATGCTCCAATGTGGGTGTCCTACAAGGTGAATGTGTTGATAGGATGGCTAAAGGTTGAATTTCATGCTTAAGGTGCTAGGAGTGTCATATTGTTATCGGAGATGTTAGGCTTGTAGAGGTTGCAAGTAGTGTGGGTCTAGAGTCGTTGTTGGTCCCCCCTCCGCTGACAATGATTGATGCTCTAGGCCGAAAATGCGTGGAAGCTTTGGCCCAAGCCTTTACCCACAACACTCACCTGTTGCTATATGGTCTACCTTAATGCAATGGCTACTGCCTTTTTGGTGCTGATGGGTAGTCGCTGTATGCCTGTATTGAAACACTGTTTATCTTTTTGGTTGGATGCTGGTATGCTGGTGCTAGCTGGATTGGTGCTGGGTCTGCCAGTTCACTTTTGATGATGGCTGCTGTCTTATACCTGCCTATGCTGATGATGCTGTGACTATGGAGTTGATATTAGGCCTATTGGTGTGCTGATCCAACTATTTGTCTTTTGCTGCTACCACATTGGAGCAGGGTACCACTGATGTTATGGTCCTCTTAGACCCCTAAGCTCTTGAGCTAGTCTACTAGTTATTTGAACATTGATTGTATTAGTCTAATTTTGCACAGTTATAGTCTGAATTGTATCGTCAGTGTAAATCCTAAGTGGGATACATCATCACTGATTAGACTAGGAGATATGTTCTCTTTTTGGAGTTGACTCTCCCGACCTGGCAAATGACGAGGGGCCTGTCCCTTAGAAGCTTAGTGTGATACCCCAGATTTAGCTTGAAAAGAGATTGATAGACTACTCATATCAACAAGGTGCACCTTCTTTTCTAGGGAGCCCATTTGCTAAGAACTCCACAGTTAAGCGTGCTTGGTGGGGAGCAATCTTAGGATGGGTGACCTCCTGGGAAGTTTTCCGGGTGCGCACGAGTGAGGCCAAAGTGCGCTAGAAAGACTTGTGTTGGTCTGTGGGGCTAGTCTACAATCTCCAAGAGTAGTCACCGGCGGTCCGAGGGGCCGGGGTGTTACAAATGGTATCAGAGCAACCCTGCGACCGTGGCTGATTGTGTGTTCAGCGCACCTAGCGGGGGAAAAGATCCTGAAGTGATGATCCAACGAGGACGTTGTATTCTTAAGTGGGGGTGAGTGTGATACCCCAGATTTAGCTTGAAAAGAGATTGATAGACTACTCATATCAACAAGGTGCACCTTCTTTTCTAGGGAGCCCATTTGCTAAGAACTCCACAGTTAAGCGTGCTTGGTGGGGAGCAATCTTAGGATGGGTGACCTCCTGGGAAGTTTTCCGGGTGCGCACGAGTGAGGCCAAAGTGCGCTAGAAAGACTTGTGTTGGTCTGTGGGGCTAGTCTACAATCTCCAAGAGTAGTCACCGGCGGTCCGAGGGGCCGGGGTGTTACACTTAGGTTGGTTAGTCTTCTCACTCTCTTGGACCTTTTGTAAGCTTCGGCTATCTTTTTCTCTGACATTTTATAATACTTACTTTGCCAAAATAATAATAATAATAATAATAATAATAATAATAATAATAATAATATTATTATTATTATTATTATTATTATTATTATTATTATTATTATTATTATTATTATTATTATTATTAAATGTATTAGTATATATATATAATTAGTCGTCTTAGTGTAATATTAGTATATAATTAGTTATATTAGTGTACTGTTAGTAATATCAGTATGTAATTAGTTGTGTTAGTGTATTATTAATACTATTAGGATAGAAACCCGTGCAATGCACGCTTAATAAAATTTTAGACGAAGGAAAATGATAAATGAATGTGCATAATTAAGTATTTACATACATATATTGTAATTAAAAAAGAATTAAATATAAAAAAGCACAAAATAAGTTGTTAATGAAGAGTTTATAGGTTTTGAAACACCTCTTTATATATAAGTAAAATTGTCTGAACTGAAATTCCTGCAATTATTATTCCTGCCATTGTAATGAACCCAACGATTTATTTTTGTAAAAGAATAAAATTAACTGAATTGAAAATCCTGCAATTAATATTCCAACCATTAATATAAAGGAAAAAGTGTTTCTAAAAAGCCAACCTTTTGGCCATCTACAAATAAAGAATCAACGTTTCATTTATTCAACAAAAAGACAAACTTTGTCTCATTTTGCCAAATAAAGAGTCAACGTTTCATTAATTCAATATAGCAGGTAAGTTTTCAACTCTAAATTTATTGAATAAATGAAACGTTGACTCATTATTTTCAAAAATGAGACAAAGGTTGTCTTTTTATTGAATAAATGAAACATTGACTCTTTATTTGCAGATGGCCGAAAGGTTGGCTTTTTAGAAACAATTTTTCCTAATATAAATCCAAATTTTTATTTTTGTAAAGAATAAACTTGACTTAATTAAAATTCCTACAATTAAACCTGCCATTAATATGAATGCAACATTTTATTTCCATAAATGATTAAAATTGACTGAATTGAAAAATTATGCAATTAATATCCCTGTCATAAGAAAAAACTATATGTCCCCTTCTCTCTCTAGGGTTAGGGTTTGCTATACCTCTAGGGTTTCCCTTTGAGATTTTATCCCGTGGTATCGATCAGTGGTGCTCATGGCAGCGGATCTTGTTGAGCAATGCTCTAAATTGGCTCTAACAAATGCTGAGGAAGAAGTTATCGACGTTGGGGATGGAGTGGAGGATGGTGTTGATGATAAAATGGCTTTACGGTTGGTTGGCAGGGTGGTTACTTCAAAGCCTTTGAACTTTGATGCAGTACGGCGGACGCTCCTACATATTTGGTGCTTGAAGGAGGGCGTGGTGGTTAGGGCATTGGGTGCAAATCTATTCCTCTTCCAATTCTTTCATTGGAGGGATAGAGATAAAGTTCTCAATGGGAGGCCATGGTCATATGATAACAAGTTACTTGTTATCGAAGAAATAAGCATGGAACAACAGCCTGCAGATCTGGTCTTAAATCACTCTCCTTTTTGGATTCGGTTGTATAACCTACCCATCGGGTATCGATCGGACGAAAAGGTGAGGACAATTGCATCGGCTGTCGGGACGGTGATGGAGATCGAGGAGGATTTTCTTAACATTAGCCCTTTTCGAAGGGTTAGGGTTTGGCTTGATATCACACAACCCCTTAAAAGGTATCAATTGATCCGGCTTCAAAACCGCAGTACGGTGAAGATCACGCTCAAATACGAACGTCTCCCCCACTTTTGCTTCTTGTGTGGCTTGATGTGTCACACGGAGAAGGACTGTACAAATGTTTCCGACGAAGACAAGGAGAAGGGTTCGGGCTGGGGTATGAATATCCGTGCATCTCCTCGCAAGGGCCTGAGCAAAAGTATGGAAGAGGAGGCTGCTCTTAAATCAAAAAAGATCCTGTTTGTACCGAAACCAAAAGTGGATACCTCGAAACCGGGGCCCACAGTTGACATTGGAGAGGGAAATGGCGCTGAAAACGAGGAGAATGTCAATCCAGATGGTGATAAGGGGCAGCCGAGTCAGCAAAGTAATAAAAGCTTGATGCCTTTCAAGGGTCCCTCTAATACTGATGATGTGGAGACTGTAGCAGACATTACTGGGACCCTATGTCTCCCTGCTGAGGTGACGCCAGCACAGGACAAGGTTGGTAAGCATTTCAATAGTGCTTTAATTGATAATTCTGATGATTGTGTTGCTGATACCATGGGCCCACTGGGGTCATTGTTGCGGGACCCACTTTTCACATTGGTTCTCATTTTTCTTCTGCTAAAAAACCAACGAAACTGAAAAAAAAGAGAAATGGGGAACACATCACTATCCTGGACAGTACACACAGGAAGGATGGGGGGAATAGTCAGGCAGTGTTTCATGAAGGATTTGGGAAGAGAAAACCGGGAGATGGGGATGTGATTATGGAGGATATTGAATGTGTTATGAAGAAATCGTGCATGATGACAGAGGAGAATGTTTTAGTAGCGGAGGTTGGGCAACCCCAACCCCGCGAACAGCCATGAAAATCATCAGTTGGAACTGTCAGGGTATTAATAATCGCCTGACAGTTCAAGCTCTCCACAGCTGGTGTTGGAGAGAAAGGCCGGATTTTGTTTTTGTGATGGAGACTATGATGGATAAGAATAAGCTGGAAGGGGTTCGTAATAAATGCGGTTTTCGAGATGGCTTGTGTATTAGTAGCGAGGGGCACTCTGGAGGTATTGGATTATGGTGGCGTGACGCGTCGGTGAATCTGATTTCTTATTCTAATCGGCATATTTTGGTGGAGGTGCGGAGTACTAGAGATAGTGATGATCGTTGGTTGGCTTGTGGTGTTTACGGGTGGCCGGAACGGGTGCACAAGCACAAAACCTGGGCTTTAATGCGGAAAATCCGAGATGACCACAGGGGACCGATGATTTTTTTCGGGGATTTCATTGAAATTCTTAATAATGAGGAGAAAGAAGGGGGTAGTCTGCGGCATGATAGTGACATGGATTCTTTTAGAACTTGCATAGATGATTGTGGGGTTCGGGATCTCGGTTACAAAGGCAGCACCTTTACTTGGAGTAGGGGGAATTCACCATCAACTGTGATTAGGGAAAGACTTGACAGATTCTTGGCTTGTTCTTTGTGGCATGAGCTCTTCCCATCCTTTGAAGTGCGTCACTTTCCAATTTACAGTTCGGACCATGCACCGATCATGTTGCATACCACTAAGCCGCAGGTCATGGATTGTAATGCAAAGCTCTTCCGGTTTGAGTCGCTTTGGTTGTCCAATGACGAGTGCCAGAAGGTGGTGGCGGAGTCTTGGGGTGAACTACCTGGGGGGAGTATTGAATTTAGAATCGCCAATTGTGCCGAGAAACTTGCTTCATGGGCTGAACAGACTTTTGGTGCATTGAGGTCCAAGATCAAAACTACGGAACGGAAGTTAAAGGCTGCACAACGGTTGTCTCCTGATGCTAATATGATTAATACATGCAAGTCTCTAACCACTGAACTGGATGAATTGCATCGCATGGAAGAGTCGTATTGGCATATGCGGTCGAGGGCGAATGAGCTAAAAGATGGTGATCAGAACTCCAAGTACTTTCACCACAAGGCGAACTCGAGACAGCGGCGAAATTGGATTAAAGGGCTGCATGATGAACAGGGGGTATGGAGAACCAGTAGGAGCGACATTGAACGGCTGATTTCTGCATATTATGGGGATCTCTTTTCGACGTCTACTCCTTCGGGTTTCGAGGAAGCATTAGCTGGTATTGATGCAAAAGTCACTGCTGATATGAATGATGAGTTGGAAGATGAGCCTACAGTAGAGGAGATACGCACAGCTACATTTCAAATGCATCCCACAAAAGCGCCTGGTACGGACGGTTTCCACGCTTTGTTTTATCAGAAATTTTGGCACATTGTGGGTGGGGATGTGGTGGTTCTCGTTAAAAAATGGTGGAGAGGTGAGATGGATTTGCATGAGCTCAATAAAACATGTGTCTCCCTTATACCGAAATGCAAAGATCCAAAGACCCTTAAAGACTATAGGCCCATTAGTTGCTGCAATGTCATTTACAAGATCATCTCCAAGACGGTGGCTAATAGACTCAAATCTCTCCTGCATATGATTGTTTCCCCTAATCAGAGTGCTTTTATTCCGGGGCGGCTTATCACCGACAATGCTCTCTTAGCCTTTGAGACCTTCCATACCATGAAGAGTACACCCAATGGGAGAAATAATGCTTTCGCGCTGAAACTTGACATGAGTAAAGCATATGATCGGGTGGAGTGGTGCTTCCTCGAGAGGGCTATGTTGAAGTTTGGGTTTTCTGATAATTGGGTGCGAAGGGTTATGAGCTTAATTACTTCTGTCTCCTTTTCTTTTAAGATAAATGGTGGTGTGTCGGGGAATGTGGTGCCTTCTAGGGGGCTGCGGCAGGGCGATCCCATATCACCCTACCTCTTTATTCTTTGTGCTGATGCTTTCTCTACCTTGATTGCTCGAGAAATGGACAGGAAATCCATCCATGGGGTTAAAGTCTGCAGAAGCGCTCCTCCTCTATCTCATTTGTTTTTTGCAGATGATAGTATTTTGTTTGCGAGAGCTACTGTTCAAGAATGCTCTAGGATAGCTAGTATCATTAGCACTTATGAAAGAGCATCGGGCCAAAGAGTCAATTTTGAGAAGACAGAGATCTCGTTTAGCAAAGGGGTTCCAATCTCACAAAGAACATTAATTCGGGAGCATCAGGGGGTTCTAGAGGTTGATCGGCACTCGAAGTATTTGGGGCTACCCACCATTATTGGGAAATCGAAAAAATCCATTTTCAGCTGTCTTAAAGAGAGGGTTTGGAAGAAGATTCAGGGCTGGAAGGAGCGCCTCCTCAGTCGTGCGGGTAAAGAAGTGTTGATCAAAGCTGTTGTCCAAGCTATACCTATGTATATGATGAGCATCTTTCGTATTCCGGATGGGCTTATTGATGAGATTCATTCTATGATGGCGAAATTCTGGTGGGGGTCAAATGGAGAAACACGCAAAACTCATTGGCATAGTTGGGATCAATTGTGCATGCAAAAGAAGCAAGGAGGAATGGGGTTCCGTGATCTTAAATGTTTCAATCATGCTCTCCTTGCCAAACAAGCGTGGCGTCTCATTCACAACCCAACATCCTTATTGGGAAAAGTCCTCAAAGCTCAGTACTTTCCACATTCCGATATTCTTCATGCTCTAAGGGGCTATCGCCCTAGTTATTCTTGGAGGAGTATATGGGGTGCCAAGTCGCTCTTGATTGAAGGTTTGGGATGGCGTATCGGCAATGGGGCTTCGGTTTGGTGCTTGAATGATAAATGGATTGTGCGTGATGGTCACTGTGTTGCTCCGGTTCTGCATGATACAAACACACAGGATTTCCTTGTTAGAGATCTCATTGACCAAGATACAAACCGATGGGATGAGGAGAAGCTGGACATTTTTGATCAACCGACGAAGGAAGCTATTCTTGGCATACCTTTGAGTTCGATGGCTGCTGTGGACTCGGTGTACTGGTTTGCAAATAAAGATGGGAGGTACTCTGTCAAGTCCGGATATTGGTTGGGTCGTTTGGGGTGCAACAGTCCCTCAGGTACCAATAATCACCAGGTTTGGCGCATCATATGGTCTTTGCAAGGCCCCCCAAAAATGCGACACTTCCTTTGGCGTGCGTGCAAGGGCTCGTTACCAGTGAATCAGGTCCGTTTCAATAGGCATATGCACTCCTCTGCTGTGTGTGTGTGATGTGAGGATGATGATGAGTCTATATGTCATGCATTGGTAGACTGTGCAGATTCAAGGGATGTGTGGCTGACCTCTCAATTTTGTACTCTGATGAATGGGGCACCAAGAGACTCCTTTATGCTTTTGTTTCAGTGGCTACATTCTCACTCGACGGGGGACGAATTTCTTCTTATTTGTGCGACTCTTGGGCGTGTTGGATGGGGCGCAACAAGCGAGTAATGGAAAACTCCCCGTGCGATATGGCACAACTATCAACATCTCTGTGCAAATTAGTTACTGATTTCAAAGCCTATTCCCAGAAACTTATGCTGGTGCACCGACCCCCTATTTTGAAGTTTGATGCTTGGCGGGTTCCGGAGGAGGGGTTCATTAAAATTAATTTTGATGCTCACTTGGGGGCTGGATGTCAGAGAGGTCTGGGTGCAGTGCTTCGTAATGATCAAGGAGAGGTGCTTATGACTGGTACTCGTCGTGTGCAGGCCAACTGGACTGTTGAAACTTCTGAAGCTGCAGCTGCTTTAATGGGGCTTGAAATGGCTCGAAGGTGGGGCTACAGACGCATACACTTGGAAGGAGACGCTTTCAATGTCATCTTGGCTATTAGCAAAAGGCAGCAGGGACTTTCTCCATACTATCTCATCTTAGATTGCTGTCATGATGTACTGTCTAGCTTTGAATGTGTTATGTTTAGTTTTGTGCGTCGTGTCGGTAATACTCTAGCCCATATGGTTGCACGTTGGGAAACCGACTTTGACACGGATAGAATTTGTATGCCTCCTTTTCCCGAGTGTCTCACCACACTCGCGGCCCTTGATTTGAATTAATAATATGCAGCAGGTGAATTTCAAAAAAAAAAAAAAAAATATCCCTGTCATAAATATTCTGATAATGCCGGCCAATAAAAGAATTACACTTTGTAGGATGTAACTATAGTGCAAGTCAATTTTTATTGATTATAAAAAATTTCATTTATGTCATTGTAGTAAAAGTCAATTAAAGAATAAAATTGTTAGAATTAAATTTCTGCAATTATTATTCTTGCTATGCTATTTTGAAACCAGCGTTTTATATATGTAATAGGATTGAATTGAATTTCTTGTCATTTTTATTTATGTCTTTTATTGCTTCATTTATTAATATAAAATTTGTATTAAAATTCATGCAATGCTTGCCATTAATATGAAGCAAACTGTATTTTTTGTAAAAGGTAAAGTTAACTAAATTGATAATCTCTGGCCAATTATTCTTACTATTTATATGAATCGAACTTTTTTTTTGAAAAAGATAAAAAATCATTGAATTGTAAATTATTTAATTAATACTCTTGTCATCAATTAATACTCTTGTCATCAATACTCTTATAATGATTGCCAATAAAATAATTGCAAATGGCACTCTCATATTTACTTTAATTTTCTATACTATACATCAAAATTAATAGTGTAAGATTGGTATGTAATTAGTCGTATTAGTCGTATTATTAGTATAATTATAATTATTATTAGTCGTTAGGTGTATCAAATATAGCAAGTATAGGGGAACGAAGGAAGTATAATTGCATAAGTATATTATTAATTACTCGTATTAGTGTATTATTAATACTTTATTATTTATTTAGTACTCCCTCCATTTCTTTTTATTTGTCCAGTTTACCTTTTGCACGCATTTTTTAGCCAATTTTAAGCCTTAATATCGCTAAGTACGCATCTTAAAAAATAATAAAAATTACATATTAAAAATCTTTACATCAAGACAAATCTAACAAGATCTCATATGAATATATTTTATCATCAATATATATACTTCAAAAATCTAATTTAAATTTTTCTCTCTAAAAGTCGACAAACTTAAAGTAGACAAACAAAAAGGAACGGAGGGTGTATATAATTAATCATTTAGTTTATTTTTAGTGTATTATTATCATAATCATTATTAATATTATTATTATTATTATTATTATTATTATTATTATTATTATTATTATTATTATTATTATTATTATTATTATTATTATTATTAGGAAAAATTACAAGAAACTACTTAATCTATACACCATTTTTTAAATGTTTTTGTCCTATTTAGAATATTTTCCTATTTTGGAAAGTTTTTATCTTTCATATACTCTCTTTATCCCTTATTTAACCCTCATTTCTCTCTCATAATATCAATTCCATTATTAATTCACACCACTATTTTAATAAAATAATACCCATTATCTACAAAAATTGCACCTTTCTTAATAAAATATACCCACCAGCTACAAAGATTTCACCTTCCTTGATTTGTGTGAAATCTTCAAATAGGACAATTAAAAAATAATAGAGGGAGTATCTTCCGGAGGGGATCCCAAGCCCGATCCAGGATCAAAACCTCATCCCATTGCTTCTTTGTTTGTTATTTTCGTAGTTCTAGTTTTAGTTTAGCTCTTCACCAATCCCCTATACATGATTCCACAACATCTAAAGAGACCCTAAGTCTCGCACTCGTCTCCCTGTGGATCGACCCCCTACTTGCCACTAAACTTCTGTAGTTATAGTTGTTTATAAATTTTGTTTGATTAGAGGCTTTAGCGACGACACCAAAAAATCCTCTGTCAATATACTATAATTAAAATGAAGCGGGCTATAAAAGGGCTGAAATCGGGCATTTGAAAATGGTATAATTAATGTATAGTTTAAATATTATAAATGTCAATGAAATAATATTTGTTCAATCTAATCATTATAATTTCAATGAAATTAGTATAATTAATGTATATGACATACAATTTAAAGTTAACTCGCCTCATTGTGTTCGACCCGCACATCGCGTACACCGTGCACTTACGGTATATAAAATTTGCACGATCATCACACTTGCAACATGAGCAATATTTGAATTATTCACTCATCACCATTAATTAGTAATTATATCTCAATCTATAAATGATAAGTGCGATTATTTGCACTTATCTGCATCAATTTTATGCTCCTTATACGTAGTTTAAGTGGGATTTAGGCATGTTATTAGTGGTTTTTTTGCAAATTTTGTCTCATGAGGTTGATTTTGTGTTTTATGTGATATATGAGGCAAAATTGGGGGGTTTTGTTAGGTTTCGGAGTTATAAGAGGGTGAAGGCTTGGAGAAATAGCCTAAGACCCCTAAAGTATGTGAAAAGATCATAGCTTGTTCGAAGATGTTTGACAATGTAGATGGGCCAAAGAGAAAAGAATGGAAAAGTGCTTAAAAGACAAAGGTTTGGAAGTGAAATTTGATACATGCTCACTCTTTTGGCCATAACCTTTGATATAGAAATCACATTTATGCATGGTTTGCGGCATTGGAAATTAGACTTCAAGTGCTTTCCAACGATATATTATATGTCCATATCCGATAACTGTTCAACAAATGACAGCCATTCAAAGTTCGCCAGTCATATAGTGAGCGTCAACTCGTCGCCTGAAAAGTGACGCTCGTCACTTTTCCGTCAGAATGCATTTTTTACGGTTTTTCTTCTGAATTTGTCAAGCCATTTTATATAATGGCGGTTACTCTTTTTATTTCCTGTCTTTGACCATTTTATTTTTCTGTTTTCTTTTAGTTTTTCTTTCAAGTACTTTTCTTATCTAGGGTTAGGGTGAAATCCCTAATTCGAAGCATGGATGGATATTTTATCGATTGATTGTGTGCGATTTGAGTCTATGATTGAATCTATGCTTAATGAATCTCGATTTAAACATCTTTGTTGGCTTTTTCAATAGAACAAAAGTTTGAAAATTGGTTTAATTTAACTTAGGATTGAGATATATTTGAGTTAAATTCCTTCTAGTATTAGCCAATAGAAGGGAAGTTTGAGGATTAATGCTAGTTGGTCTTAAATCGATATTAGTCAATAGAGCGGAACCTTGAGATTAATTAGATCACATCTTATCATGTTGATGGCTCAATTTCATACAATCATGAGAGTGATTGATTCCATGTTAGAATTAGGTGATGTCCGACGCCCTAGTGTCTTTCATACCATTGTTTTAACATCGTTTTTATATTGCTTTAGTTCTTGCATCGTAGGAATAGATAAAAACCCATTTTATTTGTTTAACCCTTATCTTTGTTAGTCATAGAGCATACGATTTAGAATTATCAAGCCTCCTTGTGCTCGACCTGCACTACACATACACCGTGCGCTTGCGGTTAATTAAAATTTTCCCATCAATAAATTAAAGGGAAATTATCAATGGTGCCCCTGTGTTTTGGCCTTTTATCAATGGTCTACAATCTTTTTTTTTTTCCAATAGCACCCCTGAGGTTTGACGTTAACTCACGCCGTGACACTTTTAACGATTTTCCGTTAAGTTACCGTTAAGTTTTTAAAAAACAAACCATGGTTTGTATATGATTAACTCAATGAGTTTGGCTCTTGTTTTTCCCTCCTCGAAAATTCTCTCTGCTCTTCATCATCATTTTCATCTCCTTGCTTGACGCCATTGTTGTCGATTATCTTTATCTGTGTTGCTTGATTTGTCGCTGGTAAGTTCTCAATTTGCCCTAACTTTTCTTTCTGTACATGCAACTACATGTTCTTTGTTGTTTTGTGCCCTAAATGTCGACTGTAATGGTAGAATAATTTGGTTATTTTGTTCGTTAAATGTGGTAGTTTTAGGGTTTTTTTGTTGAATTATGGTTATTGTTGATGTTCTGGTTGTTTATCTGTAACAGGTAAACCCTAGAAATTAGGGCTTTTTTGAATTTTGAAAGTTAGGTGCAATTTATGAATGTTGATGGTTTATTTTTGGTTTTTTTGTTGATAGATTGTAAATGGATGACTGTGTCTTGTTGAAGTTTGTATATAAGGGTATTGAGACTGAAGTTTTTGTTGAGGATGTAGACTTAGTGAACTTGCTTGACATGATCATAGACTATTGGGACAAAGCAGAGTCCATGGGTCATTTGATGCCTAAGCATCCTAGTTTCAGTTATGTGTATAAGAAGAAAAACGTTCAGATTGTTGATGACAAGACACTGGTTGAGATGTTTAGTAGGAATAGAGGAGTTGAAAGTATTGTCATCAAAGTTGGAGACTCAAAACCTAGTGTATTGTTAGATAATGCTAGGAGACTTAGGGAAACCCTAAAGGAAAATGCTAGGAAGAAAGAGTTGGAGGTTGAAATTGCTAGGAATAAACCTGTGTCATCTGATGATGGGGATGATGATGATGTTGTGATGATAATTCCAACCCCTAGTCTACCCCAAGAGAGTTGAATGTAAATGTTGATGATGATATAAACCTCACTGCTGTTGATGAACATGTTGATGAGCATGTTGGTGTGCATGTTGATGAAATGGTAGTTGATGATATTGATGAGCATGTTGATGATATGGCTGTTGATGATGTGGTAGTTGATGATATGGCTGTTGATGATGTTGTAGTTGATGATATGGCTGTTGATGATGTGGTAGTTGATGATGTTATAGTTGATGAGCATGTTGATGATATAAATCCCATTCCAACCCCAACACTGCTTGCTGAACCTGATCCCATTCCAACCCCTTTACTGCCTGATGATGTTGATCCCATTCCAACCCCTTTAGTTGATGGAGGGTAAATCCGCACTTGCAGTTTCTTTGAACAACCACACATGCCTTTGCAATGTGTGGCAACTCACTGGTATACCTTGTAAGCATGCAATGCGTGCTATACTACATGAGGGTCTAGATCCCCATTCCTTTGTGCATGAATGTTACTCTG
The DNA here is from genome assembly GCA_019776075.1 of Amaranthus palmeri. NCBI lineage: Eukaryota > Viridiplantae > Streptophyta > Magnoliopsida > Caryophyllales > Amaranthaceae > Amaranthus > Amaranthus palmeri. Next base: position 74,485 of record JAAKBH010000108.1, on the reverse strand, counting down.
TTGAAAGATACAAGATGGCTTATGGTGAAAGCATTAAGCCTATTCCTGATCAAGACAAGTGGCCAGCTTCAGATTCTCCTTCCATACTGCCACCAATCATTAAAAGAGGGGTTGGAAGGCCTTGTAGAAACAGAAGGCGAGCTGATGATGAAGAGAGGAAGGGCAAACGTAGCAAGACAGTGACATGTGGAAAATGTGGGGAATTTGGACACAACAAGTCCACTTGCAAAGGAGGGGCAACTAAGAAGCAAAGGCTACAAAAACAGCCTGATGAAGCATCAACATCGAAGGTGAATAAGAAGAAATCAGTGCCAAAGATACATAATAATTCATACAACAGTACTTAATTTAGGGCTGAATAATAGCCCTAATTGAAAAAGATACATAATTTAGGGCTTAATAAAAGCCACAACCAACAATAACAACAAAATAATTACAACATACTTCATGAAATCAGCAACACTAACTAATCCATCAACCTTATCAGACAACCCTAAAACAGTAGCTTTCAGTTCCCTTAATTCTTCTATATTCATGGCATCAGGAGCAGGACCTTGAGCATCTGCAAGTGTAGCTTCATGAAGATTTTCCTTCAAATCATAAGAATATCCCCACTCGAATGCTTGACAAGAAATGCATTTGTAGTAGATTCTTCCAAGATTTGTCACTGAACCCGAAACCCTAACATCGTAAAATTTTGAGGGATCACAGTCGCATTTCTTCAACCGTACCCAGCTATCACCAGCTTCGACCCTAGGGATGGCCTGGTGTCTTTTGGAAGTACCGGAGTAGACCTTGCCGCAAAAAGAAGAGTTCTTGGATGAGGTAGCCATGGAAGGAGAAGGAAGAAGCTAAGAAAGAAGAAGGATTATCGTTTTTTCTGAAATGCAAATGAAGAAGAAGCAAACACATGGTATATAAACATGATACATTAACCATGGTTGAGTTAAAAATCATACTTAACGTCAACATAACAGAAAAAATACCAAAAGTGTCACGGTTGTTACTTTGACTGAACCTCAGGGGGCTGTTGGAAAAAAAAAAAGATTGTTGACCATTGATAAAAGGCCAAAACACAAGGGCACCATTGATAATTTCCCTAAATTTAAACATATTTAAGTGAGATCTTGTTTTATTTGTCTCAATGCAAAGTTAATTAATATCAAATAGGAAAATTTGATTTGAAACATATGAACTTTGCCTCATTTGCTTTTAAACGTTCGAACTTTCGATTAATATCTAAAGGCATGAACTTTGGGGGGTGTCTTCTAAAAAAGATACAACCGGTTTTTTTAACCCTTTGTAACCGGTTACCCTCTTTATGTTTATGCTATATACTCTTCTCAAATGTCGAAGGCAAGTTGCATAAGTGTTCTTCAATGGCTTCTTCTTCTTCAAGCTTGAGAAGCTCTAACTCACACAGCATTCAATGTTTCCATGGATTTATGGCTAAAATCCGTACAGTTAGGAAGGGTCCCAACTTGGGTGCAAAATTTTATGGTTGCCCTAATTGGCCTGTAAGTGTTTTTTAATTTTTTAGGGTTTATCAATTTGTAAGTTAAAATTGTTCTAAATTTTGTATTTTTCCTTTTTAAAGAATGATGACTGTGCTTTCTTCAAATGGGAGAAGGATTGTGAAGATGAATTACAGTTGAAGGTGACAGAGACAGATCAAATGATGAAGGATTTGGCTGATATGAAGAAGAAATCTGAACTGAAGAAACAACATTACAAAGCACAAATTGATAGCCTCAAACTGGAATTGAAGAAAGCTGCAATTAGAGAGAAGAACTTGTTTTTAATGTTGTGTATGTCTGGGACTATGTTTGTAATGTATGTAGCTCTTTGTAAGAATTAGAATCCCTAATTAAGAGGAAGTTTGCAATGTAATGTGCAAGACAATGTATTGCTAAATTTATATAAATATCAGTTTCATAGAACTGATTTCATCATATTAATGTTAATTAGTCATTGTTTTTTGCAAAATACATCCAGCCCATTGCATACATACATAAAAGATCATTAATGTTTCTTCAAAATACATCCCTTCCTAAACACTGACATACAAAGATAAGAAAGCAATTATGTGTTGGATCCTTGAGTTGGTTGTGAACACTGACTTGGTTGAGATCCTTGAGTAGCTTTGGCAGACCTTCCTCTTCTTGCACTTCCTCCCCTTGCACCTACACCACTCCTGATGCTCCTTTCATGCCTCCCAGTTCTTGTAGGTTGAGCAGAAGGCAATGACAAACTGTGTGTTGAACCTTGACATTCAGTTGTCTGAGTATGTTGTGGGATCTCATTCAGATTAATAGCACTTGTAGCAGCTGCTGTTGCCTTAATTGGGCATGATCTCCTGTTATGGCCCTTTTGACTGCAAATCCCACAAGTCATCTCTATGCCATGCCTACTTAATTTGCCTGGTTTTTTGGGACTTCCAGGACCAACTTTGATGGGTGGAGGGATCAAGGAGCTACTCATCTTAGGCCAGAACTTAGAGCCTTGAATGGGTGGTATAGAGAATGAGTAGGCTTTCAAATACCTATCCTTAGTGTACAAAGGATCAATAAAGTCTTCCACCTTTTGATGTAGGAATGAGATGCAAGCCACAGCATGCCTGCAAGGGATTCCTGTTAAATCCCATCTCTTACAAGAACATGTCTTCAACTCTAAATCAACTGACAAAGCATCTCCTATTGGATCAGTGCATAGGAAGATTGTTGATGTTGATGGAATTGAATCACAACCTCTTGCTTGCTCCTTCTCCTTCTCCAATCTGACAATCACTCTTAGACCATAGTTGTACTTCCATATCTCTGACTCATTCTTCTTGGTAAATAACTTCTACATCACAGCTGTCCTAATATCCTCCAACATAGACATCACATGCTTTGTCCTAGCATTGATGATATAACCATTGAATGTCTCAGCCATGTTATTAACAATAACATCCACCCTGCAACTTGTCTTCATAAAAGCCCTACAGAAACATGAAGGGTTGTAACTCTTAAACCCCTCCACAGCCTTATCATCAATCTGCCCCATCTCCTCCAAAGCTTGCTCATAGTCTGCCACATTCCATGCCTTTGCAGCCTTTCAAAACAGCATCTTCAACTCATCCCCCTTGAATGACTTGCGCAAATTGGCATAAACATGTCTTGCATAGTGTATGTGCTCTGCCTTTGGTAGAATTTGGGCAACACAACTAATAATACTCTTCAAAATAACAATAACATACAAGAACAATAGTAAGTGTAGTGAATAAAACAAAAAAAAGGAAAGCCAAAATGAGAAAACACATACCTTGTGTTCATCAGAGATAATAACCACATCATCACCAGCACCCAATCCCAAATAGTTTTGTAGTCCAGTCAGAAACCATCCCCAGCTTTCATTATTCTCCCCCTCAACAACTGCCCAAGATATGGGGAACATTTGATCATTGTTATCCCTTCCAATGGCAACCAACAACTGACCTCCCAAGAATGTCTTGAGGAAACATGCATCTATGCAAATCACCTTCCTACAACCATCAATCCAGCCTTGCTTTAAACCCTCAAAGAAAATATGCAATCTCTTAAATACTTCACCATCTTCACCATCAGTCACAAGCTCTATCAAACTTGTAGGGCATGCCTGCTTCAGGACATGAACATAAATTCCCAATTTGTTGTAATGTTCTGTCATACACTAGTGGAAAAAATCTTAAGGGCTGCGGTCATTTTAGGGTTAGGGCTGCGGTTTTGTCTCGCAGCCCTTGGAGTAGCAGCAAATAAAAAAAAATTATTGGCTGCGGACATAATGCCCGCAGCCCTTAACCCATTTTCAAAAAAAAAAAATTTTTTTTAATTTCGTTTTATACTAATTAGTTTAAAGTTATTGGCTTTTTTTTTGTTTTTTTATTTTGTTTCATGCAAATTTAATCAAATAAAATTTCAACAAAAATAAAAAAAAAATTTGCCCAGAAATTTCTAAGTTTATAATATTATACATAATTACAATAAACGAAGAACATCTTTAATTACAATAAAAAACGAAGAACATCTACAACCCAGATCTACAAGCCAGAAAACTACAACCCAGATCTACAACCAAGATAAGGAAGAAAAAATCTTCGAACTAAAATCAAAAATTAAAAAGAAATTCAAAAAAAAGCCAGATCTACAACTCAGAAATTAAAAAACAAAACAGAAATTAAAAAACAAAATCTTCGAACTAAAATCTTCAAATCTGGAACAAAAATTTTCAAATCTGGAACAAAAATCTTCAAATCTAGAACAATGGCGCCTGATAATGAAGTTTATTGTTTCGAACTAAAATCTTCGAACTAAAATCTTTAAATTTCGAACTAAAAATTTCAGAAAATTTTGAAATGGGTTTTTCGAACTAAAATTCAGAAAATCTTCAAGGAAGAGTGAAGATAAGGAAGATAAGGAAGAGTGAAATGGCCGGTTTTTGCATAGAGAGAGGAGAGAGGAAGGAGTTGGGAAGAGGGAGGAAGAGGGAGGAAGAGTGAGGCGCCTGATAATGAAGAGTGAAATGGCCGGTCATTTTAGGGTTTTTTTTAGGGTTGAGGCGCCTGATATATTTCGTTTTTTAGGGTTTTTTTTAGGGTTAAATACTTAAATGGGTTGGGCTTTAGTTTTGGGCTGCGGACACTACTAAAAACCGCAGCCCTTTACATATTTTTTTTTTTGGGTTTAATTGTCTTATATTGAAGACTATTTGAGGCTGCGGACAGTTAAAAAACCGCAACCCTTTACCTATTTTTTTTGGCTACAATTTGGGGCTGCGGACAATAGACAAAACCGCAGCCCTTATTAATTTTTTTTTTAACAACATTTTTTTTACTCATATGGGCTGCGTGTGTCTAAAAACCGCAGCCAATAAGTAGCAGCCAATAGCTTTTTTTCCACTAGTGATACTACCATGAAGTAATCTGTGAGCATTGTACTTAACCTTATATGAAAATCTTTTTTCACAATCACACCAAAAGCCCTCTTAATTGCATCCATAATTTCCTTAGCTGGCCAATGAGGCCTTGTCTTAAATACATCTAAAAGCTGATGTGCAACCCACATTGCTTTCAATTGTCTATTCTTTTCCATATTCCTACAACAAGTATGCTCACCCTGCACTGACTTAACAACAAAAGTAGCTCTCCTGCTATCCCAACTACCATACAAATAAAATGAACAACCAGCAACACACTTCACTACTGTTCTTTGACAAAATTTTTTGTTACTTGATCTAATACATACATTCCTACCTTGATATACAGCATATTTTTACTTGATTCTTTCTCTAGCCTGTACATTCTCCTCATCACTTGATTCTTCAACCCCATCTTTCTCATTCAAGAACTCATTCTCATGTAACAATACATCAACTTCTGCTCCTAGAATATCCTCATCTTCCTCATCAACTTCATCACTACTCTCTTCCCCACCCTCAGATCTACAAGGTTCTTTGCCTTTACTTTTGGTTCCTAGATCTACAGCATGTGTGGTTTTATTAATAGAGGAGGTGGAAGGCTTATCAATTGCTAGGTTAGAAGTTGGGGGTTCAGCAAGTGGTTCATTTAATAACCAAGAATCAAGTGTAGTGTCCACATGGAAAGACAAATCTGGGTTTGAGGATGGTTGCTTTTTACCCCCCCCCCCCCCCCCCATACCACTTTGTGGTCCCCTTTTTATAGTCAACTTCTTGGGTACTGTTTTGACCCCAAGTGAAGTAGTTTCACTTTCAACCTTTGAAAGTGATGGTTGGACACAGGGACTGCCAATAATGGAAAGAGGGGACAAAGGAATCCTAGCTAATACATACACATCCAAAAACCTATTCAGAATGGCTGTTTGACTAAGTTGAAAAACACCATCTTCAGAAACGATTTTCTTCAACCCAACACTCAAAGGCGCACCCGAAATACAGTAATATAAACCATCAATAATTTTTCCATTTACACAACTTTCAGCCAAATTCAACAAATACTTCATCCAACAATCTACAGGACTAACATCAAAAGTTCTACCCATTCCCCCAACATAAACAACACCAGCATTATCCTTAACAAACTTACCACCATACCAATAGCAAAATGTAAATTTTGTTTCCATTTTCTACAACAATCCAACAAACACAGAAAAAAAAAATTTCAGAAAAAACTGAAACTACTAACAATTAAAAGCAACCCAGAAATGGAAGAAAGAAAATGCTTAAAATAGCCAACAAATTGACTTACCCCTTTCCTGCGCATCTCAGTGCTACTCCTCAGTGTGATCTTAGGCAAAAGATTATGCTCAGATTTATAGCGAAAATCAGAGAAAGGAAGGTTGAGAAATGAAGAAGTGAGTTAATGGCGCTGAGGGGACGTTAATGGTTGATGATGATGGGTGTTCAATCAGAGAAGGGAGGGAGGCAAGCTTTTACATGTTGCATTAAATGCCGCTGAGGAAAATTAAATTTTTAAAATTTTTAAGGATAAATGGAGATTAATAATCCCAACTTTGCGTGATCCACTCAAAACAATTCCAACTTTCGATTATTTTCTAATATACCTAACTTTGCCACTTTGTTGCTCAGGACATACCCTTTAATATGGTAACCGATTATAACAGGTAAATCACCTTTTTTGTCATGGAAATAAGAAGGATAAATGGAGATTAATAATCCCAACTTTGCGTGATCCGCTCAAAACAATCCCAACTTTCGCATATTTTCTGTTATAACCGGTTATAACAAGTGATTTACCTGTTATAACCGGTTACCATATTAAAGGGTATGTCCTGAGCAACAAAGTGGAAAAGTTGGGTATATTAGAAAATAATCGAAAGTTGGGATTGTTTTGAGCGGATCACGCAAAGTTGAGATTATTAATCTCCATTTATCCTATCCAATTTTTAACCGGTAAACGGTAATTTGTATCTTTTTTAGAAGATACCCCCCAAAGTTCATTGCTTTAGATATTAATCGAAAGTTCGAACGTTTAAAAGCAAATGAGGCAAAGTTCATATGTTTCAAATCAAATTTTCCTATCAAATATATATAATTTTATATCAAAGATTAAATCAGTGCATACGTGAAAAAATAAATATTACAAGTAATTTAAAACCAAATATAATTAATATTATTTAATTACCAGTAACACACTATTATTCTATTGTAATTATTATAAAGTGTTTGATCCCTTTTTATAATAAGACAAGAATATAAACTTTGGTATATTAAAAGTATTTTGAGTATAGAATTTAGAATAAGTTAAATACGTATAGTAACAAAAATATGCAATAGTTGATTATAGGTTAAAAAAAACACTATTGCATTAAAGTCGCGATTTTAATATAGGCAAATGCCTCCTAAAGTTGGGATTATTCATGGTTTATCAATAGTTGGAATTATTGTAGGAAAATCATAAAAAGTTTGGATTATTCTGAGTAATTTTTCATATGTATTATTCAATGACATATTTACATTTCGATCAAAAAAATGACATATTTACATTATTTTATAACTTTAAATGTGAGCTTGTGTTTTACACTTTTATAATTGGTCAATTGCGACATAGTAAAAAAAATCTACGCCGCACTTTTTGCATTGCCAAAATTTGTTCGAATTTTTTTTCTTGTTCTTTTCCTGCTTTATAGGTTTATTTTGATGTAGATCCCCTTATATCCATCTATAAAATAAAACTTACATCTTATTATAATTAACTACAAATCTTGATTTTTGAGGAAAGAAAAAAATAAAACTCTCATGAAAATGAATGAATTAAATATGTGTTTTCGGTTGGGATTATAGTATTTATTAAATAGATTACCGTTTTACATACGGTTTATTAATTATTTAAATAAGAAAGTATGAATCTTATATGTGTAATTAAATTATTATATCACTTTCAAGTTATTGTTTTATAGCAATGGTACAATCCCGGTAATATAACAAATAAAAACTAAAAAATAAAAAACATTCTGATCAAAATAAATAAATAAATTCACTTAATTACTGATTACTACAATAGTTAGGATACAATTAAGAAACAACCTTTGAACTCCATCAATGGTAATTATAGTTCAATTTTCCGGGTTGACAGCTTAGGAACTCAATCAAATTTGGTTGAATAGACAACCCTTGGCGGTACAATGCATACCAAGTTTCAGGTATGATGCCGGGATGCAGTCCTTGAAGATTTCGTCGAGTTTCTCTGGCGGGGTAAAATTTGAACCTTCCAACAATTGTAATTCGAAATAGTTATTGTTATTATTATTATTATCTACTCCATATATATATATATATATATATATATATATAAATGTAGGAAAGAAATATCCAACAAACTTACATAGTCTTTGAGATGGATGTGACAATTTCGGTGAAAGAACATTAGATTGATTTTTGTAGTGTAAAACAAATGGTTTATCATACGGCCATGATCATAAACGTATGTATATGGTTGTGGAAGTGATGACAATTCATTTGACCAATCTGGATTTATATTTGTCTTGTGTTGTTGATGGAATTGCAGTTTCGGGATTGTTTTTGGAAATTTTTTGCACAATTGGTAAAATGCATAAGAAAAATCCCTCCTTTGATCATATTCCCAAAACAAGGGAGTATGACTTACGAAATAAGACAAGTCCCTATAAACCAGTATATATAACATTACACTCATTTTTTTATCTTTATATTAAAAAAAACAAAAAAACAAAATCAAGAGGTTAACCAAATAAAGGTGAAAGTAAGATCGAAACTTGTCAATGTATTATTAGAACTTAAAGAAGCAAATCTACAAGCAAATGTGTGTGACTAAATTAATTTATTTTATATTATTTACAAAAGAACTGTATTAAAATTCAATCCTACTTTATTTATTGTTTATAACTTTCCTTTCATTTTTAGACTATGCCTTGCGTTTTTGTGATCGGCCAACTCAGCTATGGTGTAGAATGTTCTTTTACATTCCTTGTATTTCCATGTTTTTTTCACAACGTTCTCTTTTTGCTATTCTTTTTTTTGGATTATTGTTTGAGCCTGATCCCTTATCCATCTGTAATTGGCATTGGTTTTTTGATTACTTTCTTATATTGTTTTCTTAAGGAATGACTATGAGACACACAACTTCAGAATTCTAATTCAATTAAAACCAACTTAATTAATACAGTTTAGAGTGTAAATGACCTCACTTGAATATTTGATCGATTCTTAATATTTATATATAAATAGATAGGTTCCGTGCCAAGCACGATTTATTAATTATTTCAATAAAAATTATTAATCTTATATATAATTAAGTTATTATATGACTTTTAAATGATTGTTTTATAACAATGGTATAATTTTCGGTAATATAAAAATAAAAAATAAAAAATAAAAAAACATCAATAAAATATATAATAGCATCGAAAAAAAAGATTTTTTTGTTACAATGACACATGTTTAAATCTTTTTTTGCATTTAAATATATTATAACTCTTAAATCATTGTTTATAGCAATGTTTATAAGAAATAAAAAATAAAAAACATTAAAATCAAAATAAATAAATAAATAAAATATTAAAATTATCAATAAAATCGTAAAATATATAAGTTACATACACTCTATTAATGGAAGACGCAAATAACAAATGGTAAGATCATCCATTGGTAATTCATCATGGTTTATACTTACACATGGAAATTAAATAAAGAAAATGATTCAAACATTTACGTATTCTTTACAAACTAATAATCAGTCTTTCATCAAAAGTATTCCTCAATTGCGTGGCTTTGATATTTTGAGTTCTTACCATGGATGATTAATTGTACGTTATATAAAATATCGTAATATTATCTGTTTATTTAATCTCGTTAGTCTGCAATCAATCGGCTATCCTTTATTACCCCAATTACCTAAAAAAAGAGTTAGAAGAAGATGATAATGATGTTAATAATGATAATGATGAACATGAAGAACTAATGTGTGACCTTACGTTTCTCCCAAATTCCGCTTATTTATTACTCTGCTTGTTTTTTAAAGACCAAGTTTTTTCATGTCGTATAACAACTGAAACCTCAATCAGCAATTAGAACACTCAAAAGCTTGTACTTGATGGCCAGAAAATAGACAAAATACAAAATAATGTTATAATGCATGGTATTATTTATAGTTTAACCCGAATTCGAAATCCAGGACCTAATGTAATAAAATATTATTTGACGGCGATTGAGTTTCTTGATGAACAAAATAATACCAATATTTGTTACTCAATTGCCATTATATCCTTGGCGCTTACACCTTGGGACAATGATATTATAGAAATTTTTGGTACAATATATCTGGTTGAATCTTACAATCATTTGTATTGCGTCAATACATATATACTAAATGCTAATGATGATAATATTAGTAAAGTATGTGTGTTCGAATTGAATTTTCCGACCAAAGATTGGGTGAAGATTAAATCTTTGAATGGTCATGTTTTTTCAAGTCATGGTGATTCCACTTGGTGTTGGGGATCATCTAGTATTCAAAAGAATGGTGTGTATCAAATTAGGGACAATGAGAGTATTATCTTTCGTTACAACATATTTGAAAGGAGTATGACCCTACTTTCTCTCCCTCCTAACTTGACAACTTCTATAAGCGTTATGCTTAGATGAATACATGAATCTTATCACAACCAGCCCAGAGATACGTTGGTTTAATTTATTACTTATTAAATCCTGCTTAATTAATAGTCCCTCCTATTCAGCTAGAGATGTTCATTCGGGTCATCGGGTTCATTTCAGGTCAGATGTTTCGGGTCGGTTCAAAATCGAGTTTTGTGTTTACATTGGTTTTTACATACTTGTAGATCTATTTTTAAGTCGGGTCATATCGGGTTCGGTTATAAGTCGGGTGTCTATCGGGTCATCGGGTTTGTTTTAAACACCTCTATATTCAGCGCATGTGTCCTATTTCCATACAGAAGGTCTCCTGAGAGACCGTCTATAGCATAGACGGCACTCTCAGCAGCCCAGCCCATAATTGAATATTCAGATTTTGGAAAGGTTAAAAAAGAAAAAAAAAAAAAATAATAATTCAGACATAACTGTTGTGCGAATATTCAGTTCCAATAAAAACCATATGCGTATGATTACTTTCAGGAAAGTGTAGTTGGTTTGGAAGGAAATAAAATGAATTGGAATGTGGATGGGTTTTTTTAGGAAATAATTGATCCTAATTGTGCTCCATAATTATGACCTTCATGTTTGAGACTGGAATTGTGCTCCATATTTTTGTGCTCCATCATCTATGATCTCGAAATAATTGAATTGGTTTTTTTTTTTGTTGAAATTTTTTTTCGAGACAAAAATCAGCAATGGAGGAACTAATGAGTGAATTTGACAGTTCATATTCCCTCAAAAACGATGACAATGGAAGTGCACAAGGTACATTGGAGTTCATACCTGTTTAGTTTTTATTTTTTTTCTTAATTGAACAAGCTTCATCAATGGGTGGTTGGAGATGAAGCTTATTCGAGTAAATTTTTTTTCTTTTAATCGGGGTTGGAGATGAGATTTAACATAGTTGTATTAATTAATTTATTTTTTCTATGATGGACAAGATTCATCAATGCAGTTGGAGATGAGGATTAAAATTGTATTTGAAACTATATTGTACTATATTGGGAACCATATTATATTGAGTTTGGAATTATAATGTGTTATATTTGGAAGTATCTTGTACTATATTGAAATTATAATGTACTGTATTTGGAACTATATTTGAAGACATAATCACATATGTTTTAATTGTATAATGACATACATTTAATATTGGAGTGAATACGGTTGATTGCGTCAAAGTGAGTAACTAAATAAGCAATGATACAAGGTGGAAACCTAAAGGGCTTCATCTTTAGGAGTCCCCAAAGTCATGACATGCTCATCCTCAACTTGTTTTGAGGTAAACTGTATATATTCTTTGCTAAGCTTCATAAATAAATGTGGCTTGCAATTATTATAGATGTTTATATTGACATTGATAAGAAAACATAAAAATTAATTATAAGACAATATAATTCCAAATGTGTAACATTGTAATCTAAAATATAAAATAAATTGTATGACTTAAAGTACCAAATATACACTATTATAATGTCAAATATATATAACTATCATTCCAAATGTATGATACTAAATGTCAAAATGTAAACATATAAACCATAATGTATTATAGTTCCAAATATAACACATTATAGTTCCAAATTCAATATATTATAGATCCAAATATAGCACATTATAGTCCCAAACGCAATACATTAGTTCCAAATGCAAATGGATATGTTGTAATTAAATATATACTATTATGATTTCAAATGTATGACAATGTAGTGCCAAATTTATACTATTATACCGTAATACATATGATGCCAAATATATATTATTATTTATTATGAATCCAAATATAAGATAGTATGATGCCAAATAAATACAATTATGATTCCAAATGTAATGTATTATAATTTCAAATATAACACATTATAGTTCAAAATTTAATACATTATAGTTCCAAATGAAAATGGATGTGTTGTGATTGAATATACTATTATGATTCCAAATGTATTATAGTGTAGTGCCAAATATATACTATTTTACGGTCAAACATATGACATTAAAGCTCCAAAAATATATTATTATGATCCAAATATAAAATAGTATGATGTCAAATATATACTAATATAGTTCCAAATTATTACAATATAGCTCCCAATTTATGACATTATAGCACCAAATATATTAAATTATGATTCCAAATTTATGAAATTATATCTCCAACTGTATATTCCATCTTCTGTCTCTATCTTCACGAGAGACATTTGTGGCTCAGGTACTTGTTGTTTCGTTGATTTGGGCTGTCGAGAACCCCCTCGTTTGTTAATAGTTGACATTGTCAATACCTATTCAAAATGAAATAAAAACAAAACCTAGCAATATGAACATAAAAATTTTAACACCCAATTCATATAAACAAAAACTAGCTAAAACCTGCATTATTTTTTGACCAAAAACCTACAACAAAATTTTAACCAGTATCATATGACCATAAAAAAAAACCAATCAAATTTTAACATCCAATTGAAAACTTCATCTCTATCGAAATGGTAAAAATTCTAACACCCAATTGAAAACTTTATCTCCATCAAAGTGGTACAAATTTTTACTAGATTCATATGACCATAGAAAAACCCAATCAAATTGAACATAAAAGCAAAACAAATGTACAAATTGAAAACTTTAAAACAAAATTCAAAGTCCCTTGAATGGGACTTATCGCCTGCACACTTGAACCTTCAAAGAATTGTACAAATTTGTATCTTCAACAAAATTCAAAGTCCCTTGAATGAGTCTTATCGCCTGCACGAAAAACCCATCCAAAAGTCCCTTGAATGGTAAAAATTAAAAAGTTCAACAAAATTCCAAGAAAATAAATAAATATCAAAGATCCTGTCGAAATTCAAAGAAAAAAAATGGTACAAATTGAAAATGAAACAAAAAATGGTACAAATTGAGTCTCAAATTCAACGAAAATAATACCTAGAAATGTAGATCTTGAAGATTCAAAGAATAAAGAAGAAAAAAAGGGGATAAACGAGTCTCAAATTCCAAAAAAAACTATCAATAAAATTGAAAAAAAAACCTAAAAATAGAGGAAAACAATCGGTTATGTTGAAGTTACTCGGGAGACCTTGAAGCCAATAAACGATGAGTACTCGATTGGATCTTGAAGACTCAAAAATTGATGAATTTAAGCCGAAAAAATCGTATTTATGAAGCAGTTTTGATTTCGGGTGGTGTAGACCTTCTGTTTGTGCAATAGAAATTCATACCAAAACTTCCGATTCAAAAAATGTCGAAATTCGACATTTCTATTTCCACCAGAAATTTTGCTTGAATGATATATTCGTAACAAAATCAAGCATGCAATAGAAATGTCGAAATTCATACCATTCAAAATCCATTTATATTTTGAAATAACCATTAAAATTGTCGAAATTCTTACCTACAATTGAAGAATTGGAACAATTGAAGAAACTGAAACCAACCAGTAGAAGAAACCGAAAATCAAAAGCCCTTCTTCCTTGAAAATCTCTGAAAACCAAATGAACTCTCACAAAAATGGAAACCAAACGTTTTTCAGTGGAAAAGCAAGGGGAAATCACACGAAAATGAAAAGGAAAGAAAATCGTCAATGGCTTGGAAAAATCAGAGTATTGAATGAAGAATGGGAAGTTCAGGGAAGAAAGAGTGTAATTTGGGCAAGGGAATCATTACACGCGGGTTTCAAGGAGATACTGTTTTCAATATTTCTTTTAAAAAAATTCGAATAATCCTGATTCCTAAAAATACATACTGGGCCGGCCCATTTGTTCCGTCTATCCTATAGACGGACTTTCCTGAGATTTTGTGATTTCCATATTAAATCAAATCATCTCAAATGTCTTATTTCTATTTTGGGTCTTTCCTTTTTACTATAATTGCATACTCTTTCTCTTACACTTGTGTTATACCTTATTATGAATTGAACTATTTCTCATACACATATGGTCCCATTTAACTAGCTGAAGATTGATGAAAAGTCAAATTCGACACATATGGTGAATAGGAGGGAGTACTTATTGTATTTACAATCCATTTGATAGTAGGTATTAGTATGATTTATAAATGATAATTAGATAATAAGCAGTGGCGGACCCAGTAGTGTGACAAGGGGGTACAGTTGTACCCCCAGTTTGAAAAAAAAAATTCAGAAAAAAAAAAAAAAAATTGAGTTTTATGAGTTTCTTGCTGTTGTTCTAGAAACATCCGCATCTTTTTCCTGTTTCTCCCCGTCGCCCTGTTTGTTGGCGGTGTTAAATATTGTAGAAAAAGAGAAAGAGACCGTAAAAACCCAAGGTCAGGGACGATACAGTACAACGGTGTGTAAGGTCAGGGACGATACCGTAATAACACAAAATAAAAAACAGTAGATAATGGAGGAGGAAGGCGTTTTTGAGGGTGAAAAAATAGAGGAGCAGGAAGGTGTTTAATGGAAGAGAAGGAAGCAAGAGTGTAGAGACTAAGAAAATACAGAGTAGGTGCAGAGGTGAGGAAAGGAGGAATGGAGCGTTTGGGAAGGTGAGAGGTACGAATCTTTGTACCAGCTGGAATGTATATTTAGAGTTATAAAGACGATTTTTTAAATTTATAAAGACGTCTTTATAAAGACGATTTTTAAAAGTCCTGTTCAAATTTATATTTAGAGTTATAACAATATATATTTAAAATTGGACAGAGCTTTTGAGAGTCGTCTTTATAAAAGACGGTCTCAAGTAAGAATTTGTTTAATGTTAAATGTTGCAAGTAACTTAACGAGGTCAGTACTTTGAGCAGTATAAAGGTTGGATTTTTTTTAAAAGAGAGTGAGAAAGAGAGAGATTTTTAAAATTAGATTTTTCTTTTGTTATTTCTAAACATGTTTGTGTTAGTTATATTTGAAGGACTCAACATACTGTATTGGAAATTTTTCACAAAATTTAAGAAGCATTTTTCAAAAATTTATCTTTTTTTTCTTGGATTTTTCTATTTTTATTTAAAAAATCTTTAGATGAAAACATTATCTTTGAATTTTTCACAATTGACTTGCATGAGTTGGTCAGAATATTTGAAAAAATTTTCGCCCATCGTTTATATTTCTAGAGACTTTGAGTTGATTAGGGTTCATTCCTTCAAGTGTCACATGACTGCCTAGTGCAAGTATTTTTATTTTTATTTTTATTTTTATTTTTAATATGGGGTAGGTTGATGGAAGGGGAGGGCTAGGTGAGATTCGATGGCAAGACCTTGTTTGGAATTACTGGGTCCGCCACTGTATGACGTTCATGTTTTGTACCCCCAGTTTGAAATTCCTGGGTCCGCCACTGATAATAAGTGTAGTATTGGTAGAAAAATTTCTTGACATGTTAAATATTCATACTTATTTTCGTCTAAATTCATTTTAATGTATTATCATATATGGAAAATAAGTGTAGTTTTGGTTGGAAAATAAGTGTAGTTTTGATAATGGAATAATTAATTTTACATATGGTTTCTTTTCACATATCAGTAAGCATTCAAAAACAAGATAGGATAATTGAGACGAAAAAACTTCCCAACCAAAGAATTGAATAGGACTCATTGATTAAGCTTCCGGAGTATATAATATATTTAATTTCAACACACACGACACATTTGTTCGATTATTGGAATTTACGACTTTCTCGTAAGAATTGTGAAGAAGTAATTCTATTAATTCCAAGATGGAAAATCTCTCCTAATAGAATTCATTTATTTATCTTCTTTAAGGATGATGAAGATGGCTTAAGTAAAATGATGGTCAATTATGATTTCAATATTTCAAGGCGAATCTTTACTCAAACTTTTCAATCCTTTCACTAGAGTCATAATAGATTTTCCAACCTATTTTAATTATTTTACAAGTATCGGATTCTCATCATATCCTACCTCTTCGGACTTTCTAATAGTTAGCATTTTATCCCTTAGATAAAGAAATTGCTTATTTCCAATTTTGTGATACATCTTGGACGTATTATACATTTTCAAACGAAAACAATCGATTTCAAATTGGAATCAGCAGTCCTGTTTACATTCAGAGATGCTTTTACATTCTTGATATAAATGGTAATCATGGATCATTTGCATTAATAGAGGGAGAAGAAAATCGGCAAGTTTATAGTCAGCCACCTCAACTATGCTTTAATACATTTTATTCATATCACCTAGTTGAGTGTGAAGGTCAACTTATAGCAATATTTATCAAGTGTCTTGGATTATGCGTTCAAGTTTTTAAGTTTAATATTTAGAAGCCTAAATAGGTAGAAATTAAAAATCTTGTAGAATATAGTTTGTTTATACGAAAGTCGTTATTTTCTACAAATATTGAGGGGTTGAAAAAAGAAATCGAATTTACATTTCACGACTTAAGGAAAGAAAATATTTTTTACCCACTTCTAACAAAATTACAAAACAGTGTCATGCTACTGGAACCTATAATGAGTCAATTTAAGACTTTTACAATACAACTGAATAATTAGATAGCTTTTGGCTTTAATTTATTATTTTTATATAGGTTTTATATTAAAATAGTATATTACTTATTACTAATTACTAATGGTTCTCTTCCGCTCATTTGTTGGTGTACATGTTCTCTTGCTTTTCTCATTTTTATTATTAATCTTTATTATTGCTATTATTATTTCTATTTTATTGTTATTTTATTTATTTTATTTTATTCTTTTTTTTATTAGCGAGCTATCCGTCATGCTCGACCCACCTGACTCAAAAATCAGGCGGCTTGGACAATGTTTTTCAAAAAAAAAATCTAAATTGGGACGGGTAATACCTGCTCGCCAAGATATATGGCTGGGTAGAGACACCAGAAAAATACTTGCGAGTATATCCGCTCACCCGCTTAATTTAATATATTAATTATTAAATGATTAGTTCTATTGAGTAATATACTAATTTAGTAGTACTGTTTTGGATTATAGACTTTAAAGTAATACATACCCATACGACCCAAGTTTAGTACCCATAGACTAGTATATCCGACCATATTAATTAACCCAAATCCTTACTATAGAGCGTCTATAGCACAGATGGGTAAATATGTATCAATCCATTTGTTAAATGTTTTTTATTTTTTAGTTTTTTATTTGCTATATTACAGAGGATTGTACCATTGCTATAAAACAATAATTTAAAAATTTGTATGTTTTCTAAATTTTTGTGACTAATCTTCTATTTTTATTCCGCCAAACTTCCCAAAGTTGGTATGTATCAAAATTTTTTTTGTATTAATAGATAAATTCGAACAAAAGATAAAGCAATTATGGAAAAAGATGACAAAGACCATATTAAAGAAGTCTAAGAAAATAAAAAAGAAATCAAAACAATATTATCTTGGGCTTGTTCCGATTGCAGGAAAGTGTGTGATAATATGTCGGATTTAACCATACATAAATCAAAATATCACTCACTCAAAGTAAAAATAAATAGATAAATAAATGAATAATATATCTCTTTCCGTAAATCAAAGTTTTGTTTGTTTTCCAAACTTTTGTGGCCCATATTTTATTTTTATTCTGAAAACGTCTTGATAGTGTATTTTTTATTCATTCTTTTTCCTTGTTTATAAAACCATTTCAATTTAATTATGTTTAAGTTATTGTTAATATTATATCAAGTTTTGGATTTCTCTCTAATTTGTAAGTTATTGGATTTATTTCTAATGTTTATGTTTATGTTTATACTAGTATAGAAACCCGTGCAATGCACGGATTTTTTAATACGTTGATATTTTAGTAAAATTTTATACGAACAAAAATATTAAATGAAGGTGCGTAATAAATTATTTACATACATACACTGTAATTAAAAAAAGAATTAAAAAAAGAAAACTCAACCCATATATTATATAGTATATTTAATATTTAATTACTTGTCAAAATTACTACAATTACAGGTCAAACTCCTGGCATATATTATATTGAAAAATTATGGCTGGTTAAAATGACTATATTTACTGTTAATTAATGCCATAAATATAATTGAAAATAATCAATATGCGATTATGCTATGATTGCCATACATATATTAATTTCTAATCAAAATAATTTTAATTACTGTCCATTATACTTAAAGCTGATTTTTATTTTTTGTAAATAAAAATTATATCGTTTTATAACCTGATTTTATTTAGTATATTATATTATACTTAAAGCTGATTTTTATGTTTGTAAATAAAAATATATCGTTTAGAACCTGATTTTATTTAGTATATTATTTAGTATATTATATAGTATATTGAAAATAATGGCTAGTTAAAATCACTATATTTACTGTTAATGCCATATATATTGTTAATGCCATAAATATAATAGAACCTGATTTTATTTAGTATATTATTTAGTATATTATATTATACTTAAAGCTGATTTTTATGTTTGTAAATAAAAATCATATCGTTTAGAACCTAATTTTATTTAGTATATCATTTAGTATATTGTATAGTATATAGTATATTGAAAATAATGGCTGGTTAAAATCACTATATTTACTGTTAATGCCATAAATATAATTGAAAATATAAATATATATATTGTATTGAAAATAATCATTATGCGATTATGTTATGATTGTCTGAATATATTAATTTCTAGTCATACTCATTATTATTGGTCAAAACTCATTCCATAAATATAAATCAATCAATTAGTAGGTTGCTGCCATAAATATAAGCACTCCTACCCAATAGAATAATTACACGTGTCAAGCTCTCCTTCATTCAAATCATTCTATCACTATACAGTAAAATTAATGTATTGTATGATAGTGTTTATCAAATTTTCAACTTTACCTACATTAAAAATAATAGTGGAATCTGATCCAAATGCGAAATTGAAAATTTTTGATTTGTCAAACAATAATTTGAGTCAATTTTAAATTTTCGAATGAAATCATCATTTCCAAACATGACATTAATTTATTTACAATCATGATTTTTATTAGTGAGTAATTTTTTTATGTTAGGACATTAGATGTGAACCCTAATATTTATATGATTAGTTCGAGTCGAGTTCCATCAGTCTCGGGTTGTTATCGGTTAAAAGTTGGTTTGGTTTTATCGGGTATTGATAGGGTTTGGGTATTTTTTCATGTAGAATTTCACTACGAGTTGCTAATTACTATCATCAAGTCAATGTTACATAAAAAAAATAAAAGAAAAAGTTAAAAGTTAAAAGCTTTGGATGATTTTGGATGGAAAAAATTAAAAATTGTATCGGTTGTAAGACGCTCAATAAAACAAGAATACTATTAATAATCAAAAAAATTTAGGGTACCATTGATAAACTGCAAAAACTTAGGGGTACCATTAAAAATTCTCTAACAATACTTATCCGATACCGTTACTAAGTCCAGAAAATGAGATACCAGACATGCTCTTAGTGATTATTAGTTAGTCTTGCCATGTTAATCAATTAAAATGCGAAAGTTGAAATTGAAAAAACCTATTTAATTCGACTTTCTTTGGTGAACCAATTTAACAAAGTATCAAAATTGTAATTTTTGTTAAAATAATGATATGCTATTAGTGTGAAATTCCATTGTCCTAGACTTTAATTTTAGGAAAAATTACCTAGAATAATCCAATCTTTTAGTGATTTTCCTACAATAATCCCACCTTTTGATTAACCACCAATAATCCAAACTTTGAAGTCAATTGTCCAGCAACATATAGTCTCTAATTTAACTTGTGATAAGAGGTAAAGTAAAAAAAAAAAAAGAAAAATTAAAATATTAAAAAGTAGAACCTATCACTTCCTCACCTTGCAAACTACCCACCATCCCAACAGGGCAACACCACCTTTCTTTCCTGATCGTCCACCAATAACCGACAAACAACTCTCAACTTTCCCTCTTTTTCATTCTCAACAGCCACCACGGACGAACACCTACTCCGTTCAGTATGACATCATATAAAAATTATTTTGAAAAAGCACCGGCATATTAGATTGATTTATAGATTTGATTTAACTAGTGTACCTAAATGAAGCGTGAATTTTGCTATATTAAATTGCTTCGTATTAATCTTCATTGGGAAAATATGTGTTTTATGACTATATTTGTTTTCAATTCTTTTTGGAAATTTCCTTTAAGAGATAAACTTGATATCTACCTTTTAATTTTTGCTACTTTGAGAATTAACCTGGGAAATCTTAGTTTTCCATGGCTGAAGTGAAAAGTGATTGAACATATATGGTTAAAGTGAGGTTGTTTGCTGCTGCTGCCTGCCTGCTAGGGCCGGTTAGTGTTGTAGTGGTCATAGTGGCCGGTCAGGGTGAGGAGAGGTCTCGCCGGTGAGGGAGTGACAATGGTGGTACGGTTGGGGGTTTGATATTTCTTTATTTATTTTTTATTTTTAGATCTGTTTTTTATTTATAATGTAGTTTTTCTAATATTTTTTGCAAAATTACCTGTTAAATAGGTTATAGGTCACTTGGGTGCACTCATGGAAAACATCTCTTAAAGTTGGGATTATTTAGGATTAATCAAAAGTTGGGATTATTGTAGGAAAATGAGTAAAAGGTTGGATTATTCTTGGCAATTTTTCCTTAATTTTATTGATATTTGTAGATTTTTTAAATTGCAATCTAGAGTTAGAACAACTTATAAACATTTTGTTTCTAAATAGTTAATTGAACAAAACTAAATTTTAATCTTGTTTCTATGAGAATCGACCTGTAATTGTACTACAACACCCATACACTCGCGGTAAGTTTTTTGCGTCGAAGCCGGGAAAACATCGATTAATTTAATTTGGTTCAATTAATTTTGCTAAATTTTTATTTATTCGTGTATTTTTCTATATGATATGGCAAGTTTTATTTTCCTCAATTTGAACATGAAATATTTTGGAGATATTTACAAAGCTTGGTGATTTTGTTGGTGCCAATCATGGGATTGAACAATGGGCAATATATAAATACGTATATTATGCTTAAATTTTGAAACTAGAGAAATAGTATAGCCTATACGCAATAATGAATTTCAATGGCAATCACCTGAATATGACCATATTAGTCTTTTTTCTTTTTCTTAACTTCTATGTTTTGTCATTCGTGCCGCAATATGATTTTTATGGGAGTCAATTTGACATACTTTTCCATAGTTTCTGAAACTATTTACTAGTATGATCGAGCTGGAAAACCTTAAACATAGCAATTTCGATAGACAACTCGTTTTTTATAAATTATCATTTATTATTTTCTTAATTTTTATCTTATAGAGTAGATTTTTATCATAGTAGATGAATTGCCTAAAAATTGAAATACATATTCAACTTCGCTGTTAGTCTCTCTGAGGGACGTTAGGCCCAGTCCACCAAAGCTTACTTCCTACTGTTACTTCACTTTGTCTTTTATAGGCCAATCCAATAAGAGATGGTCCCTCCAAAAGACAGTGTCTCACAAGAATTTGTGTTAACCTCATATGTGTTCTAGTTGATGTGGAGCCAATTGAAGAATCAAAACAAAGCTTTTGGTTCGAAAAAAAGAAAAAAAGAAGACAACTATATAAATTCCCGATACATATAAAAAAAACAAAAAGAAAATCAGTCTCAATCCAGGCTCTAACCATTGCACAAACCCAAGAAAAGCTTATGGAAAATTTGTACGAAGCTTCGCTCGAATCTAAAAAAATGTCGACCAAGACTTGCCAATTCTAGCCCAGCCATTAGAAATCTCAAAAACAGCCTCTGGAAAAAGTTTGAGTGAAATTCGATCGAGATTCTACAGATTAGACCGAGTCGTTGAATTCTTGGATGCTATCAAATTGGGGGCAAAGTTTCTGTCAGCTACAATATGAAGTTTCGACCAAAATTCTTTCACTTCGATCGAATCTTCAAACTCCAAAAAATTACTGACTGCTTGAGGAGGAAGCGTCGCTTGAGATTTGTTCCACTTCGCAATAGAGACTGCAAATCTTGAATAATAATTAAAGAAACTCGCTCAATACATTGCACAATTTCAAACTTTTATTTAATTGATATTTATTGAATTTTTAAACTACAATCTAGGGTTAGAATAATTTATCCACATCTTGCCTCTTAAGTGGGTATTTTAACAAAACTGAATGTTAATCTTGCTTACCCGAGAATCGACTCGTAATCGTACACTTGCGGCATTAAAATAAAACCACAACAATGATGATTGTGAATGGCTTGAGGGTGCCCCTCCTTTCTTACACCCTGTTAACTTGGTAAGATACTCTTAACCATAGTGCAAAACAAGGCCGCAACGTATCGGAAAGGCCGCATTGGAAACGTTTTTAGAGAAACCGTTCCGATTTTTCCCGCATTGGAAAGGTGTAAATAACCGCATTTTAGGCCTGTTCAAGGGAAATCTCATTTTTTTGACCGATATTTGGCGATACAACAACCCGTTATCGTATTACCGTTGCTTTAACGCAATCGCGACCGTCCCGCATTTTTGCACTATGCTCTTAACACAAGTTGTCTGAACTTAATAAATAAGCTTTTATGTTTGGTGTTATATCATATGTTTTGTCCAATGAGGTAAACTCACAAATTAAAAAACGATTTCAAAAAAGTAAAGTACTAATGATAATACTCTTAACAAATTTCCCATTTGTACAAATTCAAATTACAACCAATGTGATATTTATAAAGACGAAAATAAGGAACTTCGTGCAATTAGAATTGGGAGTATGTAATAAGTTATTATTCTGTATCACTGACGATATTGGTAACAAATTAAACACTGGGGTTCGGTGTGTGAACTGTATTAAATCGTGTGTGAATTGTGTTAATTCGGGTGGTGTTTTCATGCATCTTTTGAGATGATTAGTGAAAAACAATGGTACCTTCGGGGATATCTAGGAGTGTAATTTGCACTGATCACAAATGTTACTGAATAATGCAGATTCCTGCATTAAAGATTTCAAAGTACTGAGATATTCGTCATTGATAATGGCATCTATGAATCCAAACCTCTGTTGATCATCATCATTTTCACTCGATTTGAATCTTCTGATCTACCTTGATTGTCATATATCCTAATTAGCAGTTCAAAGTTATGCTAGTTATCAGGTTCCAACTCAAAAAAGTGTCGAGCAGCAAGCTCAGCAGTTTCACAATCAGCGTGCAGGAAACAAGCATCTAACAAGGCTCCCCAAACTGTCGATCCAGCCTCAAACTCATATAATATCATATGCTTCATCAATCATTCCTGCCTTTCCGTAAAGATTACCAAACAAGCATAATGCTCCATGATCGGGGTAATTTCATACTTTTCTATAATTGATCAGAAGAAAAATTTTCCTTCGTTCACCAATCCTAACTATGCACAAGCTGGTAGCAGAGCCACAAATGTGATAGCATCAGGTGTTGCACCTGCCTCCTCCATCTGTTTAAAGTATGTCAATGCTCCAGGGTCATTTCGATGTGCAGAAATGATCGAATTCCACGAGACAATATCCTTTTCTGGCATTTGAGCAAACAACCATTGACATTGGTTCAGATGGTCATGGTTAGAGTAAAACGATCAAAGAGTTTGCGATAGGCAAGCTCTGATTTAGACCTCTACGAATAACCCATCCAAGCATTTGGGCTCCAATTATAAACACTTAAATTCTAGAGATAATTGTTGATGTTTTAACATAATCAGGCTCCAATCCAATTTTAACCATATTGTGGAAAATCTCCATTGCTTTGGCTAAAAGTCCATGGTGAATATACCCTAGAATCATTGAATTCCATGAAACCAAATGCTTAGAATGAATTGTGTCGAAAACATTCCTTGATTTCACTATATCACCACACTTAGCATACATGTCAACAAGTGCATTCAACACGTAAACATCATTACCAAATCCACAACGAACAACATGTCGATGAAGTTCCTCCCTAACACAAATCGATCCAATTCCAACACCCTCTTCTTCCATCTGAAAATACAGTGCAAGTGCATCCTCAAACATCCCGAACTCTGCATACCCAGAAATAAGAGAATTCCAAACAAAAGCCGACTCATCTCTATTAGGCATTTAATCGAACAGTTGGTGTGCTTCCTTATCACGGCCATTTGAAGCATACAATCTAAGCAATTTCGAGACGACCCTAACATTTTTACACAAAATTTTTGATGGTATCAAGCGATGTATTCGAATTCCATGCTCAATTGCCTTCAATTGAAAGCACATCTCAAGAAGGGAACAAAAGGTTTGAGTATCAACAGTTACTCCATGTTTGAGTGATGCTTCTTCAAGATCGC
This sequence comes from Amaranthus palmeri, assembly GCA_019776075.1. Classification (NCBI taxonomy): domain Eukaryota; kingdom Viridiplantae; phylum Streptophyta; class Magnoliopsida; order Caryophyllales; family Amaranthaceae; genus Amaranthus; species Amaranthus palmeri. The sequence goes on along the minus strand of JAAKBH010000108.1, from coordinate 49,637 downwards.
GAACAACTGCATCAAGAGCTTGGATTTTGGTTTGATTGTGCGGAACTTGGTTTATTGGGAGAAGAGGAGTCGAAATTGAAGCTGGAATTGAAAGATTATTGCCTTTATTGGGACTTATAAGAAGTTGATTACTAATACGTTTTTGTTTCTTAATTTTTCTGGGTTTCTTGAGTTTGTTTCAAAGAGATAAAGCTGACCCGACCTGCTAACCTGATTTGAAACCGACCCGAAATTAGCGGGTCTGGGTTTAGATTTTTTACCCAATTAATTAAATGGGTCAACCCGACCTGATCTGTTTATTAAATGGGTTAGGTTCAGGTTGAATTTTTAAACCCGAAAAATACCTGTTTAACCCATTTATTAAATGGGTCAATCAGGTCAGGTCAACCCATATTACCCAATATTAACCCATGAATATTTATAAAATAAATATATCTTATATTAAAAAAAACCCCAGCCCAAGCCCATAACAAACCCTAGCCGTTTCATTTTACCTAATAAATATATCTTATATTAAAAAAAACCCCAGCCCAAGCCCATAACAAACCCTAGCCGTTTCATTTTACCTTTTAATATAAATAGTCTTTTTGTTTTTTCCTTCCTCCTAATTCCTAAATCAGTAACCCTAGCCCGCCGTTTACCTCTTGTGTTCTTTCTCTTCTAGTTTCAGTAAAACCCTAGCCATTTACACCTTCCTCCTAATTCCTAAATCAGTAGAATTCAATGCCAAAATCTAAGGTAAGAACTAATCCCCTCCTCTTCTAGTTTCATTGTTCTTCTTTTGTTCTTCATTCGTTTTTGTTCGATTTTCATTGTTTATTGTTCGATTTTTGTTCTTCTAGTTTCATTGTTAGATTTTCGTTATTTGTTCTTCATTCTTTTTTTGTTCTTCTTCGTTCTTTGTTCTGATTATTCGTTTTGTGCTCTGTTTTTTTATTTTCGTTTTTTGTTCTGTTTATTAATTTATTATTTTCGTTCTGATTATTTTCGTTCTGATTTTTGTTTTGATTATTACGATTATTCGTTTTTGTTATATGTATAAGTCAGATTATTATTTTTGATTCTTCTGATTATTATTTTCATTGTTCGTATTCTTCTGATTCTTATTTTCATTGTTCTGTTCTTCTGATTAGATTATTATTTTCATTGTTCTGTTTCATTCTTATTTTCATTCTTCTGATTTTTGATTCTTATTTTCATTCTTCTGATTTTTGATTCTTATTTTCATTGTTCTCTTAAAAATTATTTATTGTTTGATAAATTATTTTTTGTTTGTTAATGAAGCAAAAATGGAGTCTCAATTAGACTAGCTATGTGGATTGGTGATGAAAATAAAAGTTGAAGAAGAAGAAGACATTTCTTGCCCAAGTCCAAGCCCAAGTCCTAGTCCAAGCTTCGATCAAGTATCTTCATCGGCTAGTTTATTTTAGACCAAGATGTTTGTAAAAACTTATTATGGTGCTTTATTTTAAACTACTTCATTTTAGACTACTTTATTTTAGACATTTCTTGACGGTCGAGTGTCGACGACTTTTGAAGACTTGATGTTTGTAAAAACTAATTATGATACTTTAATCTTTATGAATGATGGATTATGGATAGTTTATTATTAGCAGGTTAAATGGGTCAATTATGATGACCTGAACGTATGGGTCAAATGACCCAAATGAAATAGCAGGTTAAATGGGTAAATAGCGGGTTGACCCGATCTGCTACAGATCAGGTCGGGGTTTCAATTTTTGACCCAATTAAATAAATGGGTCAGGTTCAGGTCAATGGTCTAGTGACCCATTAATATATGACCCGAACCTGAAAACGACCCAACCTGATCTGTTTGCCACCCCTATCGAAGATATTAACATTTTGGGGGAATGGGAATAAAGCTTCGACCAAGAATGGAATAAGTTCGAGTGAGATTTTATGAGCTTTCTGTAGAAACACTTAGAGACAATGAACTGTAACAAGAGGGGGGGGTGAATTGTTACTTGCGCCTTTCGAGTGTTTTTAGCCCTTTTTATTGCGGAATTTGAATAACGAAAATACTCAAGACAATATAAAAGAAAACTATAAAGGAACACCAAGATTTAACGTGGGAAAAAGAACCACGACCCACTAGGGATTTCTCTTCTCTATTATTTTATGTAAATCACTTCTCTATTACATAAAATAATTTCTCCTACCCTTTCTCTTCTCTCTACTCTTTTTCTTCTCTCGGTAACTCCTTACCGTTTCTCTTCTCTCTACTCTTCTCTCTTCCCTTTAGACTTACCCAAGTCTAAATAACAAATTCTCTCAAATAAACCCTTTACAAGATTTATCTAAAATGGATGAATCAAACCAAGAATAGCACAAGGATTAAATCTTGAAATTAATTAGCAATTAAAATCAATCAAGATTTCCTCTTCTTGAATTCAGAAAACCTCACGAAATATTTTGGGCACAAATATTTTCGGAAAAATAATTTTCTCTCAATTGATCACCTTGGGAGCACACGAAAATATTAACATGATATTTTCTCCCAATGATCCATAGGAGCACTCAAATGATTTTACATGATTATTTCACTCCTTGTTGATCACCAAATGTGCCGGTTGTAGAAAAATCCTTTAAATAGATTTTTAGATCCAATTTAGCCATAATCCCATGATCAAAGATAGTGGGAGTTGAGGGCTAATTACGTGAGTGAGTGGTGAGGAAATTTGGTAGTTACTCCAAGTTTTCTTGTCTTTTAGCTAAAAATAGCTAAGACAATTTAAGAAAACTAATTTTAAGATCCTAATTTTAAGGAATACTTTTTGGAGTTAGTTATCTTAATTTCTTAATTAATTTCCTTGTGCATTCTAGACTAATTCACCCGTACAACAAAACTAAAAAAGAAAAATAAAAATTAAAAATTATTTTCCTAATTATTTTTGTTGACTCCTCCTCTGACCGTTGTCTGGGAACACTGCACTGTCTCCGATTGACCAATCTTCGAACTCTGACTTGATCTTGGAACAGTTACTAAGTAATCCCTTTTCAACGCTTAATGGTCCATCAACGACCCTTATAAAGATCGGATATTTGACCTATCAAAACAATCTCAAAGACAAAATAAGTTTGTTTATTAAAGTTTATGTTATCATCAAAACCAAATGGGCCAACAAATGCCCCCTTTTTGATGATGACAAACTTTATAAACAAACTTAATAAAATAGAGTAAAACAAATAAAGTGAACATGCTTGAGATTAACACATATTCAACTAAATCTAGTAAATTAAATCGTTACAAGTAATTTACTAAACTCTTATGTAAACATATTACTCTAATAAATAAATTTTAAAACTTTTTCCAAATCATGTGGTTAAACATGACTTAAGATTTTTAAATTTAAAACAAAACAAAATATAAATATAACTAACAAAGCATAACTTAAGAAAATTAACTAAGAAACGAAAAAAGATAAAATAAGACGCACAACAATTTAAATAACTCAAAATATCATGAGCTTTGAGAATCAAAGTGATATTTAAATCATATCAAACAACATATAATCAAATTATCCATAAGTACTCCCATGATGATCATTTCATAAGACAAGTAATTCACTTCATATGAAGTGTAAGAATATCAAAACAGTAAGTCAACAAATTGTTACTCTTCCATTAAGTATATAGAACAAATTAAAGTTTTAAGAATATGCTAAACTTCTTAAAGACTTAGAAGGTTTTAGAACAAAACAGAGAATCAATAATCAGTTTAGTTTAGAACTTAGAACATTTAGAATTTAAGACAAAGAATGAATCAATTATCAAGTTTAAGTAGAAACATAAGCAATCACAAGCATTCATTTAAGTTTGTTTGCTACTCTTCCCCCTTTTGGCCTCAATCAAAAAGTAGGGGTGTGAATCAATCCACAGCTCTAAGGCAAGCATTAGACAAATTAAGATAGTAAGCAGCAAACTAAGAAAATAAATGCCAAACATAAACCAAAAAAGCACGCATATAAACATTATAGACCATGAGAATAGAAAATAAAGGATGATATATAAAAAGATAAAATGTCGTGGGTTAGATAGTAGCATAAACGAAATATAAATTGTTTTTGTACCCCAGCTTGGTACATAAAAAGCAAAAAAGAATATTGTTTAAGAAATTACATATGAATGGGCCAACCAAACATTAAATTTTTAAATGAAAACAGAAGCAGGAGGGATCAGGCAGCAGGCTCCTCATCAACAAATTCTGTTTGCACCTCCACTGTGTCAAGCTTCGCACCAAGACGTGTTTCCATGTCGGTGAGTTGCTCAGCAATAGTAGATAAAGAGGCACGAACTTCACTCTGAAATGCAATGAGTTGAGACTGCAAGGAATCAAATTTTCCATGGATAAGGTCAATTGGAGTTGGAGGAAAGAGTGAGTCATCCCTATCAAAACCAGTGGGTGTAGGTGAAGTGGGAATTGGTGATGGTGGTGATGATGGAATGTCAACTGGTGTGGGTGAGTCTGGTTTTGGTGATGGTGGGGTTGGAGAAGTAATGTCATCATGTTGGCTCGAGGAACTTTTGGAAGCCAACCTCTTGCTCTTTCGTGGTGTGAGCACAGAAGGTTTCTTGATATTCTTAAGAGGCACATGAAGGTCCTCATCATCTTCCTGTTCCTTTTCTCCCTCTCCCTCAACCTGTTCCCCCTCACTTACAGCATCCTCATGTTCCCTATCAGTTTCTGCCTCAACAGTGGCAGTGGGAACATCCTCCTGATCTTCATTTTCTTCTTCCTTTACTTCCTCCTCCTCTTCTTTTTCTACTTTCTCCTCCTCTTCTTCATCAGAACTTACTTCAACCTCCTCAACGGCATGCTCTAGAATCCCCTTTTCATTCAATTGGAGGTGCAAATTGGTAAGGCACCTCTCACTGATCTTATTATTAGCACTCATGGGAAATTCTAGCCCATCCGTTGGGACTCCAAACTTCTTAAAAATACAAGTTAATAAACCACCATAACCAACAATAAGTCCTTTTTCTATGCATTCGGACAAGTGTGATACCATTAATGAAGGAAAATTAATTTTAATGTGATTAGCCATGCAATAAATCAGTGTTGCATCTCGTAAATTTACTTCACTCCGCTTAGAATTGCGGGGTAAAATAAACCTACGGGCAATGTTGTAAAGAAGCTTGTGTAGTGGAGACAGAGACATATGACTAAACCTCCTTTTGTTTTCTTGACCAAGAAATTTTAAAACGGTCTTTTCTGTGATACCCGAAAAAAACAATCTTTGACCCAACATAATAAGTGTCAAAACCTACAGCAGGTACTCCAAACCATTCACCTAACATAAGACTATTAAACTCAATTTTAATCTCCTTCACAGTACTTGAACACACACCATTATCAATCGAAAAATTACTTATAAATTCTCGCATCAAATATGGATACATTGAATTGCAAGACAAGTCATACATAAGCACCTCCCATCCTTGATTACTCAAGATCGCATGCAATTGAGGGAAAGAAGTTGTTTCATACCAGTACTTGTCGAGTCCAAAACCAACGGACATCTCTTTGGAAATTTCTTCAGCACTATCAGGGTCCACTTGCTTGGCCCTTTTTACTGGTCGACTAGATGAAGTTCCTTTGGAGTGGGTTTTCTTTGTGCCTCCTTGCATGGTTTTAGGAGTGGTTGATCTTTGGCGTTTTTGAGAAGAGGATTGTGGAATTTCAGTGGGTGAAGGATGAATTACCTGTAAAGGCTCGGGTTGGATGAATTTAGGGCTTTTCCCTTTGCTCATTGATGATAATCTTGGCGATTTCATGGTTGTTATACAAAAAACTGCAAAAACTTAGGGGTACCATTAAAAATTCGTTGACAGTACTTATCCGATACCGTTACTAAGTCCAGAAAATGAGATACCAAACATGCTCTTAGTGATTAGTTAGTCTTGCCATGTTAATCAATTAAAATGCGAAAGTTGAGATTGAAAACACATATTTAATTCGACTTTCTTTGGTGAACCAATTTAACAAAGTATTAAAATTGTAATTTTTGTTAAAATAATCATATGCTATTAGCGGGAAATTCCATAATGCAATCTAGAGTTAGAACTACTTCTAAACATTTTGTTTCTAAAGTAGTTAATTGAACAAAACTAAATTTTAATCTTGTTTCCTTGAGAATCGACCTGTAATTGTACTATAACACCCGTACACTTGCAGTATTAAAATAAAACCCCAACAACTTTTTGGCATTGTTGCCGGGAAAGCATCGATTAATTCAATTTGGTTTAATTAATTTTGCTAAATTTTTATTTATTCGTGTATTTTTCTTTGTAATATGACAAGTTTTTATTTTCCTCAATTTGAACATGAAATATTTTGAAGGTATTTACAAAGCTTGGTCATTTTGTTGGTCTCAATCATGAGATTGAACAATGGGAAATATATAAGTACGTATATAATGGTTTAAATTTTGAATTTAGAGACATAGTATAGTCTATACGCAATAATGAATTTTAATGGCAATCACCTGAATATGACCATATCAGTCTTTTTTTCTTTTTCTTAACTTCTATGTTTTGTCATTGTGCCACAATATGATTTTTATGGGAGTTAATTTGACATACTTTTCCATAGTTTTACAAACTATTTACTAGTATTATCGAGCTGAAAAACCTTAAACATAGCAATTCTGATAGACAACTCGTTTTTTATAAATTATCATTTATTATTTTCTTAATTTTTATTTTATAGAGTAGATTTTTATTATAGTAGATGAATTGCCTAATTTTGAAATAGATATTTAACTTCGCAGCTAGTCTATTTGAAAGACGTCTCTCAGGCCCAGTCAACTAAAGCTTACTTCCTACTATTACTTCACTTTTTCTTTTATGGGCTAATCCAATAAGAGGTGGTCTCTCCAAAAAACAGTCTCTCACAAGAATTTGTGTTAGCCTCGTATGTGTTCTAGTTGATGTGGAGCCAATTGAAGAATCAAAACAAAGCTTTTGGTCAGAAAAAAAAAAGAAGACTACTAAATAAATTCCCGATATATATAAAAAAACAAAAAGAAAAATCAGTCTCAATCCAGGCTCCAGCCATTGCACAAACCCACGAAAAGCTTCTGGAAAATTTATACGAAGCTTCGCTCGAATGTAAAAAATGTCGACCAAGACTTGCTAATTCTAGCCCAGCCATTAGAAATCTCAAAAACAGCCTCTGGAAAAAGTTTGAGTGAAATTTGACCGAGATTCTACAGATTAAACCGAGTCGTTGAATTCTTGGATGCTATCAAATTGGGGGCAAAGTTTCTGTCAGCTACAATATGAAGTTTCGACCAAAATTCTTTCACTTCGATCGAATCTTCAAACTCCAAAAAATTACTGACTGCTTGAGGAGGAAGCGTCGCTTGAGATTTGTTCCACTTCGCAATAGAGACTGCAAATCTTGAATAATAATTGAAGAAACTCGCTCAGTACATTGCACAACTTCAAACTTTTATTTAATTGATATTTATTGAATTTTTAAGTTGCAATCCTGGGTTAGAATAATTTATGCACATCTTGCTTCTTAAGCGGGTAATTTAACAAAACTAAATGTTAATCTTGCTTACCCGAGAATCGACTCGTAATCGTACACTTGCGGCATTAAAATAAAACCACAACAATGATGATTGTGAATGGCTTGAGGGTGCCCCTCCTTTCTTACACCCTGTTAACTTGGTAAGATACTCTTAACCATAGTGCAAAACAAGGCTGCAACGTATCGGAAAGGCCGCGTTGGAAAGGTTTTTAGAGAAACCGTTCCGATTTTTCCCACATTGGAAAGGTGTAAAATAACCGCATTTTAGGCCTGTTCAAGGGAAATCTCATTTTTTTGACCGATATTTGGCGATACAACAACCCGTTACCGTATTACCGTTCCTTTAACGCAATCGCGACCGTTCCCGCATTTTTGCACTATGCTCTTAATACAAGTTGTCTGAACTAAATAAATAAGCTTTTATGTTTGGTGTTATACCATATGTTTTGTCCAATGAGGTAAACTCACAAATTAAAAAACGATTTCAAAAAGTAAAGTAGTATAATGATAATACTCTTAACAAATTTCCCATTTGTACAAATTCTAATTACAACCAATGTGATAGTTATAAATATGAAAATAAGGAAGTTCCTGCAATTAGAATTGGGAGTATGTAATAAGTTATTATTCTGTATCACTGACGATATTGGTAACAAATTAAACACTGGGGTTCGGTGTGTGAACTGTATTAAATCGTGTGTGAATTGTGTTAATTCGGGTGGTGTTTTCATGCATCTTTTGAGATAAATAGTGAAAAACAAGGGTGCTTTCGGAGATATATAGGAGTGTAATTTACACTGATCACAAATAGTGAATAGTGTAGATTCCTGCATTAAAGATTTCAAAGTACTGAGATATTCGTCATGGATCATGGCATCTATGAATCCAAACCTCTGCCGATCATTATCATTTTCAGTCGATTTGAATCTTCTGATCTACCTAGATTGTCATATATCCTAATTAGCAGTTCAAAGTTAGGCTCGTTATCAGGTTCCAACTCAAAAAGGTGTCGAGCAGCAAGCTCAGCAGTTTCACAATCAGCCTGCAGGAAACAAGCATGTCACAAGGCTCCCCGAACTATTGGTCCATCCTCAAACTCCATTTTGTTTGACATCATATCATATGCTTCATCAATAATTCCTGCCCTTCCGTAAAGATTAACCAAACAAGCATAATGCTCCATGATCGGGGTAATTTCATACTCTTCTATCATTGATGAGAAGAAAAATTTTCCTTCGTTCACCAATCCTAACTGTGCACAAGCTGATAGCAGAGCCACAAATGTGATAGCATCAAGTGTTGCACCTGTCTCCTCCATCTATTTAAAGTAGCTCCAGGGTCGTTTCGATGTGCAGAAATGATCGAATTCCACGAGACAATATCCTTTTCTGGCATTTGAGCAAACAGCCATTGACATTGATCCAGATGGTCGTGGTTAGAGTAGAAAACGATCAAAGAGTTTGCGATAGGCAAGCTGTGATTTAGACCTCTACGAATAACCCATTCGTGTATTTGGGCTCCAATTATAAACACTGAAATTCTAGAAATAATTGTTGATATTGTAACATGATCAGCCTCCAATCCAGTTTTAACCATATTGTGGAAAATCTCCATTGCTTTGGCTAAAAGTCCATGGTGAAGATACCCTAGAATCATTGAATTCCATGAAACCAAATCCTTAGAACAAATTGTGTCGAAAACATTCCTAGATTTCACTATATCACCACATTTAGCATAATACATGGGTTTAAAATCTATTTTCTCAAATATGTTCTTCTCAAATAAATCTCATCATGAGACGGTTTAACTATGGGCTAATCTAATATTTATTTTCTTAAATGTTGGGATGAGTTATCCCACACCGACAAATTGAAAATGGTGTGCACATTTTAGAGACCTTCTTCCCATTGCCATATAGTTTTGGGATGGCATATATCTCCTTGGATTTTGAAGTGTGTGCACCTCGTGATTTCCCGATAATTGCTAACATTCACAATAAGTCCAGCCTTATTTAACATAAAAGATTAATGATAAAAACATTTAATTTTTAGTTATTTGTTGTGTAAGTTTAACTTACTTAATTTAAATATAAATGATTTGGGTTGCTTGTATGGCCCGTTTCACGATTAGACAGTCCCATACTCCCACATAAGACTTGTTGTTTATCCAACTTTTTTCAAAAAAATTTTTAACAGCAAAATAACCAAACAAATTAAAAGAACCAATCAAAAAGTAATTTATCAAATACCCCTTTAAATTGCTTGTATGACCGGTCTCACGATTAGACAGTCTCATACAAAACTTGTTGTTTATCAAAAATTTTTTAAAAAAATTTATTACCAACAAAATAACCAAACAAATTAAAAAACTAATTAAAAACTAGTTTACCAAATACGCCCTCTTATAATCAACTTTAGCTTATAAATTTAGTTTTTGAAATTAAGTAAAGACTACTAGACTAGGGATGAACTTATATTACTTTGAAGATTGTGATGAGTGATCGTCTAAGCGAGTTAGAACAATCAATTGCACCAAATACCAAAGATTAGAGATCCTATTTGAAGTGAATTAGGAAAAATTAGGAAAAACAGAAACTTTAATTGTAATCGGTGCAAATTTTAATGTTTGATTTTATGTTCTTATTATTATATTTTAAAAGCTTTACTTTAATATTTAAACTGTTTAAGTTTTGTAGTTGTTATTTTGTTTGAAAAGATTCAATCCTTTAAATCAGAGCCGTCTCGTTCATTTTTGGGCCCCAGAGCAAAAAATAAAAATGGGTCCTTAAAAACTTAAGACATAACGCATAATATAATACATCTTTTGTTTTTTATTGTTAATATTTAATCTAGTTTACAAAAAAAACACTAAAAACTCATATTATTTAGCAAAAAATTGTAAGTTATATATAAATTTGATTCAAATTAATATCACTTATATACGTAAAAATAAGTTTTTTGGGCCCTAAAAAACACGGGGCCCTGGTTTAAATAAATTGTAAAATATTGTATTGCTTTTAATTATGATTGATTTAAGTAATTGACATAAATTTAAATAAATCTACTATTTAATAACAAATTTACACTTAGTTTTTTTTTTAAATGCGGTATTTATATAATATATATCAAGCAGAGCTAAAGATACAGAGTTTTGAAGGAAGGAATATATATAGATAGTCTTGTCTAACGAACTCAAATTTCATCTTGCCATCATATTTGCAACGGTGTTACCACTACGACAAATCACACCATCATATAATGTTGCAGATGGTTACATTAGTCACAATCCTCTTGGCTTTAGAAAGCTTCCACTTTTTTGAGCATAAGTCCTTAAAGGTGCCTACTCCAAGGACCAAGTATGTCCTAGCCATTTTTGAATGGCTACAAGACACATTTTGCTATATTGACACTCGAAGAGTAGGTGGTTGATCGATTCAGATGCTGCATTGCATAAGGGGCTTGTGTTGAATGATGTGGAGGAGTGATTCAATCATCTTCATTATAAGAGTCTTCACTTGAAGACTCATTATCAGAAGACTCTACTTCAAACCAAAAACCACTTATTTGAATGTTTGGGATGTGCTGAATGTAAGGCCAGTCCTCTCCTTCTGGATCTTTTTGGCATCTTCTCGTTAGGCTCTCTAAACAAGGCTCCACATGAAGTTTTTTGAGAGAAGTGAGTTTGGACATCCAATTCGGCATTGCTTTCAGTCTTATGCAATTTCTGATTTCAAGGTTTTGGAGAGCAGGCAAGAACTGCATCCAGTTAGGCAACTTCACCATCTTTTTGAGAGATCCCAACTTCAAAGTCTGAAGAGAGGGAAGAAATATGGATGGAAATGTCATGATCCCTATATCAACGCCATTACTATCCTAATTTCCCTCTTTTTCTTTAGATAATGTAAGATCATCACAATTTTCTATCTGTAATCTCTCCAAAGCAACGAGATGTTCCAATCCTCCATCTACAACACTCCTCAAGTTGGAACAACTTTTAATACTCAGAATTCGAAGAGAAGCAGAACAACCACAGAACACATTTTCAGCTTCTCCCAATTTCTTCACCTTACGATCAAAATTTATTTTTAGGATTTCAAGGCGTTGAAAAGCTTCCATGGCACGTGAATTCAACCATACCACATTGTTTGTTTTCACTTCTCTTAATTTTGGAGATTCCAAAACAAACACTTCTTTAGATTTTCTATCATCTATTTCTGTTTTTATTATCCCTCTCAATCTTTCACTAAAATTCTTTAATGACAACATCTCTAGCCTAGGACACAGTGGAAAACATGTCAGCTCCGGGCAATTATTTATCTCTAATCGCTTTAAACGAGGAAGACAGAGTAGTATATGCAATTGTGAGTTGTTATCATCCACCCCTATTACCCCTCGTCTCCTCCACCCTTTCAACTTTGGTAGATCTTCTAACACGAGTTTTTCAAGGGATGGGAGGAATGATCCTTCTTCTACACTTTCAAAGGTTTCAAAGTACTCCAACGCAAGACATTTAGAAAGCGTAAGAACCACCAGGTTTGGGAGATGAGATGTCCACTCTGGCATTCTCTTAGCATGATAATATTTCACCTTACAACTGTGAAGACTACACGATGGGTGCAGATCTTCCATCAATTTAAATGCTTCATCATTATCCAATAATATACTATTATGACGCCTCTCATCATCATCCCATAATATACTATCATAATGCCCCTCATCAAAAATAATGTCAATGTGATTTAGATGTTTCTTATCCCTCAAATAAAATCCTCTTCTCCTCCGACCTTCTTTAGCAAAATTCTTATACTCTTTAGGCCACATAATCATAATCCTCATATCATCTCTGAGATTTTTAATAGACATCAACTCTTCTAACCCCACAAACCATTTCATCCAATTACTTGAACAACTTTCTTCAACACCCACTATAAAATTACTCAATCTGCTAAGACAAGTCAATTTGTCCATGCCCCAAGGCATATACTGCAATATCATACAACCTGATATATCTAAGACTCTAAGTTTGACCAAGCTACTCAAATCTTTTGGTAGCTCGTACAAAAAAAAAACATTTATGTAAAACTAAGGTTTCTAGATTACATAATTTTGTTATTGACTTTGGAAGCTCTGCTAATCTAAGGTTGTTTGACAGATCTAAATATCGTAGATGGAATAAGTTACCTATGGAGTCCGACAAACATTTATCTCTTAATCCTACCAATTTTAATACCCTTAGGTACTTACAACTTTCCACTAATTTAACCACAAAAAATTTATCGACGTTTAATTCTCCATAATCGCTCTCATAAGTATTAAGGTACGAACGAACATGAGTGTTGAATAAAGGAAAATTTTCATATTTTATGTTTCTAGAAATTGAGAAATGGCGGACTCTTTTATCAAGGTTGCTACTCATGGTAGTTGATGCAAGAATCTCCTTACATGAGACACCTTGAGCAACGTCATGCAAAAGATCATGTATCTTCACTGAGCATACCTTACCCGTCTCATCATCTTTTTGTATATCTTGGAAAAAACACCTATTCAACAAAATCAAAAAATGTTCCTCACCTGCTTCTTCAATGCTCTGGCCTTCATCTGGAACAATATAGTTATGTGCAATCCAAAGGCTTATTAGCAGATCCTTTCGCATTCTATAATCCTTCGGAAAAACAGCGCAATAACTAAAACAATTTTTTATTGAAAATGGAAGATGTTGATAACTTAGCTTCAATATATGTGTGATACCATTGTCATTGCCCATGTTGGTCACGCCGACTTCTTGAACTATTTGCCACTTCCTCTTGTCTTGACCATATACAAGACTTCCTGCTACTCGTAAGGCGAGAGGTACTCCACCACATGCTTCAACAATTTTTTGCCCTATTTCGACCAACTCATCATCATGAAGGTTCGAGTGCTCTGAACCAAATGCTATCTTTTCGAATAAGATCCATGACTCTTTCTTCGCCAAACCTTGGAGCTTGTACATTGAGCCACATCCGACGAATTTTGCAGTCACTTCTGAACGCGTAGTGACCGCAATCCAGCTTCCCCTTTGACCCACATTCAACAATCTTACAAGATGAATCCATTGATCAGAATCCTCTGTCCATACATCATCTAAAACAAGCAAGTACCTTTTAGATGATAATTTGTTTTGAAGTTGACTTTGCACGATTTTCTCAAAGGATTTTTCATGATTCTCATCAGTAATTAGAGTTAGAATCTTACGAAGAATATCAGCAATGTTCAATTGTTTCTGATCTTGATCAGAAACACAATGCCACAACCTCAAAGAAAATGCACTTTCAACCCTTTTATCATTGTACACAAGTTGTGCAAGAGCAGTTTTGCCTAATCCTCCCATACCCACAATAGGAAGGAAAGAAAGATCACTTTGAATATCATAATCAAGCAACTTACCAACAATATGCTCCAAGTCGGCTTCTCTGCCCACAATATCAGCTACATCCACATAAGAACATGTCTCTCGATTTCTATTCTTAATAGGCTCAAGATTAAACTCCATCATAGATGATATCTTATCAGCAAAAGAACTCAAGTTCTTCCCTATCTTCTCGACCTCTTTAGACATCTTGTAAGCGAGGACTAAAGGGTTCGAACAAGAAAGGAAGAGCCTCATCTTCTTGGATATTGTACCATCAGCCTTGATATGCTGCTTTTGCTCGACAAGAGTGATAAACTCATCGAGCAAATCATCGGCTTCAAAGACAACATCCTTGAGATTCTCAATCCATAGTTGAACTACATAGGAGAGCTCCTGCTTGGCTTCAGCATTAAGAAGCACGTTTTTGATTTTGTTGACAGTGTTTTGAAGCTCTTCAAGTTTGGATTCATAGCCATAGATCGAAAGGATATGTTTCAGTTCAGGACGTCGCAACGCTGAAGAAAGAGTATGAGTAATAGACAAGGTTGTTCCAACCACATCCATTATCAAATTTCAGGAAATTGAGTAACAGAACAGGAAGAGATAGAACAGACAAGCAAATACTTCTATGTTATGTGTTTGTTTTGTGAATAATGAATGGTAAACAACTTGTCTATTTAAAAGATTTTGATTTGTAATCAATAAGTAATTAGCAATAATCAAATAATCATTAATGTAAACACATCAGATACTGCATTATTAATATCATGTATTGATCATATGATAAATACACATCAGATCCCTAATTAGTACACTCACTTGATGACAATCTTAATAAAGTAATCATAAAAATTTAGGAAAAATTACCGAACAATATAAACTTTTGTTAATTTCCCTACAATAATACCAAGTATTAATTAACCACAAATAATACCAATTTAAAGGGGCATTTCCTAGAAAATCCCTGACAAGTTAAAAAATCAAACTATAGGTGATTATAATTGTAAATTAATTAATAAACTAAAGGTTGATATTATTCCAGTAAAATATCCCATACGTTGGTATTATTCATGGTTAATCAGTAGTAGGTATTATTGTAGGAAAAATAACAAAAGGTTGTATAATTCACAGTAAATTTTTTCCTAAAAAATAATAATGAATGAGGTCAAAAATTATATAAACACATGGTTTAAATTATTAATTTTATTATAATTAATAATATCATGTAAAAGACATCAGATCCGTAATTAGTGCAACCACTTGATCACAAACTTGATAAATAAAACTTTGGGCAGTACATGAAAAATATATGATTCTTGCCATATCAATAATATATTAGATATGCAGCAAAGTCAAAGATATGAAGCCTCATTTATTAACACATCTTCCAAGCCTGGTTATATCTTTTATTTATTTTAGATAATGAAATTTCAATTAAAATCATGAGTTTTTAACTTTTTTTATTTAATAGACAAAATGTTAATTATTTGAGTCTTATGTTTATTTCTATGAAAATAAGTGGATGGGCAATAATAACTTAAATTTTACAAAAACCTTTGTAAGAAGGTTGATTTGAGTCTTGTGTTAATTATTTGTGATTAGATGACAATTAAAGTGTTAAAGAAATTTAATCTTAAAGGTTAAAGTAACAAATTAAGATTACTTCCCTTTCCAAAAAAAAAAAAAAAAACAATTAAGATTACTAGAGTATGACACTATGACTAGCTGGTTATGAGGACAAAAGTGATGAAAATGAGCTATAATTGATGGATAAGCGTCATAAGCTATTGTATGCTATTTGATGTCTTAATGGGAACAAAAGCAGAGTCATCTCTATTAGGCAGTTCATCGAACAGTTGGTGTGCTTCCTCAACACGGCCATTTGAAGCATACAATCTAAGCAATTTCGAGACGACCCCAACACTTTTACACAAAATTTTTGATGGTATCAAGCGATGTATCCGAATTCCATGCTCAATTGCCTTCAATTGAAAGCACATCTCAAGAAGGGAACAAAAGGTTTGAGTATCAACAGTTACTCCATGTTTTAGAGAAGAGGAGTCGGAATTGAAGCTGGAAATGAAAGATTATTGCCTGTATTGGGACTTATAAGAAGTTGATTACTATTACGTTTTTGTTTCTTGGTTTTTCTGGGTTTCTTGAGTTTGTTACTAAGTGAAAAAATGGTGTGTAAAGAACAGAGATTTAGGCCTAAAGGATACGGATTACTTCTATAATCTATACTTGTGTATACTTGTAAGAATTGTACGACAATGAATTGTGAATTTTTATGATTGTAAAGGTATTCGCAAACTTCGCCCGAATCAATGAACGTTCGCTCGAGACTCACGCCCAAATCCAAAATCAGTTTCTGGAATAATATGTGTGAGAAGCTTCGACCGATATTTCACGGCTGCTACCGAATTGCAGGCTCCTAAAAGTTACTGTCAGCTGCCATTTGAAAATTCGTGCGAGATTATGTGGCTTTGACCGACTCCATTAATATTGCAAAAAGCTTCTCACAACACTCAAATAAACTTGTTAATTTCGCCCAAGATTAGTCATTTAGGGGAATAAAAGCTTCTGGAAAATTTTTGTTAAGTCTCGACCGAAGTTGCTAGAGTCTCGACGAAGAATGGAATGAATTCGAGTGAGATTTTTATGAACTTCGACAGAATTTATCAGCTGCAACACCTTCTAACTAGAGAGTCTTTATTCTCCACCACATTTAATTTCATTAGTGAACTTAAGTTGAAATTTAGTAATTAGTTAGTCTTGTTATGTTAATCAATCAAAACCCGAAAGTTGAAATTGTATAAAACTATTCAATTTGATTTAATTTGATTATCATTTCGAAGAGGAATTATTGAGTTTTATTAGTGAACTAATTTAACAAAGTAAATTCCAATTCTAGTTGAAATAATCATATGTTATTAGTTTGGAACTCTATTGTTCTAGACTTTATTATATTGATATTTATTTAAATTTTCTTTTACATCTAGAATTAAATTAAACAACCAACTTCAAAGATCTTATTTCTTGCGTAATTATTTGAACAAAACTGATCATTAATCTTGATTTCCTGAGAATCAAACCGTAATCATATTACAACAATTGTAAACTTACGGCATTACAATAAAACCCTAACAATGTCGGGCATTAGTGCACACTTTTCACTTACAGAAAACATTGCATGAAATTTAGCCTCCAAGATTTCATAAAAATTATGAGCCATATACAGAAGGAAAAATTAACAGTAATAATCTAAAATTTTGCTCATCCGCTGTGAATAATTCAACCTTTTGATTATTTTCTAATAATCCAATGTTTTCCCTTTTAGAAAATAATCCAAAGGTGTGATTATTCATAACGGATGAGTGAAAGGTTAGATTGTTTAAGTCAATTTTTCAGAGATAAAGTCCACTAAATAATTTATTTCCAATGACTACTAAAATTTTTCATGCAAAACATGTCTACTACTCTATTTTAGATCTTGAACATATGTTTGAACGTGTGATTTATTTGAAGCCACTCAAACTTAATTAAGAGATTTCAACTCTTCTAACCCAAAATATCATTCCTTACAGCTTGAACAATTCTCATTACCACCAACTATAAAATCACTAAATGGGAATGAATCGCGTTAATGGGAATGAAAAATTAGTGTAATTTTGGTTGAAAAATCTCTTAGCTTCCTTGATGGTCATGCTTGACAACCTTCTATCATCTCATTTTATTTATAAAATTCATTCCAATGCATTACCAATGAGAGAAGTGATATTAGGTGGTAATGAAAATTTGTGAACAAAAATTTTTTTTTGTGATCAAAGTTTCATTACCATAGGAATGACATGAAAGTTTTGATGAAATTTTACACTATAAATCATTTCCATTACCACCATTTAGTACCACTAACCAAACGGGCCCTAAGTTTATAAAGACAAGTCAACTTATCCATGCCCTTACGCATATACTTCAATTTGAAACAACTTGATGTATCTAAGACTCGAAGTTTGACTAAGCTACTCAAATCTTAGTATATTGAAGATTTTTTTTTAAAAAAATAATAATTAATTAATGGATTAAAAAGTCATAAGACATCTACATTAAAATTATTAAATAACAATCTATCTATATAAATGAACCATCATCATTGTACAAGTGGCGGATGCAGGATTCCAACTTTCTAGGAGATTATAATCAATATATGTCATCTTCCCCTCAAATATGGCGACAATCCAAAAGATAAATTCCCTCCAATTCTTTTTTATTGTTCACATTTGGTTGGGCACGCATATTAATAAAGTGGTAGTTGGGGTATTTTTAAATGATTATAATAATTGTAAATGTGGTAGTTTGGGCATTTAAGTGATTATAATAATTGTAAAGGTGGTGGTTGGGGTATTTTAAATTATATATAAGTGGAAGTATTATGGTTTTTACTTGTGTGAACATAAGATATTTCGGTAAAAAATCTTTGCCAAAAATGAAAAGTAACTAACAAAATAAGAAAAGTGGACAGTAAATAAGAAACGGGGGGAGTATTAAAATTCAAAGCTACAACAAAATATAGTCTAACATAATGAAGTTCAAGTTTATTATAATAAAAGTCCAACAAAATAAAATACAGAATAAAAAATTACAAACCATAAAATATCGATCACAAATTAAAAAGAAAAAGAAAAAATGAAAGTCAAACCAATCCAACAAGAGAAAAAAAACTCAAAATACAAAAATAAATAGCCGAATGAACGTAGTACTTCAAATCATTGTATTGTTCAGCGATATACTTTAGTCTGTTCCCCTTAATTAACACCCCTTGGAGGTAAGCACATGAATCTGGTAGACAGTGCCCATAGGCTATGCAATTTGAATAAACAATTCAAATATCACAATGTACGTACTTAGTTAGGGCAAGCGGAGTACAGATCGATCCGATAAGTTATTTAAATTCCCTTTATTTTATGTTCCATCGAAATATATTGCACCTTACACGTGTTTATAATCAACTCGATCTAAATGTAGTTACTAATTTTTTGATAATAATTAAGAAAATGCTAGCAAATTAATTTGTAGTTATGTTTAAAATAATGTTACAATTAATTAAATAGATGAGGAGATTAGCTAGGTGATTCTTTGATATTGATGTATCTTTGAGCTAAAATTTTGCAATTTACTATTTCGCTCGAAAATAGGATTTGTGTGATGAAATGTATAGACAATTTGTTATTGGGTCAATCACCCACTATCTACTTGGGCCATACTCTGAAGCCCAAAACTACTAATGTGTACGAAATTACTAAAAAGCCCTTGGGGCTATCTGCTCCATCCATTTCTCTACTATAAATACCTCACTATTCATCCTTAAAAGGGTATGTTTTTCTCTCCTATATTACACAAACAATTCCTAATTACAATTTATTCAAACACGTCAACTGACTTGAGCGTCGGAGAGGCTTTCCGGGAAACGCCCCCGGACAAGCTCACTCTGTTCGTTTTGCAGATACATAATACTCAGCCTCCATAGTAGCCGAAAACTCGACCTTCCAGTCAGGGAGACATTGACTCGATTTCTACGCAGAAACATTTGGCGCCGTCTGTGGGGAGAGACAAGCACCTTCTTTTTTACTCACACTTCCACAACCAGCCATGAACTCTAAAAGAAACACAAGAGCCAACACTAGGCAATCCGAACACCATTCTGGTCATTCCGTCCACGATCAGTATCCTGCACCATTGCCGAACTTTGTCACAAGGCAAGATCTCGATGATTTCGCCGCTACCATAACATCTCGTTTTCAAGAATCACTTCAACAGGCTGTGAGGACTCTACCTACCATCCTTCAACCACAGCAGCAAAATCTACTTCATTCTGCCCAAAGGCATGGAGTGCCGAATGCCACTTATCAAAGAGAGGCCCCTGACTTTTGGGTAGAAGGCATAGCTGATAGTCAGAAATCACCCCTGCAAGGTAACTCTGACCCTATGGGACAACCTACGTAGGGCATGCCGAATCCGACACAACATAATAGCCGATTACCCCAAGAACCTACTCGGCCAGCTCTCAGCCGTGTCCGGGAACAAGCGCCTAGCCGGATGCCTGAACAATCGGGGAGTTCGAGGTTCGATGCCCGTCAGATCATCAATAGAAGGAAGAAAGAATAAGATGTCAGAACTCATCTTAATTCCCGAAGACAGGGGAAAGATCTTGCTGAAGAGTCTTACCACAGCCTAGTCTATCAAGAGCGGTATGACTACGCCCAAGAAGGCTTTATTAGAGATGGATCAGATTTGGCTCCTACCATCTTCAAGACACCTCTATCGGCACGTATACTTGCTATTCCTAACCGGAACAAAGTCAAAGTTCCTGCCATTAAGTCATTCGACGGGTCGAAAGATCCCAGTGAACATGTAGCATCTTATCGGGCGCACATGGCCGTGAGTACCACGTGCGAAGCTATGCTCTGTAAGTTCTTTCCCACAACTTTGTCCGGGTTAGCATTGAATTGGTACACTACTTTACCCCCGGGAAGTGTGGATAGCTTCGCGGCGCTTGAGGCTCTATTCTTGATCACTTTGTTGCATCAAAAAGGTAGAGGAAGTCAAACTTACATTTGATGTCGGTCATTCAGAAGGAGGGGGAGACCGTGGCTGAGTACATACAAAGGTTTCATGAAGAAGTACTATCCATACCGAGGGCTAATGATGCTACGACGGTCCCTGCCCTCATTAATGGGATTAAAACACCTAAGTTAAAATGGAAGTTGTTGGAGCATGACATCACCACATACACGGAAGCCATGGAAATTGTCCAAAGGTTCATCCGTGCCTCCGACATATGCACGCCCCTGGACTCGAGGAAGAAGAAGGAAAAGGTAGGAAGATCACAAGAAGCTACACCTAGCCGGCGAAATCAAGACAATTTTGGAAGAGAAAGGTTCAGGTCACCCATGGGACCTCCGAGGGAAGATACACGGAGACAGGCTCATGCCTACCCCGCCCTGGAAGCGAAGGGAAATACTAAATCTCGCTTTAACCGCAGCCAAAAGGATATTTTTTACTCGGTTAGAGATCAGTTGTCGACCCCGCCGCGGATTTCCACGTCTCAGGGACGAAGAAACAAGGATTATTGGTGTGACTACCACAAGGAACACGGACGCACCCTGTCTCAATGCCGAGAATTGAAGAAAATACTAGACAAAATGGCCGATGAAGGTCAATTGAATAGATTTCTAAAGCACGACGGGCGATCGAGAGAGAGAAGAGAAATCACTCGGCCCCGAAATGAGAGACGCGCTAATGACCATGAGCAGTCCGAAGCCACACAAGGAGTTATTCACATGATATCAGGAGGATATTCAGAGTTTTTCGTTAGTGTGATACCCCAAATTTAGCTTGAAAAGAGATTGATAGACTACTCATATCAACAAGTTGCATCTTCTTTTCTAGGGAGCCCATTTGCTAAGAACTCCACAGTTAAGCGTGCTTGGTGGGGAGCAATCTTAGGATGGGTGACCTCCTGGGAAGTTTCCCGGGTGCGCACGAGTGAGGCCAAAGTGCGCTGGAAAGACTTGTGTTGGTCTGTGGGGTCAGTCTACAGTCTCCATGAGTAGTCACCGGTGGTCCGAGGGGCCAGGGTGTTACAGTTAGTAATCGATCAGTGAAGTATAACGTTCATACATTGAATATGATGACCGCGGACACGAAGAAGACGGTCGATGGACCCAAGATGATATTTGGAGAAAGAAGTCAGGCAATATAGCACCCGCATTCGGACCCCATAGTCCTCACACTCAAAGTTGGGTTGATGAATGTGAAAAGAGTTTTGGTAGACACGGGCAGCACTGCCGATTTCATAACCAGGGACTGCTTAAAGCAGCTGAAATACGGCCCCGAACATCTGTAGAAACTTGATCGACCTTTGGTCGGTTTCGGAGGAAGTAGAGTCAGCCCAACCAGAATCATTGTGCTCCCCGTAAGGTTTGGAGAAAGAGGCAACGAAAGGACCTTGTCTGTCGGCTTCACAGTGGTAGACATAGTTTTTCCTTACAACATTATTATGGGCCTGCCTCTGATCAACAAGATCAAAGTCGTTTTCTCGTCCCACCAATTACTCATCCAATATAAAAAAGACGACTGTCAATTAGGGACCCTTCATAGGGATCAGAAGATAGCAAGAGAGTGTCAAGTTAATAGTCTTAAGATGGGGGCTGGAAGTGATAAGAGCCCCGAAAGTAAGAAAAGTAAGATCGTTCCGGAGTCAGTTATGCATGTGGTCGAAGACCACCAGAGGAGAACCACCCAACCTCAGCCTCTAGAGGGATACGAGGAAGTCGCCTTATGGGGTGAATAGAAAATTCGTCTAGGAAAGAATTTAGCCGGACTCGTGAGAGAAAACATCATCGGCGTGATTCAGCAATATCGTGATGTGTTCGCATACAAGGTAGAAGAGATGCCCAGTATACCCGCCGAAATAGCTTCACATCACCTGGACATCAAACTAGGATACAAGCCGGTGAAGCAGAAGTTAAGACATCAAGGCGTCGAACGAGCGTCCACCTCGAAAGAAGAAGTGAACAAATTGCTGAAGGCAGGGTTCATAAGAGAATGCAAGTACTCGGACTGGCTAGCTAATGTGGTCCTAGTAAAGAAGCTATCCGGAAAGTGGCGCATGTGTGTTGATTTCACCGACCTCAACAAGGCATGCCCCAAAGATGACTACCCTCTGCCCAAGATTGACAAGCTAGTAGATTCGACGGCAGGACATGCCCTGCTTAGCTTCATGGATGCAAACGCTGGGTATCACCGAATTCCCCTCGCCGTGAAGGACAGGCCTCACACTACCTTTATCACCCCTTCCGGGGTCTACTGCTACATGGTGATGCCATTCGGCCTAAAAAACGCCGGGGCGACCTACCAGCGCATGATCAACAAGGTGTTCAAAGAACAAATTGGGAAGAATCTGGAGGTATACGTGGACGATATGATAGCTAAAAGCAAGCGAGCCGAAGATCATGCCGAAGATCTCAGTGAAACCTTTGAGACCTTGTGGAAAAATAGAATGCGCCTAAACCCGGAGAAATGTGTGTTTGGAGTGACCTGGGGCAAGTGTTTGGGTTTCTTAGTGGACGAAAGAGGGATAGAAGCTAACCCCGACAAAATTCAGGCTATCTTATCAATGAAATCACCACGAACAGTTAAAGAAGTGCAACGCCTTACCGACTGTATTGCAGCTCTGAGCCGATTCATGTCCAAGTCAGCGGACATATGTCATTCTTTCTTCAAAACTTTGAAGCAACCAAGGTTCGTTTGGGATCGGGAAGCAGAAAAAGCCTTCCTCAAGTTGAAAGAACATTTGGCAGAAATGCCTAAGTTGGTGTCGCCCTTGCCGGGTGAAAGACTATATTTGTATGTCTCCGTCTCGGAATTTTCTTTAAGTGTCGTTTTGGTAGCAAAAAGGGATAAGCAACAGCTACCAGTATATTATGTTAGTCATGCGTACCGCGGGTCGGAAGCCCGGTACCCAGCCGTTGAAAAATCGATCTTTGCCTTGGTAATGTCGAGCAGGAAGTTAAAACCCTACTTCCAGTCTCACCCCATCACAGTTCGCACCTCCCAACCCATGAAGAAGGTGCTGGAAAGTAAGAAACAGTCATCCAGGATAGCCGATTGGGCCAACCAGTTGGCCGACTATGGCCTAGAATTTGAACCAAGAACGGCCATCAAGGCCCAAGCACTCGCAGATTTTATTTCTGAGCTGACAGGGTCATTGGAGCCCGTCTCCACGGAGGAGGATTGTAAACTATTCGTCGATGGGTCTTCGACACGGGATTGTGCAGGAGCTGGTTTACTCATCATCTCGCCTCACGGGGCCCGATTAGAGCATGCAGTACGTTTCGACTTCGTAGCCACCAACAACAAAGCCGAGTATGAGGCGCTCCTGTTGGGTCTCGGCATTTGCTTGGCCTCAGAGGCTAGAAAAGTCATTGCCCATACCGATTCCCAGTTGATAGCAGGTCAAGTAAGTGGGGAATTCGAAGCAAGAGATGATAATATGATGATGTACCTCGTCAAGGTTAAAGAGGTTATTAAGAAGTTTGACTCTGTCACCCTGAGTCACATTCCAAGATCAGAAAATGCCCAAGCCGACGCCCTATCAAGGTTGGCCAGTTCCGCCATCAGTAATGAGCCACACAACATTGTATGGGAAGTATTACCTAGTCCAAGCAATAACGCCTTTGTCAGAGGAGTCAATCGGACTAACTCATGGATGGACCCTTACATCTCCCTCCTCCGACATGGGGAAATGCCCGAAGACCCTGAAGTAGGGCTGATCCTTGTTAGGAAGCCGAAATATTTCGAATGGTTAAGAGGGCTTTGTACAAGAAATCTTATACCCATCCTCTGCTTAAGTGTGTGACCCCAACTGAGGGGGATTA
The DNA here is from genome assembly GCA_019776075.1 of Amaranthus palmeri. NCBI lineage: Eukaryota > Viridiplantae > Streptophyta > Magnoliopsida > Caryophyllales > Amaranthaceae > Amaranthus > Amaranthus palmeri. Next base: position 25,250 of record JAAKBH010000108.1, on the reverse strand, counting down.
CATATTAAGGGAGATCCACGAAAGGGCTTGTGGGATCCACTAGGAAATTCGGACACTTGTGGGTAAGGTCCTGAGAAGTGGGTATCACTGGCCGAGCATGAAAGCAGATGCTGAGAAGCTCGTGAAAACTTGTGAAAAATGCCAATTCTATGGTGAAGTGCCTCACCGGCCCTCCAACTATCTCTCTCCCATACAGGCCATCTTACCCTTTGATAGGTGGGGTATTGATTTGCTAGGTCCTTTTCCCCCGGCCAGTGGACAACGGCGATTCGTTCTGGTGGCGATAGACTACTTCACTAAGTACGTCGAGGCCGAGGCTTTAAGCTCTATCACCGATAAGCAAATTTGCCAATTCCTTTGGAGGAATATAATCACTCGTTACGGAGTGCCCCAGGTCATCATTTCTGACAACGGCAAACAGTTCAACAGTGCCGCCACAAGGGAATACTGCGCACGGTTTAACATCAACACCAGGTTCTCATCTGTTTTTCGGCCTCAGACGAATGGGCAAGTAGAGGCAGAAAATAAAATTATATTAAAGGGAATAAATAAGAAATTGGAAGGAAGCCGCGGTAACTGGGTGGACGAATTGCCAGGAGTATTGTGGGCTAGCCGCACCACTGTCAAAGAGGCCACGGGTCATACACCATTCTCGCTCGTATTTGGCACGGAAGCCGTACTCCCTGTCGAAGTAGGTATACCATCTACCAGGGTGACTACTATGACCAATATAAGAATGATGACGATAAGCCCATTAACTTGGACTTATTACCGGAAATGCGAGGCGATGCCTTCTTGAAGTCCGTGGCTCAGAAGCAAAGGATGACAAGGCAGTTCAACAAACTTGTGAAGCCACGCCAGTTCCAAGTAGGAGACTTGGTCCTCAGGAAAGTAGAGGCCACGGGAAGGGCGACGGAAAAAGGGAAGTTGGGGAAGAATTAGGACGGACCCTTTAAAGTCACTCGAGTGGTTGGGCCAGGGACCTACGAGTTGGAGGAAAATGGTAAGCAGCTGCCCAGACCTTGGAATTCGGACCACCTGAAGAAGTTCTATGTTTAGTATCGCCGCACCCAACACGAACTGGGGGCATATTGTACTAAGTCTAGGAGTATTAATTTCATTTAGTTCGTATTGTATTCGGCCTACAATCAGAAGGCACTATGGTTTAGTCAGTGGATCTTAGCCGGCCTAGCCGGCATTTTATGAATGAGGATTGTTAACCGGCCTAGCCGGCAGATTATGAAAGAAGATTGTTAAAACTCGCGATACTAAATGGCCTAACTGGCGTCGTGCGATGACCACGGTACATTTCAAACGCGATCCTTTTCACTCAGAAACTACAACGAACCTAAGTTATTATTCGCATGTGCTCAGCCTGTAGCACAATTCATAAAAGCCGTTAACCGAGCCTTACCGGCAACGACAATGAGATCAGATACGAATTAGACAAACATACGCGAAATAGAAAATCACAGCAAATAGCAGAATAATCATTACAAAAAAGGCCGAAGCCCAAATGTGAGGCCGAAGCTTAATGTATCAAAGGCCGAAGCCCAAAAGTCAATACAGCAAATTTAAATCTACTCATCTCCTAAAAGTTCATCTATGGTAAAAGAAGCATCAGGGATCTCAAGAGGAGCTGGAAAGCGGCGGCCTGCAGACGCCGGCGCGGGGGAAGGAAACAAGGGAATGGCCTGGACAGGAGAAGCCTGGGGAGTTGGCGGCCTGATAGGGATGGAGATGTCGTAATGCTCGAAGTAGACATCAAATTTCTTCAAGAGTTCAGCCGGCAACGCCTCCTCCCAAGCAGCCTTCTCAGCCTCTTCATCCTCGTCGGGATCGAGGGCCTCTAGTTCCTTCATCTCTTCTGTGGCCTCCTGAATGGCCAGATCATGATAATCCTCCCCGGCCTTGCTGAGGGCCTCGAAGTCAAACTTGGTCTCGGACTTCTCATTGGCATGCGGCAGCATCAGCTCCTTGACCCGCATACCCTGGATGTAGGCATCAGATCCCAGCTTGGCCGCGTGCAGTCTGCCCTCGTTGGTCTCCAGCTATTCCTTGGCAATCTTTTTCTGCAGGGACAGCTGGCGTTCCCTCATCAGCACGGCTCCTTGAGGAATCGACACTTACCATGCATCTGGTCCAAAGAATGCCGCAGACCCTTGTTCTCTCGATTTAACTTCATGACTTGATCATTTTTGGTGATCAATTTGCAGTTCAGCTCGTTGACTCTCTTTTGAGAGGCCTTCAAATTCGCCTCCAACGTCTCCAGCCCCATCGCCGCAGTCAGCTCATAGTGCGTCCGCATGTTAAGCTGCAAGACAACGAATATTTAGAAACTATCACAACTTAAGAGAAATAGAAGAGGAAAACGAAAACAAAAAGAAACATTACCTTAGCCTGCAAAGCGAGTATCTCGCTAACGCTGGTCTTGGCAGGGATGGTGGCCAACTGCTTGAGATCTTTATCGGACATCAGCTGCCCCATAGCCCTTCTCCAGCGCACCCTTAAGTCCTTCGGGGTCAGTTAAGAAAGAGGCATGTCAGAGTAGTGCACCACTCCTGTGTCTCTCCGAGTAATCTCATACTCGGACTCCTCAGCAGGGGCCACCCCCTTTCCCTTATCTTTGGACGCCCCTGTCACTTTCTGGCTGGAGCTCCCAGACGGTGGAAGCGTCTTCTGACGCTTAGCAGGTTGAGCAGAAGGAGAGTCAGTTGATCCCGTGGCGTCGCTGGATGCAAGGCTGCGACTCCTCGGGCAGCTTCTTGTTCTTGCTATTCTATAAATTAGAAGAGATGGGTTAGTCGAATCAAGTGAAAATCAAAGAAGATGAAAAAAAGAAGCCAAGTACCTTAGGAGGGGAGGGAAGCTTTACGTTCCCGGCCAAAGCTTTCTTCTTACGGGCGTCCGCCGCAATCTGAGCAAAGGTCATCGAATTCATGGTTTTCGGATATTTTTTCTCCAACTCTTCGAAGGCTACCACTGCATGAATATCAAAAAGTTAAAAATCATTACTCCATCAAGGAAAGAAGATAAAGAGTCAGACTCAACTCACCCCTATGGTATTTCAGACTAATTCCTAAGGACGACAAGAGTAACTCGTTTTGGAGGTGTGACCTATCTACAACAAAATTTCTTTGTACAAATTGAGGTTTAAATTCTCCTAACTCTAAGCCCTTAGTCGCATGCTCTATCACCAAATATTCGTCTAGATCGCACTGAGGGACATTATTGTTTAGTTGAAGATTCGGCTGCTCATCATGACTTGTCTTAAACGGCCACGATTCAGCCCTATACAAAAAAACGAAGTCATTTCGGAACCTCTTCATGTTATCCTTTAGTTTATCTACAATTAAAAAATGCGATCGGTGTTGAAAGCTGACCCAGCCGGGCCCTTGTTTGGATGTACACCTTCTTATCCTGAAGATGTATCGGAAAGCCGTGAGAATGGGTTCTACTCCCACGACAGAACATACTATGATAAAAGCAACTATACAACCCCACCCATTGGGGTAGAGTTTGGACACCGTGATGTTATAGGCGTTCAAAACCTCTATGGCAAACGGATAAAGAGGGAATCGAAGACCGGTCTCCATCGCATCCTTGTAAATGGCTATGCACCCTTCGGGCACATCCAGAACGCTTTCCTTTCGCCGGGGCTTCACCAACGAATACCCATCCGGTAACGCCCAAGATTGCTTGATCAATGATAGGTCCTTATCTAATGACTCGTCCCATTTCGTTCTAATGAAATAATTAGCCGGACCACAACCCTTCTTGTGTCTCGGCCCTTCATAATAGGGATTTTGACCCAAATTAATGCTCTTCCCGGTAGTAGTAGGTGTCATTTCTACTGGTGCTGATGGATACAGCCTGTAGGATGGGGGAACGATCATTATACCTTCTAAATAAGTAACATCGACATCAAATTTACCGGGGGCGAAGGCAACGGTCGGTTCCCAAGGGAAAGGATACAAGGTCTCCGGGTAGTGAAGAGGGGACTCAATGCAAGATTCGTTTACATCGTTCTCGGTCACATAATTATAAACGCCTAAGACATCAATTTCAACATAATCATCATCAAAATTTAAAGAAGAAAAAGTGTAATCGACCATTATTCCTATACAAGACCGAAGAAGAAGACGTACCTGAATTCGAAAAGAACTTGATGTGAAAACTCGAATTTTTTGAGGAATTCTCTTAGTTTTCTGGAAAAGCTCTGGAGAAAAGAATTTGAGGTGAAACAAATGAAAACTCAAGTCCCCCTTTTACAGAAAATGAAACGTTGGGCAAAAATACCCAAATCCACTTTGCTTTTTCGACGCATCACTTTCTTTCAAGCATGCTGTTCACAATGATTCCTAGAAGTCCGGGGAATGTATGGACACTCTTTCCTGCAAACGAAGATTCGGACACCTCTTGTATGGACTCCTTAGGGGTCCGAATACATTCTCTCATACTTAGCTAACTTTGCCTAAGTATGAGACCCAAGAAGGAGCCGGACACCTCAAGAAGAGGGTGACTCACCCTATTCGGCCAATCAAGTACTCGGCCATGTGACCAGTATTCGGCCCCACCCTTGGATGGACTCCTTAGGGGTCCGAATACATTCTCTCATACTTAGCTAACTTTGCCTAAGTATGAGACACAAGAAGGAGCCGGACACCTCAATAAGAGGGTGGCTCCCCCTATTCGGCCAGTCAAGTACTCGGCCATGTGACCAGTATTCGGCCCCACCCTTGGATGGACTCCTTAGGAGTCCGAATACATTCTCTCATACTTAGCTAACTTTTCCTAAGTATGAGACACAGGAAGGAGCCGGACACCTCAAGAAGAGGGTGGCTCCCCCTATTCGGCCAATCAAGTACTCGGCCATGTGACAAGTATTCGGCCCCTCCCTTGTCCCTTGGATGGACTCCTTAGGGATCCGAATACATTCTCTCATACTTAGCTAACTTTGCCTAAGTATGAGACATAAAAAGGAGTCGGACACCTCAAGAAAAGGGTGACTCCCCCTATTCGGCCAGTCAAGTACTCGGCCATGTGACAATTATTCGGCCCCTCCCTTGGATGGACTCCTTAGCGGTCCGAATACATTCTCTCATACTTAGCTAACTTTGCCTAAGTATGAGACACAAGAAAGAGTCGGACACCTCAAGAAGAAGGTGACTCCCCCTATTCGGCCAGTCAAGTACTCGGCCATGTGACAAGTATTCGGCCCCTTCCTTGGATGGACTCCTTAGGGGTCCGAATACATTCTCATACTTAGCTAACTTTGACTAAGTATTGAACCTAAGAGAAGGATACGGCCACCTCAAGAAGAGGGTGGCTCCCCCTATTCGACCAGTCAAGTACTCGGCCATGTGATAAGTATTCGGCCTCTCCCTTGGATGGACTCCTTAGGGGTCCGAATACATTCTCATACTTAGCTAACTTTGTCTAAGTACTGAACATTAGAGAAGGAGCTGGACACCTCAAGAAGAGGTCGGCTCCCCTATTCGGCCAGTCAAGTACTCGGCCATATGGCAAGTATTCGGCCAGTACCACACTCAGCCAGTAAGTATTCGGCCAGTTTCACACTCGGCCAGTACCACACTAGGCCAGCAAGTATTCGGCCAGTACCATACTCGGCCAGCAAGTATTCCGCCAGTACCATACTCGGCTAGCAAGTATTCGGCCCTTCCTTTGGATAGTCTCCACAGGACGTCCGAATACCTCCTCATACTTAGCCTACTTGTCCAAGCCTTTCCTCATAAGAAGGAGCCGGACATCTCAAGGAAGAGTGCAGCTCCTCCTACTCGGCCAATCATGTATTCGGCAAAGAGAAATACTTCGTTGATCGTCTACATCAGTTAAATTCCCTCAGCAATTAATCAAGTCACATTAAAGCGTTTAATGCTCATAAAGGAGCTGGACACCGCATAGAAGCAATCGACTTCATTATATGCGGGACAGGCTAAGAGTCCATTTCCCTTCGGCCCCAGGTGTGGGGGGACATTCCTCACTCCCTGGTCCCCAGCTCGGTCACTTGTATTCGGCCTCCAATCCAAAGAGTTTCCCCTAAGATATGATTGATGTGATGGGGAACAGTAAAACTTTTGCTATAAATAGACCCATTGCTTGGGTCATTTTCATCAACCCCACCACAAAAACCTCAAAAATTCCTCTGGGAAAGAAGTGAATTTAGGGTCTTGGAAGGGTCTTAAACGTACCCTTCGAGAGTCCGGGTACATCCACTCTCAAATGGACGCTCCATGGACGGATTACGCCCTCGTTCCACCTCCTCTGGAATGGAGGAAGCTCACTGTTTCACAGACGTGAGCTTCCTCCACCCAGAGGATGTGGAACTTGGGGGAAACGCCACAACTAGTCATACCAATTTTGTCCTTGCCCTCTTTGATGGGAGGGGGGGGGGGAAACCAATGTTCGCCCAAGAACAATGGCTCCCCTTCCATCAAAGAAGGTATCGGCTGAGTTGAGGACCCTTCCATCAGTGCTAGTACACGGCTTGATATACCAACTTTGTCCTTGCACTCGTTGGTGGGGGGGGGGGGGGGGGAACCGATGTTCGCCTAAGAACAATAGCTCCCCCTCCATCAACGATTGCATCGGCTAAGTTGAAGACGACTTATCAGCGTCAGTACTCGGCATATGCGCCAGTACTCGGCCCACAAGAAGAATAGCTCTACCCATGGTAAGCTCCCGGTCATACAGTTGACCCCTAACTTTGATACATGTTTTCGACCTCTTGCCCGTATTCGGACACCCCTCTGTCCTATTCTGATACTCGGCATTCTGACGTTATTCAGACCTCTTAGGGTCCCTCCTCGATACATAACCTCAGGCCAGTTGTCTCTTACTCGGCCTTTCGCCTGCCCTCAGCCCTCACAAGGTCCCGGGCAGGCACCAGCTTGACTTTGCTCAGGTACCCGGACACCTGAAGCGAGGGAAGTCAGGACTTTGTTTTATTTAAGTTTCCGCTCAAAGCTCGTTTAACGTTTAAGAGCAAACGACCTTAGCGCGTGGGGCTAATGTTATTTGGTCAATCACCCACTATCTACTTGGGCCATAATCTGAAGCCCAAAACTACTAATGTGTACGAAAAACTAAAAATCCCTTGGGGCTATGTGCTCCACCCATTTCTCTACTATAAATACCTCACTATTCGTCCTTAAAAGGTTATGCTTTTCTCTCCTATTACAAAAACAATTCCTAATTACAATTTATTCAAACAAGCTCACTCTGTTCGTTTTGCAGATACATAATACTCGGACCTCCATAGTAGCCGAAAACTCGACCTTCCAGTCAGGGAGACATTGACTCGATTTCTACGACGAAACACAATTCATACTCGTACTTCTTACAAAAAAGAAAATTATGTGGTAAATTTTAATTTACCCAATAATATGATCTTGTACTATTGATAATTTATTGAGTATGTTTAACCTAATTTTATTAGTGTCTTAACACTTTTTTCATTGATCAAATTTGCCTAATTTTATTTTTTTGAAATGATCAAATTTGCCTAATTGAAAGTATATATATTGTATAATAATCCAGTAACACCATCCTAGCTAATTGGCACACAGATTATGGAATGTTATTATGTTGACTGATCGAATCCATATGAAACATATCTCTATACACATGAAGAATAATAAGATACAATTATATTATTCCCACCACACGTGCTTCTTGCTTAACTTATTTGATAAATTTTTCTACGCTAACCTAACCATTAACTAAAAGTAGAAAGCATGTATTAGAAGACATAAAGAAATGGACCAATGTATACTATTTTTTTAAAAAAATTACATATGGTAGCATCAAGTTTTAATGAAATGTGTACTTTTTTAATAAATTCCACATGGTAGCATCCAGTTTATACACAATCTAATTGTCATCGTATTTTTCGTTTAGTTGTTGTTAAATTCCATTTAATTCACCATTTTATTGTTTAATTCATCGTTTAATTCATTAACATCCATAAATGTTTAAAAATTTATGGAAAAAAATATATAAATGTTAAATAATTTTACGGAAAAATAATTTTAACATTTAATTCACCATTTTAATGTTTAATTCATCGATCGAAACATGTACTCTTTCGAATAAGTACTTGTTTTGATCGAATTTTTGAAAGCGTTATCCCATAAAGATAGGAGCGACGTCCGTTTTTCAAAAAAAAAAAACGTTATGATGGGTAAAAATGATGTCAAATATCATTTTCGATTTACGTATCGGAAAATAGGCAGATAAATACTTGTTTCGACTGGATTTTCGAAAGAGTTACCCCATAAGGGAAATGCGACCTCCGTTTTTTGAAAAAAAAAAACACGTTATGATAGGTAAAAATGACACCAAATATCTTTTTCAGTTTACGTTTCAAAAAATAGGCGAATAAGTACATGTTTCGACCCGATTAGATAGTTTCTTATAATTTATAACTACATTTTTTTTATGTACATCAAGAAAAGTCTTCAAGAATCACTACATTTATTTTTTATGTACATCAACAGAATAATAATAGAGGAAATGCCAACCACAAACACTCTTTCAAATACTAAAATAAAAGACATCAAGCAAAGTCTTCAAGAATATCAAATTGGATCTTTTTTTTCGGAAATTAGGAATATATAAATAAAACAAAAGAACAAACACTGAAACCTGGAGCCCCAAGACCGCCGGCATAAAAAACACCGGTAGGGGAAAAAAGCCATTGAAGAGGGGACCGAGAGACAGGCTACTCAAGACAGCATAGGAGTGGACTATGCATCGCCAAACAAAAACACCTTACACACCAAGACATATAGCTTTAAGCCTACATCTTACACACCAATCCTAATAGCACTTCCCATATAGGAGCCCCAAGAGACCAGCAGACAGGGCCTATACACCAAGCATAATAACATAGCAATTATACTAAAGAACTAGAAGATATGGCCAATATACAAAATAGGCCCCTATATATATGCATCTATAGAGTTAACAAAATGCTGCGGGGAAAGTCCATTCTAGCCTGGAATTTCTTTCGCCTAAAGTCCGATCCAGATCTTCAGATTGTAGGTGAATCTGTGAATGTCCGGGTGTATCTGCTCAAATTTTATCTTATTCCTCTCATACCATATTGACCAAATCGTACAACCCAAGATCAGATTCCAAAGTTTCCTATTTCGTTTACCTTTCAATAGGCCGCCCCATTCAATCATGAAATTAGTGCATCTGTTATTAAGTACACCTGTTAAGCCCTACCAGTTTAAGATTTCCATCCAAATACCCCAAGAGAGCCGACATGTGAATAGGATGTGCTCATTTGATTCAGTGTCCACGTTACAAAATGGGCAAACTGCATGCTGGGGGTCTAAAATACCAAAATTTACAAGTTTGTCACCAGTTTTTAATTTTTCCAAATTTGCCAACCATAGGGTGACTTGAGAGCGAGGCGGGGAGGGATTTCTCCATATAGCAGTAATTACTTGCTTTGAGAGGATGGGTGTGAATGATTCATATACCTTTTCAACAATATTTTGGATAGGAAAGCAGCCAATGTCTAAGTTTTTCCACGAAATACCATCTTCTCTATTTCTCCTTGGTGAAATGAGGTTTAGGATGTTGTTTAGGCTACCAAGGTCTTCCAGTTCCCAGTCAAAAAGAGATTTTCGCCATCGCAGGTTCTACCTCTAGATACCGTTTTGCCATTCACCCATTTGACTAATGAGACTGTGTTGTTGTGTAGACAAGGAGTATAACCTGGGGAGAGATCAGTAGAGAGGGCCAGCATCACATCACCTGTCAAACCAAAAAAGAATAGTATTACCACAGCCAACTTGAAGAATGAGCCCATCTTCAATTATAGCCCTGATTTTCTTAGTGTCATTATCATTTTGCACCATTTGGCTCCAAAGAATAATATTATGTACAGATTGGAGATTTCTCTTCCAAAGGGAGTTTTTCGTTTCGGAGTATCTCCACCACCATTTGAAAAGCAAGATAAGATTTTTATACATAATATTCCCGACCCCAAGAACACCAAGGTTTTTTGGAAGTTCAATCGAGGCCCAATTTATCAAAGGAATGGATGTTCTCCCACCATTTGATTCCCCCCAAAAAAATCTTCTTTGCAATTTTACAATCCTCTGAGAAATAGTTTTCGGCATTTTGAAGAGGCTCATATACTGAATTGGCAAGCAGTGCAGAACACTTTTAATGAGGGTGAGTCTACCTGCGCTCGATAAAAGTCTTGCTTTCCACGAGCTCAATTTGCTTTGAATTTTCTCCACAACCGGTCTCCACGCTGAGCATTAGTTCATATTGTCTCCAAGAGGGAAGCCAAGATAGGTGAAAGGAATTTTTGAATGAAGGCATCCCACTTTACTAGCAATGTCACTCGCCCATGTATGATCAGCAGTGTTCTAGGAAATAAAACAGGATTTACTATAGTTTAAGCACAACCCAGACATAACTGTAAAAACTTATAGGATTCTAAAATAGTTCATAATCACCATATCATTACGAGGAACAAAAATAAGAGTATCATCCGCGAACTGGAGGAGTTTAAGACTGACCTTATCCTTCCCAATAACAACTGGATCAATGATATTAATCTGACTAGCCCTGTTAAGGAGATGAACTAAAACCTCAGTGACAAGAATGAAAAGATAGGGTGAGAGAGGGTCACCTTGACGTAGTCCCTTTTCCATATTGAATGGCTTCAATGGTGATCCGTTCAGAAGGATGGGCATAGATGTAGAGCTCACACAATTCATGATCCAATTCACCCACTTTCTACCAAAACCAAGCTTTACTAGGACTAATTTCAAAAAGGACCAGTTAATGGAGTCGTATGCCTTATGGAAGTCAAGTTTTAGTAGAGCAACAGGGACCTTTTTCTTCTTGAGCCAGTTGAGTGATTCATTCGCAATTAACACCCCATCAAGAATTTGTCTATTCTTCACGAACGCACTCTGGGATTCATCAACAATATGGCCAATTACCTCCTTAAGTCTAGCTGAAAGGATCTTCGATAGAATTTTATAGAGTGCCCCCACAATGCTAATAGGTCAGAAATCATCGATAGACTGCGGATTTGTGACCTTCGGAATAAGGGATACCCAAGTGATGTTAATATTTCTGATTGATCCCCCATTGTTGAAGAAGTCTAAGACAAAATCATAGATTTCTGCTTTCACCACATCCCACATTTCTCTCATGAATTTGAAATTATATCCATCATATCCAGGTGCTTTATTAGTACCACAAGCCCAAACAACATACTTTATCTCCTCAAGGGTCGGAATACTTTCCAAGAAACGATTCTGTACATCAAAGATTTTCGGATGATCATCTAAATGGAAATCAAAATCTGGAGAGGGCACCTGTGAAAATTTGAGTGCAAAATGGTCCCGGACTGCAGATTTAAGATCATGAACACCAGTTACCTGTCGATCATCAATAATCAAATTAGTAATCATTTTCTTTTTCCTTCTAAATATGATAGAGGCATGGTAGAATTTTGTATTGCGGTCTTTCAAGCTAAGGCCATAGGATCTAGCCTTCTGTCTCCATACACTCTCTCTCCGAATAATCCAGGACTGTAGTAGACATTGAACAACTCTCAACCCTGCCTGCTCTAGGGGATTTAGTGGCCTAGATTCACCAATACAATCCAAATTATGAATTTCAGATTCCAGCTCAGCAATCTTCTTATCCATATGTTCAAAGTTCTCCTTACTCAACTTCTTCAAAGAGCCCTTCAAAGTTTTCAGTTTGTTGTGGATGGGTAAGAGAAGGAGGTTTTGCCATTATTCCTTTACGAATTTCTTAAACTCTGGGTTTAAGAACCATGCATCGAAACATCGAAATGGTTTAGGACCCCAATTTAAGCCATCCTACAATATCAGAACAAGGGGGTTATGATCAGAGGCATTTCTTTTTTCACCCCGCAAGATTAAAATTGGGAATTGACGAAGCCATTCACTGCAACACAATCCTCGATCCAGCCTACTCATCGAATCATTTCTACTCCATGTGAATTTTATATCATTGAGGGGAATATCTGTCAACCCGACATCTTGGATCCAATCATTGAATTCCATGATGACAACGAAAAGAGCCCACCCGTTCATCATGATTAAGAATCACATTGAAGTCCCCCAACAGAAGCACAGGTTTATTGATGGAAGAGATCACAGTTTTTTTATCCTCAAATAGACACCTTCGTTCGGATCTATCACTTGGGCTATAAATCACACCGACGCAGCAATCAAAATTATCTTTATTAATACGACCATCTAATAAGATCCATCTGTCCCCCATATGTCTATTTACCACTGTGAATGAACCTGTGTCCCAAACAGTTATGATTCCTCCACCATAGTTTTCAAATGCAAAGACTTCACACATATCAAATTCATCATTTCCCCATAATCGTCTTAGTCTATTCTTAACAAAATTCCTATGCTTTGTTTCGACTAGACCCAAAAAAGAAATATTGTGTTTCCCTACAAGCTTTCTAATGGTGGTGACCTTTTCCCAACCCTCTAATATTCCAGAAAAGAGCATTCATGATTAACTTCCTAAAACACCAAGAGAAGAGCAATAAGTGCTTACTCGACCTGTTGATCCGCACCCTCCATGATAAGTAATCTTTTTGACTTCCTAATAAGCGAGACAACCTCCATTTCATTCTCTGAAGATACCCCCACCAATTTTGCTGTTTTCCACGTTTCTAAAGCTTCCCTGTCAGCAGCTGATGGTGTTTGTTCATTCAATTGAATCTGCACAATCTGCTGTGCGTATTTTTTGGGTCGCCCTCGTTGTTTTTTCTTTGACAATTCAACCGAACAGTACAATTGCATCAATGGGACGTTGTGGAGTAGTTTGGGATCCCACTTGAGTATTTGTTACCCATATATTCGCTTCCACAGTGGCAATGGGATCACAACACTTATCAGAGTCACAATAGGATCCACATCCAACTCCTTCAAATTTTCCAGATTATTGGAGTGTTGTGACTCACCCCTATTGACCTGTTCCATTTGTTGTAGTGCAATAATACCCTCATCCTGCTTCATACGTTGGTGTTCATTAAAATCGTCCATACCAGCTGCATTCTCAATAATCCCAAGCATTTATATGTTGCCATTGATTGCTTTGGTCAAACCATTATCCAACATTCCTACCTCCTCCACCACTATTCTTTCATGCTCAACATCCTTTTCAAAATCATCCATTTCAGAATCACTAACACCAAGAATTTTAGATGAATCAATCCCGTCCATATTCACCTTACTTCTTTTATCCTCATTCAAGAAGGTAGAATCACAGTTCTTTTTGCACTCACAGTAGCTAATCTCCTTTATCCATACCTCACAACACCCAGTTTCAAGAAGGACCCTAATTCCAGCGTCGATTTTGTTTTGTGCTTTGGTCCTCACTAACATACGTGCATGGGTGATACTACTAATACTTCCTTCATTATTGGTCACACAGAGAACAGGACCCTAATGTTCACCAATTTTTTTTTCACATTTTCAATACTCGAACATTTTGGGTGTAGTCCATAGCATTCTAACCACACGATTCTCTCCGCAAAATACTCCCCTTCGGACCATCTTCTAACATCATCGAAAAGGTTCCATAATTCACACTCTTCTTTTAGTGCATTAGTAATTTCAATCTCAGAGTCAAATAGCAGCAGTAATTTGGTTGGGGACAGGGTGAATAATCTTTTAAACGGGACATTTGAGACCGATAAAGACGAAGCGACATCCTCAAGGTTAAGAACATCCGTATTTTCAACAACTATGGCGTATTCAAGATTCCTACCCACTTCTTCATTCTTAGGCTGATTAATGGAGAATAGGAAAGGAATGTTATTTACCTCCTACTCCTTCGACGGCGGACGACGTTTTTTGCCCATAAAAACTTCTGAATATTTCCTTGTGTAAAGAAGGCCTGAAGGTGCTTCTTTTCGAATCATCCAGACCGTCCAACCTCGCTTTGTTCTGTTTTTGGTTGTGATTGAATGGCTGACCACCTTTTTTGAACCTAGCCATGGAAACTTTAAGCTTTGAGCCATTAATATGGAATTCATCGATGGTGTCAATTGCCCAAGTTGCTTCTTCGAAGTGTTGGAAACGGAAAAAACCAAAGGCTCTATCTTTATTGGTCTGGACTCTGGTCTGGTCTTTTCTGAAATGAAGGTGTCAACAACCTTATCAACCTTCGAAAATATTGATTTAAGCTCGCCGGTGGAAATGTTTTTAGGAATGAAGTCTATGAACAGGGACACACTTCTAGGACGGGTTTCCCCTCGATGATCAAACCCCAGCCAAGAGAATGATCGGGGAAGGTGACGGTTGTTATGGTGATACCTTGGTAGATGTGCATTACCGTTTCTATGTAACCCACCGCCAGCATAATCATTACGAGAATTTAAAAAACCTGTTGCATATATACATACATATATATATATATATATATATATATATATATATATATATATATATATATATATATATATATATATATATATATATATATATATATATATATATATATATATATATATATATATATATATATATATATATATATATATATATATATATATATATATATATATATATATATATATATATATATATATATATATATATATATATATATATATATATATATATATATATATATATATATAATGGCTAGTGATAGAAAGAGAGAGTGTGGAGAAAGACGGCTACTGCAGGGGAGTCGAAGAGTTGCTTTTTTAAATTCAAACGGTTGGCCTAGAGCACTGAACAGTCACCACCGTCATACCAGAAACCCCACCGGAGTGTTGACCGGTCATCGAGGGTTTGCCCACCCCTCATGGCGGTGGGTGCCTCGGGAGCCGTCATCATCTAAAGGTGGTGAGTTTACTCTATTCGTTGACGGTATAACTAGGACCACCTCCATTTCAAATATTCGTTTCTTGTTTGAGGAGTATGGAGAGGTAACTGACGTTTACATTTCTGGCAAAAAGAGGGGAAATTCAAAGGCTATCTTTGGCTTTGTAAGGTTTAAACATGAAAGACAAGCTATGGCAGCTATCAAATACCAAAATGGTACGTTACTAAATGGTCAGAAAATATGGGTTTCGAGAGCTAAATATCAAAAAGGTGGTCAGCCCATAAAAAGGTCGGCAACCACGAACAACATGGCGAAACAGAACACAAAGGAGACTGTAGCTTCGAAGAAGGAGGAGACTAGAAGAATTAGGAAACCGGCTTTGAGAGACCATAGAATTTATGCTGACGTACTATCCGGAAATGGAAGGAAGGAAGACGCAGGTACAGGCCTTCGAAACCCAGACAGAAACGATAAAGATGGACCCTTTATGACGCAGGCGAGAAGGGAGACAGCAGATACACAATCAAAAGTGCCCAACCTCGACAACCAAAAGGTAACCATTAAAACTTCTCAAAATTCAGTTATGGTTGATAGAATGAAATTAGTACTTGTTGGTGTGTTTGAGAAGTCGGTCAACGTCCTCGATGTCGAGTCATTACTCATTGAGAAAGATATACATTATGAATGTTTGTCCTTGCTTGCACCAAATAAACTAGCAATATTTTTCGATGATGAGGACACGTTACTGTCGACTTGGAAAGAAGGGTCCCCAATTTGGAGTATTTTTACTGATGTATATCGATGGTCGGATGAGTTAACTTTCTTTGAAAGGTATGCCTGGCTAGAATGCATAGGACTAAACCCAACTTGCTGGAGCTCGGAGATTTTTCGACAAATTGGTGATTTATGGGGAGACACAATCAAAATTAACCATGTGCTATATGGAGGCCATTGTATAACCGCAGCTAAGGTCTTAGTATTGACCTCACATCATAAGAGAATAATGGGCACTGTGAATGTTGAATGGGAGACGGGTTGTTGTCAAGTTAGAGTCCATGAGGTGCAACAAGGTGAAATCATAGGAGAGAGAGCTCAAAACAGTAACCATGAGACAAAGAAGCTACAAGTTGGGGTTGAACAAATTGAATCTGACTTGAGGAAGTCCAGGGATGGTAAACATAAAGATACACAGGGGCATGACTGTCAAGAAAGAATTGATTTGAGGGAGAACACCTTTGATGACAATGAAAGGCATCAAGATGTGAATCTGCCACAGGATGTTGATATGTTGGCTCGTGATAACAGTAAGGAAAAAAGCCTTGATGAGATGTTTATTGAGTCCATTGTCGCAGGTTCAATAGCAAATAGGGGATGTCAAAATGCAATAAATTGGTCCGACCCGATTACTTTAGTTGAGCAAAGGAGAGGTAGTTCATTACCTTGCGTGGATGGCTGCATCGAAGATGATCACAGTGGGTCTGTGGAAGTGTCAAGCTCAGATAATATCAGCCCACCAAAGAAAAAACAAAGGGGTAGGCCTAAAAGGACAGCTTGCTCAGTATCTGAACCTCTAATGGTTCCTTCTACACCTCAACCAACTCCGAATGAAGCTCATAACACTTGGCGTGTGGGGAAAAGGATTGGATTGGATTCTAACAACGAAGGAAAGATATTCAGAACTTTGCGGAAGTCCAAGAGACTTCAATTACTTGAGGAGGATCATCCTATCCAAGGATAGCAGATGGCTCCTATTCAATTGGTGATTATAACAATATCTTGATGAATTGGTTATTTTGGAACATAAGGGGACTTGGGAGAGGGGAGAAATGCATAAGCATCAGGAAATTATTGGAAAAACACAAAGTGTCGTTGCTTGCGTTGGTTGAAACTAAGCATCGTAATTCATTTACGCGCAGAGTTAGAAGAATGTGGGGGAGGGATGACTTTGAATGGTGTGAGTCTTTAGCTTCGGACACTCATAGTGGTGGTATCATTACAATCTGGGATCCTACAATTTTCTCAGTCTCACAAAAACACATCAATGAGAGATGGATTGTCCTTGAAGGGTGTATTATTGAGGCGTCATTCAATTGTTGTGTAGGCATAGTCTATGGTCCCAACAATAGGGAAGGAAGAACAATGGTATATGAGTCCTTAAAGCAACTTGCTCAATATATCAACAAACCTCTATTATTGCTTGGAGATTTCAACGAAGTGATGCACCCTAGTGAGCGTTTGGGACAATTTAGATACGACTCTAGTATGAGAGACTTGTTAGATTGGGTCCAGGACCTAAACCTTATCGATGTCCCTCTACATGGGATCAAGTTTACATGGGGGAGAAATGAGTCGCAAAGTAGACTTGATAGATGTCTTTGTGTTGATGAATGGTTCACTAAATTCCCGGAGTTAAGGTTGGAAGGTTTAAAAAGAGGTGCCTCGGATCATAACCCAATCTTGTTGTCCTTAGATAAAATGATAAATTGGGGACCAAAACCGTTTAGAATGTTGAATTGTTGGTTCCTAAATCCAAATTTCAAGAATTTCTTACAGGAAGAATGGCAAAACCTCCATAATGTTTCTCTTGTGAATAAGTTCAAGGCTATTAAGGGGCCGGTGAAAAGATGGAGCAAAGAAAACTTCGGGTGTGTGGACAACAAAATTCAACAATTTGAAGGGGTGATTCACGAACTTCAAAAGATAAGTGAAACAAGAAGTTTGAATGATATGGAGATTGCTAGAATGAGAACAGCACAGAATTATCTTCATATGTGGACGATTAGGAGAGAAAGATTGTGGAGACAAAAGGCAAGAACGTATGGATTCAGCATTAAAGATCATAATTCTAAATTCTTTCACGCCTATACCATGATAAAGAGGAAGAGAAAGGAGATTTCGAGTTTGTTGATTGAGGGGAGAAGAGTTTCGGGTACCCAAAACCTTAAAAATGAAATCCGAAACTACTTTGCACAGCACTTTAAGCAAGATGATCTTCCGGAAATAGATTTTGATCTTGGGGACCATAGGATATTAAATGCGGATCAAGTCAGATTCCTTGAAGCTACACCGTCGAGGGAAGAAGTGAAGGAGGCAGTATGGGGATGTGGTATTGATAAATCACCAGGATTTGATGGCATCAATTTCAAGTTTATAAGGGAGATGTGGGAATCTTTACATGAGGATATATTTCAATTCGTTGTGCATTTCCTAGAAACAGGTGATATGGCCAAGGCAATCAACATTACTTGGGTTACCTTAATACTGAAAGTGAATAGCCGTGAATCGATTGAGGATTTCAGACCGATCAGTATGGTGGGAGCTCTATATAAGATCATTGCGAAACTTCTCTCATCTAGACTGAAGAAGGTTATTGGTCCACTCATTGATGAATCCCAAAGTGCCTTTGTAATGGAAAGACAAATTCTTGATGGGGTGTTGGTAGCAAATGAGGCAATTGGGTGGCTAAAGAAAAAGAAAACACCAGGTGCAATGCTCAAGTTGGACTTCCAAAAGGCCTACGATTCTGTTAGATGGGATTTTCTCAAACAAGTGATGCTAAAGTTGGGTTTTGGTGTTAAATGGGTCAGATGGATCATGACTTGCATTTCTTCAGCTTCGATCTCAATTCTCCTTAATGGGTCCCCCCTTAAACCTGTAAAGATGGGGAAAGGTTTGAGGCAGGGGGATCCACTATCACCCTATCTCTTCATATTGGTCAGTGAAGTACTTGTAAGCCTCCTTCGCAAAGCTGAGGAACTGAACCTGATTCGAGGAGTTGAAATTGGGAAAAACAAGGTGATTTTGAAGCATCTCCAATTTGCTGATGACACATTGGTCTTTGTACCAAAGGATGAGGAGGTAATTACTAACTACTTTCGAATTCTTGATTTATTTGCAATTATGTCTGGGCTAAATTTGAATTATAATAAATCATGTGTTATTTCTTGGAGTTCAAATGAGCATGTATGGGCTAGAAACATTGCTAGTAAGTTTGGTTGCATGTATCAATCTTGTCCTGTTACCTATCTAGGCTTACCCCTTGGTGCTAACACTAACAAATCTTTGACATGGAAGCCTGTGATTTCGAAAATTGAGAACAAGTTAGCGTCGTGGAAGGCGAAACTCTTATCGAGGGCGGGTAGACTAACATTAATTAAGAGTGTTCTTAATAGTCTGCCTATTTATTATATGAGTATGTTTAAAATGCCTAAGGAGGTTGCTAGGAAGATTGTGGGGTTACAAAGACGCTTTTTTTGGGGTTATTCAAGTAATGGAGTTAATATGCAGCCAGCTGTCAAATGGTCAAATATTGAATTACCTAAGAACATGGGTGGTCTAGGAGTAGGTAATATTCTTCATAAAAACCTAATCCTTCTGTTCAAATGGTGGTGGAGGTTTTCGGGTTGCGATGATTCATTGTGGAAACGCATCCTAATTTCTGTCCATAATATTAAGGGTTCTATTGCATCTTCTCAATCATTCAGTTGCATCACACAAGGTCCATTGGCCAATTTGATGAAAAATGATGATGATACTAAGAGAATTAGAGAGATTGTAGAAGAGGGGATGAAAATTGAAGTGGGGAATGGCAAATCCATTAGATTCTGGTATGATAGTTGGTGTCCTTCTAGCCCATTAAAAAACAACTTCCCTCGCCTATTTTCTATTTCATTGCAAAGAGATGATTATATATGCCAAATGGGTGAATGGGTGAATAGAATTTGGAGATGGAATTTAACTTGGAGAAGATTCTTGTTTGATTGGGAAAGGGATGATCTTAACAGGCTTTTTAATATCATTGAACACCTTACACCGATCTTAGATAAGAAAGATGGAGTTAGTTGGAACGGCATTGAGGGTCAGAAATTCCCTATTATGGCTATTACTAATAAAGTCAATGAAGCCAACATACCTATCCTATCCCCTGAGGTGTCTAGATTCATATGGAGTCTAAAGATACCTCCTAGATCTCATATTGTTTTGTGGATGGCTTGTTTAGGCAGGTTGAAAACAGGTGATATTCTTATGGAGAAAGGAGGCATGGATCCAGCTCTCGCCCTGTGTCCGTTTTGCAACGACGTTATCGAAACAAACTCTCATATCTTATTTACATGTCTTGTCTCATGGAGGATTTGGATGCATATACTCAACTGGTGGGGTTCTTATGGAGTTCTACAAGATCAGTGTATCGACTTCCTATTAGCTTGGAGGCAACTATCAGGTCGAAGGGGTCGTGCCAAACTTTGGAAGCTGATTTTTGGCTGTGTTCTCTGGTCCATATGGTACGAAAGAAACAAGATCAAGTTTGAACAAGGAAGATTGGATTTGGGCCATTTGCTATACACCTTGAGAATTCGTGTGGCTCTTTGGTCAAAGGAGATGCTTGGACAAGATTTGCCTTCCACAAACGCTTGGAGCTGATTAAATTGATTACTTGTTCAGATTGTTTTTGTATTTTGTATCTTGGTGTATTTTGGTTTGTCTTTGATTCCTTGTATTTCTGTTGTTTGTTGTGGTGGGGGAAGTTTTTGTTGATGTATGATGATGCTAGATGGTGATATAAGTGGGGAGGCATAAGTAGGATGCTCGGGAGAAACAGATAACTATAGCTGATAGAGATACTTGGTTTTTGTACATGCATAGTCCATCCCTATGCTTTTTTCAGGATGGCCTGATTCTTGATCCTGGTGGCCAATGGCTTTTTCCCTCGCGGGGTTTTTTATGCCGGCGGTTAGTAGGCTCTCAAGTTTCAGTGTTTTTGTTTTTTCTTTAATAATATTTCCTAATTTCCAAAAATATATATATATATATATATATATATATATATATATATATATATATATATATATATATATATATATATATATATATATATATATATATATATATATATATATATATATATATATATATATATATATATATATATATGTATGTATATAGGGGAGGGATCCATTGAGAAGGGGTCTCAAAATGAGAAGGTTGAGAAAGATTTATAGCCATTGATCTTATGAAAATCTAACGGGTGAAAATCATCTTTCTCGTCGATTTTTTCTACATTTTATGTTATGATTTAAGGTTACTATGTTTTTAGAAAATGATACTATGTTATGATTAAAGATTACTATGTTTATTTTTAAAAGTTACGATGTTCTGTTAAGATTGAGAGAACACATTAGCTATACATAATCATAGTAACCCTTATTCATAACATAGTATCTTTTTCTAAGAACATAGTAACCTTAAATCATAACATAAAATGCAAAAAAAAACCGGGTAAAAGCATCATAAACCGCGTGCAAGGATGTAAACTCATCCTGACCATTGATCTTTCATCTAAACGGCTGAAATTGCTTCTTACCCTTCTCATTTTAAGACCCCTTCTCATATATATATATATATATATATATATATATATATATATATATATATATATATATATATATATATATATATATATATATATATATATATATATATATATATATATATATATATATATATATATATATATATATATATATATATATATATATATATATATTTTTTTTTTTTTTTTTTAGCAATTGATTGTGTATTATATACCAAAAAGAACAATACAGACGCTCGGGCGGGAAATTAACTCCCCCGGAGCCACCAAAAATACCAGCACTCTGTACAAAAAGTAGAGCGCCGGCCCAAAAACACCAACCTACCTACTTAGATACAAGCATATCATTCATTCTACAATTTGCCCTACCGGCAATACGAAAAACTATACAATCTATAACCTCCTTAAGCCTTAAGGAATGGTTATCAAAAATTTTCCTGTTACGCTGCATCCAGATATTATAAATCATCTCGGTCCAAAGCCCAACAATCAGCTTAGCTCGATCGGTTTTCTTTTTGTTGACTCTGCTCATATTCTGTATCTCTGTGTGAAAGTTGCAGTCATCAAGACCCCTAGGAAGGAAACTGAACACTTTGGATCTGATTTCTTTTGCATTCGGGCAATCGACAAAAAGGTGCTGACTAGATTCCCTCGCACCGTTACACAAGACACATGAATCATCTATGTTGTCAATCCATTTACCCAGTCTGTCTTTTGTAGCCAACCTGTTCTGGATCGCCAACCAGGTGATGAAACGGGCACTCGGGCTAGCGATATTCTTGATCATGATATTTCCCCAGTCGACTTTTGGCGCCTCCGCAATGAGCATCTCATATGTTTTCCCGATGTGGAAGGAACCCCCAATAGTCACTTTTTCCCATCCTCCCAATTTATCAAGTAGTTCATGCTGCTTAATGATCTTCTTGAAGCTCCATGAGGAATGAATGGAAGGATTCAAATTGCTAATCTCCTGCGTCTTCACATAATAGCTATGCACCCACTTCACCCAGAGATTTTCCTTTTTGCTTTCAATATTCCAGAGATGCTTGAGGATAGCAGCCCTATTCCACACATACATATCTCTCAGATTAAGGCCCCCTTTAAGGAAAGGTAACCCCATTTGATGCCAGGACACAGCTGCTTTCTTTGAAATACCCTCTTTCCCTGTCCAGATAAACGATCTGCAGATGTTCTCAACCAGCTTTATCACTTTTTTAGGAAGGCAGAAAATTTGGGACCAGAAATTATGAATACCACCTATGACACTCCGGACCAATTGGACCCTCCCTGCGTAGGAAAGAAGTCTAGAAGACCAGTAGTTAATTCTCCCCACAATTTTATCAACTAGCGGCTTGCAGTCTCGAGTGTTCAACTTTTTGGAATGGAGAGGAACCCCTAAGTAGCGGAAGGGGAAAGAACCTTCCTCCATCTGAAGATTATGGAGGATCCTCTCTTTGAGCTGATCATCGATCCCTGAGATGTAAACATTGCTCTTTCTATTATTTGCTTCAAGCCCCGAGGCTTTGGAGAACCTTTGGAAAGTGTTCATGATGCTTTGGATTGACAAGGAATCTGCTCTGCAAAACAAAAGGAGATCGTCTGCAAAAAGGAGGTGGGTGATGTGCACTCTCTTGCATCTGGGGTGGAAATGGAAGTTAGCATTCTCACTCTGCTTCCTCATGAGTCTGGACAGATATTCCATAGCTATAGCAAAGAGATACGGGGAGATAGGGTCACCTTGGCGCAACCCTTTCTTAGCTTCAAAGGGTTTTAGTGGACTTCCGTTGACTAAGATGGAGAAGGAAACCGTGGTAACACACTCTTTGATCCAATCAACAAAGGTTGGCGGGAAACCCATCTCATTCATGACCGAGAACAAGAAGTCCCAGCTGACAGATTCATAGGCCTTACGAAGATCCATCTTTATCATACATCTAGGACTATTGTTCTTCCTTGAGTACCCTTTAATAAGCTCAGCTGCAAGTAAAATATTATCTGCCATCTGCCTCCCTGGGATAAAACCTGATTGGGCTTGGTCTATCACACTTCCCATCACTTTCTGAAGCCTCCTCGCGAGAATTCTGGAGATGACTTTGTATATGACCGTGCAGCACGCAATGGGTCTGAAATCCCCTACTCCATTAGGGTTTGAAGACTTGGGGATCAGCGTAACAGAAGTACAGTTGTACGGGGCAAAGAGGGACTTATCGCTGAAGAACCCTTTAATGGCACTTATGAAGTCATCTTTGATGATGTTCCAAGTCTTCTTGAAGAAACAAGCATTGAACCCATCAATTCCTGGGGCTTTGTTGTCATTCATTCCAAAAAGAGCATCCCTGATCTCATCATCTGTCACATCTCGAATAAGCTCTTGGCTACTTTGATTCCCAATCTGCAATCCCTCTCTCATGCTAGTTCTGTCAATAACTTCAAGGTTGGGGTTTGCTGTCCCTTGAAGACTATGATAGAAGTGGAGAATCTCTTTGTTGATGTCTTGGGATTTGTTGAGCCAGTTTCCCTCTTTGTCTTGAAGCTCGTGAATACTATTTGAAGCCCTTCTCTCTTTAATGGAAGCATGAAAGAACGCCGAGTTATCATCCCCATTTCTGAGCCAATTTATTCTAGCTTTCTGGTGGAGGGCCTTTTCCTCAATATTTCTCCAATTTCTGACATTCAAGGAAGCTTCCCTCTCTTGATTGTGAAGATCCTCCTCAGTAGGCTTATGCTGAAGGTTATTCTGTATAACTCGCAGCTGCTCTTCCCAATACGTGATCTTGTTCTTAATCCCCGCGAACTCTGTGATATGAAGATGCTTCAGCCTGCTTTTGACATTCTTCATTTTATGCCATAGTCTCTGTAAACCTATCCCTTTAACCTCGTTCTTCCAAGCTTCCTCCACCACCTTAAGGAAATCAGGATGGTCGCAAAGGTAGTTGAAGAAACGGAACGGACGACTTTGGTTTTGCACATGCTCTTGAAGGTTAACAATCACCGGGGAGTGGTCAGAACATTGAGAGTTGTCGTAGAGGGCATACACATGACTATAGCTATCCAACCACTGGAGGTTCCCTATGGCATGATCAATCTTCGTGAGGATACGATTTTCTCCAATTTCTCTATTTGACCAAGAGAATTGATGCCCTCTTTCAGGAATTGGGTGAAGAGCCATTTGCTCCATCCATTGCTGCATGTCTGCGGTTTCATACGTTGTCACCTGAGTCCCATTCTTCCTGTGATCCTCTCTAAAAATAGCATTATAATCACCCATGAACAAGCACGGAGCATTGTACTTGATATTCCCCAAACCCTTCCACATCTCCCGCCTATCTCTGACATTATGAAGACCATAAACAAAAACAACGTAGATACTCGAATCTGCATTCAAAGGGGTAATTTCAACTACCAAGAATTGCTTATGCACATCACATTGCACCACCTTGCATTTATCATGGCGCCAACCAACCCAAATTCTCCCATTCTCATGATGAACATAATTCGTGAACCATTTCCAACTATTGCCTAGCATTCTTTGGATTTTCCCGGCATTAGGAGCTTTAATTTTGGTTTCCAGTAAGCCAACGACACTAACACTATTTTTGTCAAGGAAAGCTTTAACTTCCTTAACTTTTGTGGGGCTATTCATGCCCCTTATATTCCATGAGACGATTATCATCTTTGGGATGGAAATTGAGGGTTCCCGCCCCTATAGTGTTCATTCTCCTCCGGTGAAGTAGTAGATGTTTCCTGTACTGTGTTCCCCATAAACCTGCTGCTGGATGGATTAAGCAGTTGCTGTCCACGACGAGCTGCTTTACTTAACGGAACCGGAGTCCACCCCTCATCTGAGTCTCGAACCTGCTGATTGGGAGTATTGGCCTGCCCCTGCCCAGAACTTGTGGTTGTCCCAGTGGCATTCTGATCAGTTTCCTTACCCTGAAGCTGCTGCGTATCATCCGCCCCCTGTGCAGCATACCTGCTGATTGGGAGT